>ML685900.1:2005722-2350433 GCA_007922175.1 Pelusios castaneus | reverse complement strand
ATCTATCTATCTATCTATCTATCTATCTATCTATCTATCTATCTATCTATCTATCTATCCTACTTAGGTATAAATTGCTCCCTACATTTTGGAAGTATTTGTGATCCAAATCCACACTTTCCACCCTTTTTTAAAAAAAAAGTTGATAAAAACAGGTGTTCTGAATTCTTTACTTGCCCTGACCCCATTCTGAAACCAAGCAGATCTGTTCTTCTCACAGGCCAATTTCCTAGCCTCTTTCACAGTGCAGTGCATTAGAATTTGATTCCTTTGTCTAGCTGATCTATGTGAAAATGCCTCACTTTATTTGAATATGCATTTTTGCTTGGGGGAATTGATAATGTGTACTCATCAGCTGATTTAGTTATTAATTGCCCGTATATATTGGAATTTATTTTCCCAATGCAAAGATGATGACTCTTTGCTGATGAGTTGACCAGGAAAGGGTGAGGGTTCTGCTCTGCTGGGTAGTAAAGGATGTGCAGAAAGTCAAAGTGCTAGGAGCCAACATCCATGGTTTCCGCATTGCTGTAAAAAATTTGCATGGAATGTGACTGATGCTTGTGTGTTCACATCAGTCACTGGTGCAACTGGTGAAATATGGGTGTGACAGGGCCTGGAGATAAGGGATGGCCGGAGCATAGGTTTCTCACTGCAAGGTAGCAGAAATATATGGTGCACCTAGGTGCCCTTTTGGGGCCCAGATTCTGACCCCCCTTATTGATGGGAGGAATGCAATGGAGTTCAGGGGCCCACTAGTGTAAATAGCAGGATCACCATTTGGACTTCCCTATATAGTTTCCCTGTGCAGTTCCTCCTGCTGCCAGGCAGGAGAATTTGAGTGACTTCAAGGGTTGTACTGGGCAGAAACTGAGAGTAGGGGCAATTAGGAGAGCCAGCCATTGAAGCAGAAAAGTGTGTAGGAAAACGTACCTTCCCAGCCAGCTGTTCTGTCTCATGCCACCAAGCAACACGCTCAGTAGCTGTATGGATGGTCCACTGCTGCCCTTCGTTGGACTCCGGCAGGATCGGGGCCTTGGTCAGCGGGCTTGCGTTGTCCTGGTTTGTCCAGGTGCTTGGATGAGACCAGTCCCATCTAGCCCCCATTGTTGGTTTTATGTATAAACCCACATGATTAGTGTCTTGGGGTTGGAATAATAAGCTGGCTTTGCAAGACTAAGGTCTACAAGGAAAGACACACGCCTGGAAAACTATGATCCTGCTCGCCCCATCTCAGGTGAGGCAGAATGCAGCCGGTCTCAGCTGATGCAGAAAGGTGTCAAAATGGCCCCGCCCCATAGCCAGGACCCAGACCAAGTCAGGAAGGGGTTTATAGATCAATACAGCTAGAAGTCACCCAGGAGCAGACAGGAAAGGCAGTGTGGTGGCCATCATTTTGGGTCCCACCCTGGAGACTAAACAAGGGACGCTCTCAGTTATAAATGTGAATTACAACAGCCTCCCAGGTGTGGGCTGAGACAGACTTATGTCCTCTGTGGACTGGGACCTGTAACACATTACCCCACGGGTGGCGTGCACACAGCTCCGCTTCCAGATGCTGGGCTGACTTTTTCCAATTCCATATTGGCTGCCCTGGAGACCCATTCCTCTCTTTATTAGACCTCTCTGCGGCAACGTCGGCATCATGCCTGGACATTAATGGGTGCCATCTGGGGGAACCCCATCAAGTCGTTACCATCTAAGTCTCCAGGGATCATACAGTTCTTGGCTTCTCTCCTGAGACTTTCCAGTCAGGGGGCCAAGGGATGGTATTTTCTCAGCTGGCATGCCCGGCCTCTAGGAAGTGGCCTACTGCTCACTGGTTTATGTCACGGAGCAATCACAGGGTAGCGATTTCTACTCCAACTAAATGGAGCTGAATTTCAGTCACCAACATAGAGGAGAAAGGTTCCTCCAGTCACTACCCTGAGCCATCCACCCCCGCCACACACTTAACAAGATGCTCCCTTGAACGGAGCACGGAGCTGTGCATCACCACTGGTGCCTTTATGTTTGCCGATGGCGAAGACTTGTCTGACCCAGCACCTGATTCAATAGGTTTATCCTTACTGCTGGTGGGGAACATTTGATTAGCGCTCTGCTCGGACCACAGAGGGGCCTGCACGCCTGGTGAGCTTTAATCAGTCCCACCACATGGCTGAGCATGCTTTATTGATCGAGACCACGGCTTCCTTATCTCTCGGGCAGGAATTCGGCATTTAAAGTGAAGCCTCTCTCATTTCATGCTTTGCTCCATAATAAAAGCCAGGCCAGAGTCCGTTCAGAATGCAGACTCTCAATTCCACTTTCTGTGTTGAGCCTGGTGAATCTTCCTCCCTTTAATATTGCGCTGAGGATTGCATTGGCCC
Source organism: Pelusios castaneus (assembly GCA_007922175.1). Classification (NCBI taxonomy): domain Eukaryota; kingdom Metazoa; phylum Chordata; order Testudines; family Pelomedusidae; genus Pelusios; species Pelusios castaneus. The sequence continues at coordinate 2,348,064 of ML685900.1, read as the reverse complement.
TTTTCTGAGGCAGGGATACTACACTTCAGCGGCCACCCGGGGCAAAGATCTCTGCAATGCTCTATAGGTCATAAAAACTTCATGGGCCTCACAACCCCTAGCCTGGATCGTATATCTGCTCCAATTTGTGGGCTCCTGGACAGCTACGGCTCTGGGGAAGCTGTCTTCTCACTGCCAATTACCACTGAAAGAAAACAGAATGATAGAGGACCCACAAAGAGGGTCTGTGTACAGCTGACAGACCAATAGATGTGAGTGATGAAGATGGGGAAAAGACATTAAATTCAGGATGGGGCTAGATCCACACCTGGTTTATTGGTGGAAAGCCTGAGCTGTCCAGGGAGCCACACTGATGTATGCCAGCGTGGGAATTTGGCCCCATATATTACAGCAAAGTCAGTATTTCATAAAATTTGGCATTTTCCTTCTGAGGATCTCAACTCATGCTCCAAATAATAAATCTCACGCCGCAGGCCTGGAAGGTCGGTGTTATCCTGAGTTTAGGAGTAGGGAAATGGTGGCCCAGATCTCACAGAGAGTCACTGTCAGAACTTAAAATGGAAACCAAGCCAGTGGTCCCCAACTTTTTTGAGTGTGCAGACCCCTTTTCCACCTCCAAACATTTTGTGGACCACCCCATGCTACTAGCTGGTTTTTTATGGAAATCTAATGTAATAGCATAGAAATAATATGCACGCAGTAATGATTTGTAATGCACACGCTTAATCTGAAATGATTTTTCATTTGAAATTGTTCATTTCCTTGGTGAGGATGTTATTATTTTTCTTTTCTGCAGGACCCCTGTTGTAGCCTTGTGACCACCAGCGGTCCACGAATCACAAGCTGGAAACTGCTGAAATTGGCATTGAGGGAATGCATTATAATTTGACTACTTTTGCTTGATGGGTACCTCGCCTGACACAGGTAACTTACCAAAATGACACTGCAGTGCCCCCTTTAGCGCAGGGATTCACAACACGCTTGGCACATTGAGGATGGCATGCTGAACAATGAGCCATTTCACTGACATGTTTTGATTGAGAATGCACCGAACACAGGACCCTTGCTCTGGGGCAAGCCAGACAACCTGAGCCTTTCAAATGTGTTCACCTCGAGTTACAGGGGGCAGCACCTGTGAAAGCTAGGCTCCGGGAGGTATCCATCTGGGCATCCCAAAATGTAAGCACCTGAAATCAGTGAAGTTGATAGGAACAGCGGGTACTCATAGGTGGGCCTCAGACCTTGTGAGGCCTTGTATCCCTGTCGGAAAATGGGGTTGATGGTACTCTGGCATCTTGGGGAACCTAGGGATGAAAAATTCTAGGAATGGGCCACAAATTCTCAGACTGTCCCTACCCTCTGTGACACGCAGGAGTCTTTTCCAAAGGTAGAGGGCCTCAAGCAAGGTTTACACACCTCACTATCTCTCTTTCTGGTCTTTAAATGGACATGCACATGCTCTCATACACACATATTGGAAAGTGCCATAAAGCAGAGTTATCAAGGATGTGTCTTGCTACCTGGCTAACACTTTAGCTCTCGCTAGTGCCTAATCTTTTCTTGTTGTTATCCATCATTGCCATAAATATACAGGTGATAAAAATGTGACTTTCAGAGTGTTAAAATGTGTTTGTTTTCTCTCAATTTAAATTCTACCACCTGGGTCTGCATTTTAAGAGATGTAATTGTACTCCTTCTTGTTCTCCCCCCTCCAGCCTCTCCTCCCACCTCTTTTCCAGAAGTTGATGAAGAACTGGGGGAAGGTAAACGCAATGTTTGAAATGAAAAGCACAGATAATGTTGAGCAAGACACATTTTTTCAGCCATCTCCTTGCTGTTCAGCAGGAGATAAATAGTTTGCGTTCCGAAATGTAATGATACATTAGCTACTGTACAGAAGGTTGGTTGGTGTCGGTTGGTTTATTATTTCAATTTCCAAGTAAATATAGCATTGCTAAATGATGCCTAAGTGATAGCCCTGGAGAATGAAGCTCTCTGTTCAGCTGCACTACAGAGACATCACAGACAAATGCAGCTCTGCCTTCTACCCCACTACTCCTGGACTATAACTCAGGGGCTGAAACGAAAGACTGTCTGACTCTAGTTGATAGGCCAGGCCACCTAAGCTCAGATTGCCTGTTTTACTTTGGGCAGGTCACCATCCACCCTGTGCCCGAGTTCCCCATTTATTTTATGAGGACAATCTGTGAGTTCAAGAACTTAAGAAAATTCAGGGAGGGATCAGACATTTATCTCACTAGTAAGAATATCCAGAGTTGCAATCGCGAGGCCCGTATCTGTACTTAGCTAGAGAAGGCCATTCCAACTCTGTGGCCTTTCTACTGAAGCTTCCCACAAGGAAGACGGTTTTGATGGGGCGTTTCTGTCGAGGTGGGACGGACATCTTTCCATTAGCCACTTAACTGAGTCCACGAGCCCCCATTTATTTTCCTTAAGCTATCTAGATGGTGGCAGGCCATTTGTGCTGCTCCCTGTCAATACCCTAGCCAGGGGGTTTTCCTTTCTTGAAAAGACCTTGCTGCCACAGGTCTGGATTTAGAGGGAAAGGGTAAGGTCAGTGGAAGAAACGTTGGGAGCGGTAACCAAATGTTTTGGAAGCTTTGAAAAAGGTTGTGTTTGGGTTTGGGATGAGGGAGTGAAGGTTATGGGAATGGGTTGGGGTGTACATTTTTTCTGGTCCTTTCCCCACCTCAGCATAGAGATTGCAGAGCAAAGAACCCCCAGATAAATTCAGACCAGGGTGCAGAACGGGCCAATCAAGGTTGTGATGGGTGGTGGCCAGACCTCTGCTGAGCTTTTGAGATGTCCTCAGTCTCAGACAGCCAGCACAGATGGAAGGCTGTGTATACTGTCCTCTAATTCTTAGGTGCCCCGGGCACATGGGCCGTGGCATTAGAGACTCCAGCTACATCGCCGAGCATTCTCTGTGCGCAGAAATCGCTGATCTGGCAAAAGTTACACGGAAGGGAAACATCGCCTGGCCTTGGGCCAGATGGAGAGCTCAGATTTTTAAATGGGGAGAGGGAAGCAGAAGGACAGCACAGGTTTGACATGCTCCTCTGGTGCCACTGTAATCTGAATGTCCCAGGCAGCTCTAGGCAAGATCCAGAACACAGGCTGGCCAGCTGGCTAGGCAGGAATCCAAAGGGACAATGAGACCCTGGACCCTCTCTGAGTTGAAAAGGAGCTCCCAGGGGGCTGGGATTTCTGGGGCTGCTACACCGCATCAGCTCCTTAGTAATAAAAGGTAGCTAGATAGACGCGTGCAGGGATGGCTAGATAGGCAGTACTGAACTGTCAGAGCTCTACCCAGAGTCCTCTGCTGGGCCCTGTGACTTTGCAGGGGCTGCTCACCTGTGAGCAAGTATGTGGGCAAGGGCAGGGTGTGGACAGGTCAGGGATCTCTCCCCGCCCCCCGGCTTGCTGGTCAGAGTAGTTTTCAGGGCCCTGCTGTGATAACTGGCCCTACCAGCTTACCCGAATTGTGAAAAGCTTACTTCTGCCCTGTGAAAAGCGAGCGAAAGTTCATGGGATGTCACAGTAACCGAGCATGCTGAAGGTTGGTGGGGAAAAGGTGCAAAAGTGAGGCGGAGACTGAAGCAGCCCCCCAAAAATGGCCTCGTGCTAGAACTCGTGGACTGAGTTAAGGTGATGCCTGGTGAAGAAGGAAAGTGTGAGGCTGGAAATCAATGAAAGCAAATTGACGTCGGAAGTTAGCGCATAATGAGGGGAAGGGATACGCCCCCTGCCTCTCCCTTTGCGGTCCTTAAAGAAAGAGACTTTGGGGAGGAAAATTGGCCACTAGAGAGACCTTCATTGTCTAGGCCCCACCGCAAGGTCTCCAAGCCTTTGTCATCCTGGTTCTGAGAGATCTCCTGGTCAGAGTGGATCCGAGAGAGGGTGCCAAATGACGCCACCACCATCATCAGCTCCAACTGAATCCCAAATGCCACCCGGGATGCGAGACTGTTTCTTCCCATGTGTCCTTTTCCTTCTCCACCTTTTCTTTCTCCTTCCTATCCCTCTCCTTCTTCCTTCTCTCTAATAAGAGCTTGGTAGAGCCAGCCAAGACTGCATATTTCACAATGCTGCGATAAGCCTGTCACTAGAAGGAGGTAGCTCACAGCAGTGCCCTGAGACGCCCAATGCTGGGGGACGTTTGCCAGGTCTCAGCAGGTCTGTACAGACCGTCTGCTGGGCCTGTATTTTTCCAGCAGGGAGGCTGCCAGTGAAAGTTGACACTAGAAACAGAAACTGCATTTTCTCTCACTTGCTGCTCTTTTCTTTCCGCTTTCGGGTGTTGTTGTCCTCTACGAAATGGGACTGGACTAAAAGACCAGCAGCTGTTCCTGCCCATCTCAACTAACTTCTTTACCAATCCCCAAAAACGGCAATTATCGTCATCTTTGATATCCTCCAGGAGAGCGTGCGACAGCTAAAGGGATGCTGTGAAAGTGAAAACCTCGTATAACCAGCTCTAGTTTACATGCTCTAGCTGGCTCCCCTTCTTTTCTGTATCTTTACTAGAGTTAAATAGGATATTTACCGGTGTCTTTGCCATAGAATGGTAGAACCGTCGGGTTAGAAAGGGCCGCAAGGATCATGTAGTCTGAAGCGATGGCCACGATGCAGACTGAAGTCTCTGCGTGTCTAAGCTTGACAAACACTGTTTAATGTTGGACAGTGGTTGGGTTACGTTAACCCCTTTGGCCAACATATGTCATCTAAGACCATGTCTACACTAAAGAAATTTGTCCGCATAATATATGTCGACTTTCAGCCACCTTATAGTGGTGACTGATGTCCACACTGCTGTCCTTGGGTTACTGGAGTGCATCCTCGCCGCTTTGTGTCTGTCTTCGAGGTGGGTTTATTTTGTCGGAAAAACAGGGCAGCTTTTGGTGGGGAGGTGATTGTGCTGTGTACATCAGGGCTTCCTAGCATAGACAAGGCCAAAATTTATGCAGTACACACAGGGGCCACCTGAGTTGCTCCAGAGAAAGAGGGCAAGTAATTTACTACCACTCCCCACCCCAGAGCACATGCAGATGTGCTTATGTGTTGCCTGTGCCACTGGGGGTTGGGGGTTTGGGCCGTCTAATCCAGAGGGGTTGACATCTGTCCGAGCTCTGGAGCCTGGCTCCCTGTTCTGGGCATTGTGATCTAGTGTGAGGGGTCCCATGGCCTCTCAGGTCCAGGGAATGAGTGCCCCTTGCCACTCAGACTGACACCGAGCTGCCTGGTCTTCTTTCACTAGGACGCTACGCTGAGGGGAGTCTTTCTGAATGTCGGGGCCAACACCTGCTTGCAAACCAGACCACCGACCTGGGGGCTTCTGAGCTCCGATTGACCGAGTGGAAACTCCAGTCTCTCAGCCCGTCTGAGGGGATGCAGAACCAGGGGGGAGGGCAGGCATTGAGTTACCATAACCTAGCCAAGGCCCCCCACGTAGGGAGAGGGGCCAAAGAAGCAGTTTGCCCTGGGACCCCCATATGAAAGGGCCACCAAACCGCAGCCTAGTGATCTGACGAGCTGGGTCACCATGACACTCACAGAAATTCGGTCTAGTGGCCCCTCCATCACAGTGGAGGGGTGACTGGGCCAAACCTGCGTGGTGGTGCGACCCCTCACACAAGGTCACAATGCCCAGAGCAGGGAGCCAGGCTCCAGCCCTGCAGGACGGGAACCGAACCGCCACTGTGGAGTGAACTTCAGGTGGGCTTGCTCTCCAGCCCCTCTTCCCCTCATGACCCTTCTCTGTGGTAGTCTAATTGGAAGAATGGGGTGGCTCCTGCTTCCGTTTTTGCCCCAACCCCCCAAAACCTCTCTATAATCCTGAGCAGAGTTGTTTTTTCCATTCTCCTTTACCCGTCCCCTCTATTAAGTCCTCACTCCTATATCTACCCCTCTCCTCCCCCAGGCATTTAGCCAGAGAAGCCCAGAAGATGAAAGCTTGGGAAAATGCTACCCTTGCTTCCATTCTCTCAGAAGTGCCTGCAAGGATTAGCATAAAGTTTATTTACATGCCTTCAAGCCCTGAAGCTGTAGCGGCAAAATCTTTTTATCTGGAGCACAAATGGGAGCATCTGTTATGTGCCCCATGCACACGCAGCTGGAAAGAGCTTGTAACACCGGAGGGCGTGGGTAAAGCAACTCGAAGGCCTCATCTACACCAACAATGCTAAGCCACCCCCACTGTTGCATTTGATTCAGTGCATCACCGCGTGAACACAGGCAGCAGTTGTCAGAAAATGAGGAGTGGTTCCCAGGCCGAATTTGGGCAGAAAGAAAAAAGACCATTTAAAAAACTCCAATGTTTTGCAGAAATGGCTGCGTCTTTTGAGGGGAAACCAAAAAAACTAGAAAAAGGATCATTTTGCCTTAAAAAAAAAAAAAAAAAAGAGAGAGAGGAGGGAAGTTTCAAATAAAAGTGATCCATGAAAATTTTCCTGTAGGCGGAAAAAAGGCCATTTTTCATCACCAAGAAAAAACCAAATCCAGATGGCAAAATGTTGGCTTGCTTCAGTAGAGAGTCATTGATGTTGTAACCACCATGGCATCTAGACCTGGGTGTGCCATGGGAAGCTGCTTCAACCCTTGGCTCTATAGCTCATTACACCATCTCCAAAGCAGGGGAGGTTGCCCGCTTCACTACCTTCTTGAGGTCCCCATCACAAAGATGCCATATACAGACTGGATACTGAACCAGAGATGTCACGACAGCGCATTTCATTAAATAAATAATAAATAAAACAAGTTAGCTAAGCGCTGTGAATGAGAGGATGGGGGAGGGCTGCATTTGCAAACACCTGGACTTGTTAACAAATAACTCTGATGACCTAATTTACTTTGCCAGCTGCATTCCCATCAGCTGGGAAAGAGAAACCAGGCTGGTTTCCCTTTCTGTACCTTTTTTTAAAAAAAAAAAACTTGCACTGCTTGCTCCTTTCATGACAACCAGCAGAACCTACAGGTATATCTAATCCAGGGAATGTCTTGCTCAGAACTGAAGAGGGAAGAAAGCCTTGTTATATTATTACGATGGGTCAGAACCGGAAACCAAACCATTACAAATCTTATGGGATTCAGATTTGAATCCCAATTCCAAATTCACCCTTATGGCTTTGATTCTAGTTTGTATCCATCTTTGGAAAGAGGTTGGTTTCCAGTACTGCTGGGATCTTATAAGGACTGACTTTGTCCAACTAAAAATAAGACATTTTAATTGAAAATCAGGATATGATGGTGTGGTGTTTCCCTCCGCAGTCTGGACTACATATCGCTGTCTCCCCAGTCCCTCACTCTGGGATCCCACCTTGCACTTGTCTTGCTGTGTGAACCACCCACTTCTGAATAAGCTCCGTCACAGTCCCCTGCAAGCAAGCGTCTCCCACTTCAGTGAGTGAGTGCTTTGGCCAGCCGCCTGTGGGATTCTGCAATACAATGACCCCCAGCCAACATTCCCAGCCGCAGTCCTATGAACTGCCATCCCACAGAAGTTAGTGCTGCCTACGAGACTCCGCAAGCTCATTGGTTAGTCAATTTATTACAGAACTTGATATGCATCAACTCTGTCACTCTAAATGAGATTTCTACACACACTCAAACCACACGCACTGCTTTAGATGAAACAAACAAGCTTATTAAGTACAGAAAGATTTGAAGTGATTGCAATCCAGGAGGCTATAAATCAGATCTGATCAGGAAGAAATAAAAAGATAAGTAGCATTCGAAACGTAACACTTCAGTAGCCTTGCAATTGCTGATGTTACCACAGGCTGATTGATTGGCCCCCAGCCCTGTGATCAGTCTTTCATTTGCTTGATGTCGCTTCATACAAGGGAGCACTCCAGAGACCAAAATGCCTCTCATTTTAACATTCCCTGCCACCCTCCGGGGTTAGGTGATCGGCAATGTCTGGCCTGGCTTCCTCCAACTTGAGTCAGATGAACATCATCTTATCAGATGCTCAGGCCAGCCCATTGTTCCTGTATGCCCGAACTCTCACTTTGCAGTCAGGGTTTGCCTGGATCTGCTCCAACGGGAGAGACACCTTTGGGACTATTACAGAACAGAGCTCCATGATCACGTATGTGATGCTGTGCAAAGCACACTATCGTAACAACAACGTTCCACATGTCACGAGCATTCCAAAAATACCTTACGGGACGCGCTTTGCGTTAAACAACACACAGCTGTCCTGTAAGGGTGACCGTGAATGATACTCAGTCATACAATAAGGGTGTATATGGGATACAGCGTGACACAGATGGGGCAACCGCCCGACTGGAACTCTTGCTACCTAGGCCCAACGGATTCTGGGGGAAAAGAGCACAGAGTTTATTCCTCCAAGGGATGCCTGGGTCCTCCAGCAGAAAGGCTGGGAGCAGGAAGAAGCCAGAGGATAAAAAGGGCTGGTTGCTTTTAGCGCCAGTTCTAGATGAAGTCAGAATAGGAGCAAGGAAGGGTCTTTCCCCGTCTTGACCCAAAGAATCCTGGCTTGGCAAGCTCAGGACCTCACTCTGACTTCAGCATTTGGTTTCAATCAACAAAACACTTTTTGGGTTTATTTTCTGGCCATCCTTGAGTGTTAATTTGACTCTGTGGGACACTCCTCTGACACAGGTGAGCCTGTGGCAGGGTATGCGTATGTGTGTGTGGAAATTCCAGACCATGTAAATCCCATATCTCTTGTTTCCTTTTGCTTACAAAGGCTTAACTTTGAAGACAGTATTTTAAGATGCTGTGGCCACTTTAAATGAATTATTTCCCCCTTGGAGGGCTATCTAGAATTTTCCTTTGTAGAATTGACAGCACAGGAAGAAGTTTGTTGATTTCTAACACGATGTTCTCCAGGAATGTTGCATGCGATTTTTTTTCTTCCTAATGCCCTAAGCCATCCCATAATGAATATGGGTAATCTCATTAAAGGGAAAATTTTACCATTCATTTAAATCTTAAATTTGTGCAGCTTTTGATGTGTGGAGGGAAATACTTAAACAAGCCTCTTTTTATTTTCTAGAGCTATATTTCATCACAATTAAATCAGAAAGCCGCTATATCTTTGCTGGAATATGTTCCCAAGATTTTTTTTTTTAAATGAAATTTCATCATTTTTTATATTTCATTCGGGATCATTAAAAGATTATGAAAAGGAGTCACATTTTGCTAGCAGGCCAGTAAAACATGCCCTGGCATTTATGATAACAGCTCATTCTGGAAATTGAATCCACAATTGACACAGACAAAGCAGGGAAAGATTTAGCTCTGACAGATGGATGATGAGTCCTTAGGTTGTGTGGGGCCATCTTCATAGGGACCCTCTTTTCCCAGATGTCTGCTGGTCACTTGTGAGGATTTGAAACACAGCAGCATCTAGAGGTGCTCCATCTGAAGTCAACACCTGATCATGGGAAATCGTAAGCAACAGTCCATCTAAACAGACAAGACAGACTGAGGGTCGGATGTGAAATAGAGAGATGAAGTGGAGTCAGGACAAGTCCTCAGACCTCTGAAGTCAGAGTTCATTGCTTTTTCCACTAGCTCACACGGCCTCTCACATTGTCTTTGCCTCTCATTCAGCTCTGACGCCAGATCAGACCAAAATTCAAGGCCTATTTGCTCAATCTGAACGGAGACAACTTCACAGCTTGAGCCTCTCTCTGTGTGTTTACATGTGAAATCATCACATTGCTCATATGTTAACACAAACACACCTCTTTGGTGTGAATATCTACGGGCACAAAGCGTTTCTTTTAACTTGTCCTCTTGCATGACATAAAGAGTTAACAGGCTCTTGCTGTAGATCCCAGCTCAGGGTTGAAGCCTGGAATATTTTTTTCCTTCCCAGGAGACAATGTGGACCGTTTTGTTTGTTCTGTGGTCTGAATAACTTTGTGGCCGTTGCATGAAGTGGGCCATCTTATCAGACCAGCGCACTCGCTAATGATTGTCATTCTGTTATGCTGGATAGCGCTTAATCGCGGGGGGTGGTTGTGTCATCTCACCATTCTTCTGCTCCCAATTTGCACGCCTTCCGTCTCTTATCTGCATGACACGAGCCTCATTTCCCATGGGTGCTTTTGGGAGACAAGGCATTACGTGCACATCCACCCCAACCATCTCCCCCCATCCACCTCTTGGTTCTTCCAGGGGGAGGGGGAATGAAATAAACAAAATAAATAATAATAATCAGGTTGCAAACACAACAAAAAAGGGGAGGATGAAACCCTGAAATTCCTTTTAATTAATAATTCAGACCGAGATAAGGTAACTTCCAAATGCCAATATGCTAATGTGGCTCCTTGGGCTGCATATACTGTAATCGCCCGTTCTTCATTCGTTTCAGATCTATGACAACCTGTCTTCCCTCCGCCTGGAAGGTACATTTTTCTCTTAGAAATTAGGGCAAACCTTGTCAGCATTTCACCATGAACAACAACAAAAACCTTACAAACCATTTTCTTCCCTCTGTCTGCTGATGCGACCCAATCCTAGATCTGTATTTCCCTTTCAATCATGACCCCCCTATTATTATATTTTTTTAATATCTGCTCTTTCTACCTTACCAATTCCCTTGTCTTCCAGAGAAATTTTGACCCGGAGAGACTGAAAACAGAAGCTAAAGAGAGGGGAAGTGAGCTGAGGATTTGATAAAATGGAAAGCAGAGGAGTGTTGATAGAATGGGTTTAATTTTTTAGTTGCTTGTTGCATTTGGAAGGGCATTTTTTGTTAGGCATTGCTACATAGCTGAGGTCATCTACCGGGACTTTGTCAAAGTCCCACCCATGGAAGCCTCCTCTGCTTTTCTGTGTGTCACACAGTGCAAAGAGCTCCGGGTAGCTGAGAAGCACCAGAGTAGCCTGAGTAATCCTGGCTCCAGTGAGGCTGTGCTGTGTTGACAGTAGCACCGGACCCAAACTGAAGGCTTAGGTCAAAACCTTCTCACAGACTGAAGAGGTTCAAAATTGGAACGTGGATTGGGATCTGGTTTGTGACGTCAACAGTGACTAGCGGGGATTGGGGATTTTTTCCTGATTGGTGGTTTAGGGATTGGTTGTGATGGCTCTGTGCTGGCACGTGGGACGAAGAACTTTCCTTATAGCCGTAGGCAGGTATCTGGCCCTTGGACTTAGGCATGTAAGAATACAGAAGGTTATTAGCCTGCTTATTCCCGTTAGGAAACAGTTGGCAGGGAATGGCGAGGAAGGGCAGGACCGTAGCCTCTTCCTTCTACTAATTGGCTAGCAGGGGTTCCAGTTACAATGGGCTGGGGGGCAATCACTCCTCCCCCCCACCATTTTTACATCTGCTCAGACTCCATCGGCTGGGCACTGGGGGGCCATGGCCACGACTCCTTTTAAGTGATCCTAGACTAACTCCAAACAGCAGTCCTGAGCATCACTCCTGCTCCAGCGTACAAACGCAGGGATGGAGAGACCGAATTTAAGAGAACAGCATCGCAGTCTGGTTCCCGGGTCACAAAGCCACTCTGATTTGGCCCAGCCCGGCCCGGCTCCCCCCCCGCAGATGGAGGCTGGCCCTGTACAGCAGAGAACTCGACTCTTAGCGGCACCGGCTCATGCATTGTGTGAATAAGAGAGAGGGGAGACTCTTCTCTGAGGAAGATCTGGCCTGATGTCCCTGCATGAGGAGAGCGGGTGAGCGGGGACTGGAACAGGCCCTTGCTAGGGTGGGCAAGGACTGGAATTTGGTCTCTTCCAAGAGATCTCTGACTTGGCACTGAAGCTGGCTGGAGTAGCAGGGATTACAGTGATAATTTGCTGACTATATCAGGACATCAATCACTTGCTGCCCTCCGGGAGCAAAGAAGGGCATTGTGACCAAGGGGTGACTCAGCTACAGCGCCTCCCTTGCTCTGATCTATGCCCGAAGCCATTGGTTAGCTCTTGTCAGAAGCCGGTGGAAGCCTCTATTGATTTGTCTCGGCTTTGGTTCAGGTCACACAGGATTAGAGAGCAACTTGCTGAGCACGAGACTGAGTCGAAAGGGAGTAGTGATCAATTTCAGACAGGTTGTTCTGGTCAGGCTGTGAATCAAACAGGCGTTCTAACTCCCTGAGATCCCTAGGTGCTGGGAACTAAGGATCCGCGGTGGTGTGTGGGGGTGTGTTGAAGCGGTTGCCATCAAATACAAGGTTTACAGTTTCATTCAATGTCTTCCAGCACCCCCAATATAAAAATTGTTGCAGCAGCCCTGCTGAACTGCAAAAAACAATTAGCAGGGCAGAGAACAGAAGCAGTAGACACTGAAAAGCTCCATCAATTATTTCAGGTCTCAGCCTCAGATCTTTGAGAGAGCAGTTTGCCAGCAGATAAACACCCACCACATCTTTTCCATTGGGGAAGACTCAGAATCTTACCATTTCTCCTTTTCTTATGAGTGGTAGTTAATGTTTTATACCATTATTATTGTCCAAAGACTCCTCTGCAATGCTTAGCGACTGGCCACATTTACCTACTGAGTTATGGTGGGGCATGTTTGATGTCTGATCTTTTTATATGGGTGTTTTCAGGAAATGAGCCTTCATCGTGAATACCTCCAAACTGTTTCTCTCCATTTTGACCATCTGGATTCAAGGAGTCCAAATTGCTAACTGGTAGAAAACATTTTCTCTGCAAAAGAACCCTTTTAAAAAAAATTCTCAAATTATTCAGTTTAAAATCTGCCGATGATAAAAGTGTGGAAAAAAACTTTTTTTCAGCATTTTTGGATTCATGAGCTGGAAAGCCTCCCCTTGTGGAGATAGTTAACATGATCTTTAGGGAAGCTAGCACTTTACAGCCTGCAGGTTCAGTTCTCTCTCTCTAGGCCTTGTTAATTTAAAATTGAAATCTAAGCGAGACTTTCTCAATTTCCTGAGATAAACATAGTTGGATTTTTGTCTTTTAGGAACTCTAATGTAGCAGAATTAACAAGCAAAAAAGAAACATTGAGAAAATAGCATATAATAAACGTGCTCCTTGTTATCCAGCGATACTCTTCTTTGATATCAACTCAGAGTCATTATGATTGAAAGTGCAGCTTTAATCTGTAAATTGACTTTATTCTTCTGATCTGCCGCTTGTGTATAATTTAGAGTCAGATCTGCTGGTTTTAGTGGGGAAAAAAAGATAGAGCTGGTCAGCAATTGGGTTTTGATTCCACTGAAAAAACTGACCATTTATCAAAAATAAAATAAAATCAAAATGGCCAAAACAGAAACTTTGCCACCAAAATTTACTGAAAACGGAAAAAATTTCCACTGAAAACTGCCAAAACCTGAAAAATTTAAATCTAAATAATAATAAAGTTTGGGATTTTCAATTTTTTTGAGGAAAGACACTTTACATAAGAAAATTGTTCACTGAAACCCCCAGTTTTCCCATCAAAATCATTTTTGATTAAAATTTTTTGACCAGCCCTATAAAATGAGCTTCTACTACTTTTTTACTCCTGCCAGCCCTGCAGAGCCATTCAGCTCTGTTGTGCAACATGGATGGAATTGTTTACTAAAGAGAGAAAAAAAACGGTCCTAGTGGGCCAAAAGAAGGAAAGAACCTGGCTGGATTCTCAGATTCTAGTCTGCCTTTAGAGGAGGCTTCTCGAAAGATGTGACTTTGGGCACGATCTGGTTCCCATCGTACTCTACGGCAAAGCTCTTTCCTTTCCAATCTGTCACGTTTCATTTGGCGTCACTGAGATTAAATACATATAGCAGCCCCAAGATGCCATGTTTATAGAGTTGCTTTTCAGAGCAGAACTGCCCTTTAGATAAAACAAAGTTCATTAGCAAAGGGAAAGACGAAGGGTCGGTAAAATCCCCTCTCCTAGTCTGGACATTTGGATAAAGCACCCGGCCCAAGCCGGATAACAAGGATAACCTCCAGATTTAAATGGAAGAGGAAGAGTATCTATCGCCATAGAAGCTGAAGCTAAAGCAGAAACTATGCCTGCTCTCCTGGCTCTAAGTATAACTTTCTATAGCTTGAGCAACTGCACCAGGTTCCCGGGTTGGGCACTGTGACAGACTCCTGGCCTCCAGGAATCAGGCGAGGTTGGCCACGTGCCACAACCTGCCTAGCAGGTTACACAGGCTCTTATCAGGCCTGAATGGAAGTCGGTTGGAGTCTTCCCATCAACATCAATGGGCTTTGAATCAGGCCCTTTGACTCCTGGTGATGATATCAGGTTGAATGGACCAATCAGCAATGCCTGCCCAAGTCTGTAGCCCTTCTACTTCGATTCCTCAAGGGTCAAACAGTGAAGTCAGCAACCAGGTCAACTAAATTCAACCAGGAATAACAACCTGACAGCAGGAGTCACCGTGGAACAATAAATACATAGGGAGTGAACACATGGAATTAGGAGCTGATTTGTTTTCATAGGTGGCTTTTATGATGGTTACTGTTATTACTATTTATTATCTGCATCCTGTTTGAATAACTTATCACAACATTTTGCCCTCACATATTCCTGGATTTCCGAGGCTCCCAAAACGCTTTTCAGACATTCATGATTTCATCTTCACCGTCAGATTGAGAAGATGCATTGTCCTTGTTTTACAAATGGGGAAATTGAGGCAAGGAGTGGCAAAGGGATGTGCCAAGGTCCCAGAGGGATGAATGCTGACGCCAGAAAGAGGCTGCATCTCTTGACTCCCAAGTAGTTTTATCATTATTTATTAAGTGTATTGTAGTACCACTTAGGGTGGTGTGTTAACACCCTTTGTATTGGGTGTTGTACAAACAGAGACCAAAAAGACCATCCCATTAACCAGAAAACCAACCTCTTTCCTCAAGCAGAGCCAACAAGGCACCTCTCTGCTCTAATGTCTGAAGGGCTTTTGTCAGACGTGGAATGCAAATTATATCTCATTCATAGTGAAATCATCTGCCGATGAACTCATACATATGGCACAAAGGAGAACGATCCGTCTGGGGCTCTCTTCGCAAGCGTAAGCCGCCCATAGCCTCCTCGTTAACTAGCTCCACTCAAGCACCCAATCTGTGGCAATTATAGCAATCAAAAATGCATTCAGCCCCCTTCAGCACCTGACAAACCAGCCGACGTATTAGCCCCAATTGTGGCGAATTCTCCGTCGGCCTTCCCGCCGCATGACTCTGCTTCCATTGCCAGCAATCCCAATAAAGCCAGCCCCAGACAAGCCTTCGTGCTGCCAGGAATTACTTAAAAGAAAGGAGACAGACTTCAATTTTCTTCCATAGTTTTAGGAGCCATAGAAAGCAGAGTGAAAGATGTCATTTAGTCCTTGGGCTTCAGCGTCAGTTTTTGCTGATTCTGATGGAAAATGAATCTCTCTTCTTTTTCATTTTGCCTGATTGAAAGCACCAGTCCCTTTCTCTGTCCCCTGCTGAGATGAGTGGCCCAGGTGGGACTGAATGCCTGGGGTGATTGATCCATTGTGCCTGGGTTCTCTGCTCGCAATGGGATGCTTTGTGAGATCAGCAGTTGGATTGTGCTGGGGGTTTGGGGGTGTGTTGAGTGAAGCCCCATTAGAGAACTGACAGCTCACTGCAGCAGCTCCTTCCTCCTCCTGCCCGCCTGAAATTTCTCATTCCCCAGGATATTCTCCAGGTCCAAGGCAGAGCTGGGTTTTGGGGCAACACTTTGGGGCTTGTACTGCTGTTATTGAAGCCAAGTGAGGCACAGAAAGTTTAAGTGACTTGCCCAGGGGTAGGCAATAAATTGGTGTTAGTGGGATTCGAATCAACATGTTGAGAATCCTAGGGTAGTGCACAACCATAACATTGGGCTGATCCAATACCAGCATTTTCCCCGATTTAGAACCGGACGAGGTACTTGTATATTTCAGCGAGGACTAGGAACACAGATAAAAAGACAGCACTAAGGTCTCCTAATTCCCATTCTATTGCCCGAGCCGCTATACCACATTGCATCCACATATATCACATGGCTTGGGTTAATCACATAGACATCCTGGCCACCTACAATTCGGCAGTCTTGAAATCCCACTGGCTCTGTAAAAAGGGAGCGTCTCTCCTTGCTATTCCACAGCCTTCGGCCCAAGCGGCAAGGCTCTAGCAGCCAAACTGGAGAGCAGTAGTGATTTGGAGACTCCAGGGCTTTGTGTTGCATGTTTATAGGCACGGATGCTCCTGGACTGCACATGTACAGATTCACAGAGTCCACAGCCAGAAGGGATTATTGTGACAATCTAATCTGACCTCCTGTGTAACACAGGCCAGAGAACTTCCTCCACATAATTCCTAGATCCCATGTGTATCTCCATCTGTCTTTAATACAGTCACATATCAAGGTACAAATCTCCCCCATAACACACCATATCCTCTGATTGCTTTAAATCTCAGGCATCTTCAATAAAAGAGCAGTTTTTCTTTAATAGATTTATTCTTCCCCTGCAGCCAGCATAGGGAAGGGACAACCGCTGCCAAGCCAGACAGGTGACTAACTCATGGTTGCTTCTCTATGGAGATATATGGTGTCCAAGGATCCTGATGGGATTGAAAATAACCCACAAGACAAAAGCCCAGAGGAGATGCCGCGTATGAAATTCTCCAGGCTTTAACAGAACCTGAAATTACCAAGCAATTTTTATCTTTGTCCCACCACCCCGGAACCCTGTTGTGTCTCTCTTTCTCTCCTGAGTCTCTCTAATTTCTAATCCATTTAGCTCTGAACATTCGAGTTGTCATGAAAACCATTAGGTTCATCAGTGTGGGTCCTGCTGGGAGCTGGGAGGGCCTCTTAGAGCAGCGCCTGCCCTCCCGTGGACGTAGCGATGACAGGAAGAGAATTACACTCTGAATAACCATTTTGGCCAGCTGACAGCACTAAGTCGTGTTCCGTTTTATCACCCAATAAATAAGGACTCCATGTCCTCATCAAGTAACAGTTGCTCAAATGACTGGACATCGAGGGGAGAATTGCTGGACCTTGAAACAACTTCCCTGTCATTCCAGACTGTGTGGCTAAATCAAATCAAATCTCTTGCCGTGTTTTCCTTCACTGCTTGCTTTCTTCCTGCCCCATGCACACGTTTTGGGAAAAGATTAGAAGGGAATTTAGCAAACACCGGGGAGTGAGTTATGGATGAATTAAAAACCCACCTGACTGCTCATCCCCTGGCACTCTGGGCCCAGCCCTCAGCTGGAAGCTCAGCTGAAGTCAAGGACGCTTTGCTGATTTGCACCAGCTAAGGATCCGGCATTCTGTAATAGCGTGGAAACCGGCGGAGAATAGAGCTAATGAGCACAAATGGCGCCGGGAGCTCTGTTAGCCAAGATGTTATCCAGCTTCTTGTTCCTCCTTTCTTTCATTTCCAAAACAAAAAAACTGGTTTACATTTTAATGGGTTTAATTACCTCATGAAAATGTGAGTGACTGGGAAAGCGAAGCCACCAACAATGGCTTAATGGTCTATTGAACGTCATTTGAATTAATTTGATCGGGAGGGTTATTAGTGCTAATAACGCGGGGAGCTCATGTTAGCTGGTGTTGCTGTGACTTCCGGCGCCCCAGATCGGAGCTGCTTCTTTACGTACTGGCTGAAATGAGGGATGGGAACAGGCAAGTTTGATTCGACTACTGCTGAGGCTGGTGTGACTGATAAGGCCTTGTGGGAAACTAGTCACCACCCTTCCTGGAATCACAGACAATGCCACAATGGAGGGTGCACTGGTAATGGATGGTTTTGTGGCAGGATCGGACCGAAACCACCCCAGGGCCTCCGCCCCCAGACTATTTACTGGGTTGTGACAGGCCATAAACATTTACAGATGGATCCCGAGCTGGAAAAAAGACCCCTGCTCTCGCCTGAGCGCCTATCCAACCAGACAATCCCAGCCTTGCATCTAGTTCAGGAGCTTGTCGCTGATCAGAGTAAACCGGCTCTTTTAGGAAGACGCCCTGAATGCAGTCAGGCCTTATTGCAGTGAGTGGCGCAATTCTTCTTCACTGGAGCCAGGAGCTCTTCCCCAGTCTTGATTTAAAGACTCTGAAGTTGCCGTTAGACAGTATGGATGGGACAGACGTTGGAATCACTGTGTCCGAGTCCTCATCCAAGGGGTATGGGGAAGTGGCCTTGCAGACAGATGGAGGAGGGGGCCTGAGATCTGTTCCTGGCCTCTTCTGTGACTTGCTGGCTGCCGTAGCTTGGCACGCGTGTAAAGATGTTGTCACTGGCGTGTGCAAGGACTCTCGTTCGTTGCACCGAGGGAGGGGCAAGGCACAAAATACACCGATTAATGCCTGCAGCAGAGGAGAAAAGCAGAAGTGTTACTGGTCCCCCGGGACTGTTCTGGGTGGGCTTTGTGGCTGTTTTAAATGTTTAGCTGAGTTGGAAAAAGCCTCAACTTGGGAGAAATCTTGATTTTGCCTCCTTCCTTCTGGATCCTGCGCAGCCCTGGCGTCTTTGTGTAGCCCAGGGATAAATAACTCCCCAAGGCAGGCCCGGTGGTGATCCTGTCCATAGGCTTGGATCGAACAGTTGCACGTTGAGGGTAATGACCCAAAGCTCTTTACCTCTTCCTGGTGTTCATTACTCCTCCTCATGTCCCAGAAGGGCAGGAGAGATACCGAGAGGTGAAGTGCTTAGCTCAAACCCCAAGCCAGGGGCAGAGCCAGCACTGGAAGTTATTGGAAGATGCATCTTGGCTGCTGGGCTTCACCATTCTTGCTGATAAACCACTTCGTCCTCCTCATCTTTCTCCTCCTCACGTTCCCCGCGGACCTCTTCCCTTGGTGCCCATTGTTATCTGAATGATGGTAACACCTAACGGCCCCATTAGTCCAGGCACTGGGGCAGACAGAGTAAAAATATACTGCAGGACCGTACAGCCTCCACTACAGTAAGATGTACCGGGCAGATGAAATACCCAGAGGGGCTTGAATGGGAAGGATACAGCAGCAAGGAAAGGAGCAGAAACCACAGCCTGCCACTGGCCTAGACATGGGTTTCATTAGTGACTGGCCACGGATTATTGAGTTTCTTGCTGTTATTTCCGTCTCATTCAGTATTTTCATGGTCCCTCCCCAGCTCCGCGATCTCCATTTCACCAGCTTTCATCACGGCCTGCTTGGCATTATGATTTGTTTGACTTGAAGCAGTGCCCAGAGGCCCTGACTGAGAAATCAGGGATGCCGTTGTGCTGCAGAAATAGACAGTGAAAGGCAGCCCCTGCCCCAAAGTGTTCACAGTTGAAGCAGGCACAAGCGGGAGGGGAAAGAGGCTGGAAGAAACTTGCAGAGCCAGGAACATAAGCCCAGGTTACCTGGGACCCAGAGTTGATTCAATCTGCTGAAAGCTGACCCTGCTGTCTAGACCACGAGTTCTCAGTCCAGTTCTGACGAGATCGGTGTCTGCATCACAAAAGCCTCCAGTCCCCATGTCACCCTTAGCAGACAGGGAGGGAAGGAATGTGCCAGGCTCCTGTCGTCTGGGGAGGTGCTGTGGATTGGGGCCATTAAATGGGCAATGTGGGGAGACCTTGCCTGGCTTCTGCCCCGGTTGTTCGTTTTCGATGGGGTGAGAGAGAGGACTTTGATCCTGAGGGCTATTCCTCTGTCCCTTTTCCCCACCACTAACGCCTCCCCCTTCCTTCCTTCCTTTACTTTTTTTTTTTTTGGCAAATTCACAGCTACGGAACCTTTTTTTCAAGAAGGAAAAATACTCAATGCAAGACCAAAATGCCTGAGTGGCCCTTAGCTGCTGTTTTAACTTCCCCGCCTTTTCTGCCTGGCTTGGTTTGCAGTTAAGCTGGCCAAGGGCCTGTGCCTTCAGCCTCATATAATCCCAATAAATGACACCTTCACAGCACCTTTCCTGGCACTTCATTTCCCAAAGCAGAGCACCAGCCTGATTGGCTTGTACTTGAGCAGTAAAGGCAGCAGACCTGGGAGCGTCAATGGCTTGTGGCTACGTGGACACACCGGAAAATCTGCAGCTGGTCATGGCTGAGTCAAGGGTCATCAAGTTCTTTACCTCCCTGCCCCATCCATTTCTCCTGTGCTCTGTACCCTCTCTCCCTTTGGGTCTGTCACTAGCAATGGGATTTTAGCACACACATTGACCCATCTGATAGCTCTGACCTATACTGCCCTCGGGATCTCCCAAGATAGTGATCTGCCATTTCTCGCAGTCTGATCACTAATGCACCAGCTGCTGCTAGACAGGGTGATCTGGCAGGGTGTTAATAAAAGGTCTGAAGGAGGAGAAAATAAAGAAAATGGAAATTGCATTCTGTCGTGTGAATGCTGCAGTCTCCTGCTCTCAGCATCTCTCTTTCTCTCTCACACACGATTTCCTTCTAAGACTGATAATTCCTTCCTAGCATGATGTTGATTTCTTAGAGCCTTTATCATCCAGATCCCTATAACCTGCCTGTTTCACGGACCTGGGAATCTGTATTTTTGACAGATTTGGCTACATGCTGAATTTTGCCTCACTTGGAGTTCCTGTCCCTTTACTGAACTTTGGCTGGGAGGAGTCGGCCTTGGACCCGTCTGAACATGGCAGGGCTTTTATTAGTTTTTCAGCTGCATGAGGCCAGGTGTTTAGCTGCTGTTAATTGATTTAGCTTCTTTAACATCAGTGGCATATTGCTAACTGGCACCAGCTCTGGGGCTGGCTCATAGGATGGGACTATCAACCTGCAGGATGAAGAAGCCTCTGGTGTCCATGCAGCACTGTTCCCCTCCAGCGCATTCTTTGTTATTTTCCCCAGCTAGTGGTACATAGCAGATGATGAAATGGCTTCCCTTTGGGAAGCTGTTCTACATAGTCTCAGCATCAGGGACTTTCCCCTGCTGTTCAAACTCCATTTACCTTATGCTTTCTCAGTAACATCCCTTTGGGTGTTCAAGCAATGGGGATACATTTTGTAGGGATGGATCATGACACCTTGATTCAGGTTTTACCCAGGTAAAGTTCCCACTCAAGTTGGAGCAAATTTTTCCTGACTGTGCTGCTTCTTTATCTTGGAGGCTCAGCCAGGGTGAATCCCAAGTGAGTTTACTCTTGACTTGTTCTGACTGGCTGTAGTGGGGTGATTTCCCTGCTCCAGCAGAAAAGGGGTTAAAAATTCTGCAGAGGGGTACAACCAATAGGAGCATGCAACTGTGGAGCATTCAGGGCCCACCCCAGGAGCCTGTGTATAAGAGGGCAGCAACCCCTGCTCTGTGCAGTCTTCTGGTCTGTAGGGAGGAATGGTGTGCTGTTGGCTGGCTGTGGGAGGCAGGACCAGGACAGTTCACTGCAGACAGCCAGGGCTTGCTCGGGGTGCAGACCCATGGGAAAAGGGAGAAAGGAATCTGGGGTGGTGTGGATGTGGTTCAGGGTATTTAGTGAACTGAGAGTGGAACTGAGTTGGGAGGTGAGGTGGAGCCCAGTTGGGGTGCATAAAGTCCCTGGGACTGGAGAAGTGAGCGGGCCTGGGTCCCTCCCATCTCCCCCAGACTGCCAATGTATGGTGATTAGACTGGTGGCCACTGATGCAAAGTGGGCTGGGCTGGCCTGGCCTGTACCTTGGAAGGGGGAAACTTAAAGGGACTTGGCTAGAGGACTGAGGGCCAGACTAAAGAGCCTGTAAAAAGAGGGAGCACAGGCCACCAGATGGGGCAACCCTTGAGCAATTCCCCAAGACCATCACCACGAGATGCTTGTGCAGTGGGTCACATGTTAACACCTGTCTAGACCTGCTAAAGGAACATTTGCTTGGCCATTGGCACCTGCCATCTCTCTGCACACATCACCAAAATCTGGCCCCAGAGGGATAGGATGGGTTCTGTTTTAGCTTAGGAGTCATTTTCTGAACTGAGGGAGAAGAAAATGCTGAGCCAACTGCTGTGAGATTTGAACCTGGGACTTCAGGGAGCCCTGGGGAGTTAACTGCTCTTGTTAAGTATTGAATCCAGCCCCTCTAGGTAGGTGTGTTTCTTTCCCATTCATAGCCTCTTTCTATGTGCAAGCTCAGGTCTGGGCTTTATTGTGGCAGCTGCAGTAGAGATGATTTAGTTGGAGTTGGCTCTGCTCTGAGCAGTGGGTTGGACGAGGTGACCCCCTGACGTCCCTTCCAACCCTAATCTTCTATGATACACCAGCTACCGGATTAGCTGGGGCTTCCATTCACTACATCATTTCCCATCTTATATTTTTTGGGGGCGGGGGGAAGGAGATTCATCCCTGTGCAGGTGCTAGGGTCAACAGGGGGACAAAGAGGAAGTGGCTGGGTCCAGGCCTGCCCTGACATCTTCCCTGGACCATCTTCTGTTAATGGCGCTTCCCAGAAAGTTCTTCGAGCCCCCTTGCGCAGATTTAGCCAGAGCAGCCACAGCCATGGGGGTGAATTCCACTACACGCATTTCAGCGTTGCTGCGTCTAGAAACAATAGGGCTCAGTAACATAACATAACATGGAACTGAGAATAACAAGGGTTGTCTACAACATCTCTGAACTTTGCATCTGACTCTGAACTTTTGTGCAGCCCCATCACTCCCCATCACACCCCCCAACTTTGGGGAAGTTCAGCTCCTGTGTCCTCTGAAGCTTGGAGCTTGTCTGAATTAAAGAAACAATAAAAGATGAATACTCGCCCTTGAGCAGTATTTATCAGATGAGAATTTGTCTGCAAAGAAGATACCTTGCCCCTCACTGAGAGAACTGGTTTCTAAGGTATAGCAGATTGTTGGGTATATGTATATACTCTGTTTTCTTGGCTCTGAGAAGAAAAGCTGCTTTATTCTGTGGCGCTCATTTGCATTTACTGGAGCTTGCATTAAAGTTATCCATTTTCTTTCATTCAAGGGACTTCGTCTTTTGTTCACAGGAAAGAGTCACCATCTGCAACGCACGTGTTCCTCCTGCTAATTGCTTATGTCACATTACACTTTCAGCTCCCACAAACAATGTCTTGAAAACTAAATCCAAATCACCGCAGTAGTTTGCAAACAAAAAGTACACTGTCAGGAGTTAAATGTAATGTCCCAAGGACAGCTCTTCTGAATGTATTACTGTTATGTGTATTCAATAGCACCTAGAGGCCATAGACTGCATCTGGCCCTATCATGAACTGGACAGTCACATACATACAGTAAGAGGCAGTCTCTGCCCCAAATGGCTTACAGTCTCCAGAGACAAGAAAAAGGGTGGGAGAAAGGTACTGCTATTAACCCCATTTTACAAGTGGGCACCTGAGGCCTGCAGCTATTAAATGATTTTCTCAAGGTCACCCAAGGAGCCCATGTCAAACACCTTAACCATAAACCTGACATTTCCTTCTCTTCACGAATAGTGCTTCTAAACAACCAACAATGAGATTGATCCCACCCAGAGAATCTGATCCAGGGTTTACATGGAAACTCGGGGCACGTTGGGACAAGTTAGGGAATGGGGGAGGGCCTTAATTTCTCACTGTTGAGTTTCAGTGTCTAGATTTAGAGGGTTCCCAGTAATCCTCCAATCACCACCACTCAGCCAGGGGAACCTGATACCCCATCCCATTTCGTCTCACCATTCAGCTCTGAAGCAGAAAGCTTCACAATGAGCCTTTATCATTGGATTCCAGGCAGGATGGGACTAGGCTATTCTCAGAGGTAGGAGATGACAGAACAAGGAAGAATGGTCTCACGTTGCAGTGGGGAAGGTCTAGGTTGGATTTTAGGAATATTTTCTCACTAGGAGGGTGGTGAAGCACTGGAATGGGTTACCTAGGAACATGGAGGAATCTCTGTCTGTAGAGGTTTTTAAGACCCAGCTTGACAAATGCCCAGCTTATCCTGGCTGGGATAGTTTAGTTGGGGTTAGTCCTGCTTTGAGAAAGGATTGGACTCAGTGACCTCCTGACCTTCCACCCTAATCTTCAGTGATTCAAATCCTGTGATCCAGTGCGAAGGCCCCAGGTTTGTCAAACTGAGGCTGCTTAAAATGAAGTTGCTTGGGGGGACAATGTGCTGGAATGGAGATTTCACATCCTTACACTACCCCAGTAAGACTACGTCTACAGTAGAGTGTTGCTCCTGTTTTAGCTTCAGTTAATTGACTGGCTATCAACTCTAGTGAGCTAACATCTTTTGAAATCTAGTGTAGACATTTGTTCTCAGCCACGAATGTTTGTAACTGAGACTCAGGTAAATCACAAACGTTTGTGTCTATGAACAAATGTTTGTGGAGTATCCGGACGAGGGTGTATAGACATAGCTAACAAGTGATATGGCAATCGGTTAACTCAAGTTAAAACAGGAGCAAACCGCCAGTCTGCGTTGGTGCTCACTGATGTTATCGCTGAGCGGTGTGGGAAAGTATCCTACCGCGCTGGAAGAAATAAGGCAGCCCACCCTAGAAACCTTCAGGAGAGGATTGCAGAGTATCTCCATGGAAGTTTCTTCAAGATCTTGCAGGAAGGTTTAAGGGACAGCAAACTTCTCTGCTTCCCCCCACCCCTCCTAATTCTAGAGGGGAATGAAAGCCTCTCTTGGTGGTACCATACCTCTCCTAGCATGAGTCCATTCATAAAAGGAATAAAAGATGTGTCCTGCTATGTAACTGGAATAACTGGAAATTTATCTAGACCCTGACCTGAGGTTCCCTCCCCTGCATCGGGCTTGTCTATGATCAAGTGGGAAGTTCTAACAGAAATCTTGTCTGCAACACACAAGATGTTATTCTTCTGCTCTACTCTATGCTGATTAGGCCTCAACTGGAGTATTATATCTACTTCCAGGTGCCTCATTTCTGGAAAGATGTGGATGAACTGGAGAGAGTCCAGAGAAGAGCAACAGAAATGATTTAAGGTCTAGAAAACATGGCCCTTGAGGAAAGACTTTTTTTTAAAAAAAGCTTGTTTCATCTGGAGAAGAGAAGATTAAGAAGGGACATGATAACAGTTTTCAAATACATAAAAGGTTGTTACAAGGAGGAGGAAGAAAAATTGTTCTTGTTAACCTCTGAGACTAGGACAAGAAGCAACGGGCTTAAATAGTAGCAAGGGCAGTTTAGTTTGGACAGTAGGAAAAATTGTCGGACTAGTTAATCAATGGAATAAATGGCCTAGGCAGGTTGTGGAATCTCTATCATTGGAGGTTTTAAAGAGCAAGTTAGACAAACAACTGTCAGGAATGGTCTATACTTAGTCCTGCTTTGAGTGTAGGGAACTGGACTAGAAGACCTCTCAAGGTCTCTTCCAGTCCTACACTTCCATGCTCCTCTGCTACATAAATGGAAGCTCCTCTTGGGATTCTGTGGCATTGTTTGATTCAAATAATGTTCATGAGATGATCGTAGCTGTTAGTGTTTGCTGCACGAAGCAGACAGTCTTTCACTCCGCTTCCAAGCTAGTCTTCATCCACTCCATATGCATTATGCTGCCAAGGGGGAATAATCAGCCAGGATGTCAAGAATACTAATAGATGATCAGTTTTCTGTAAGTCTCATTAGATTTTCTGACAGCAAAATCTGTTTGAGGAATCACCTA
The DNA here is from genome assembly GCA_007922175.1 of Pelusios castaneus. NCBI lineage: Eukaryota > Metazoa > Chordata > Testudines > Pelomedusidae > Pelusios > Pelusios castaneus. The sequence goes on along the minus strand of ML685900.1, from coordinate 2,322,573 downwards.
GCAGATTTTCCTGAGACTCTGCCCTTATTACTTATGTTCCCTGCCAGCAGCAAGAATTCCCATTGTAGAGACACACTGCTTTATAATTGGCATTGATTCCCCCACCAAACTGGTAGCCTAAATCCTGATCTTAATGCGCCAATTATTCCTCTGTGTGTGTGTGTGTGTGTGTGTGTGTGACTTAAGAATTTGTGGGACAAATTAACTGCTTCCGATGACATTTCTTAAATTCTACTGGAAATAAAATCATTGATCTCACCCTGATCACCCTAATTCACTTAATAATTGAACCTGGGGAAAAAAACGAGGGTAGAATTTTTCCATTTATGTTGCACTTCCCTGTAAACAGTGAGAAGATTACAGTCACGAAAGTGACTTGGTTAAAAGGATATAATTGGTTTTTATATTTATTCCCCCTCACTGATTCTGCTTCAGTTTTGCTCAGCTTACAAGTCAAAAGATGTGTTGTCTAAATACCAGCGTTGCAAAGCTCATCCTGTGCTGTGCAAATCCAGCTGTGTCCCTCATGCCTCTGCAACATTGTCCCCAGGAATAAAGATCCTGCAATCAGAAAGCAGCCAGTCATTTTTGTTGCTAATGTGTAAGGCAGAGGGCAGAATCCAGCTCTCTGTCTCATACACTCCTAGACACTGAAGTCAGCAGGGAACAGTACGATCATCTAGTCTGACCTCCTGCACAATGCAGGCCTCAAAATCTCACCCACCCACTCCAGCAATAACCCTCCAGCCTATGACTGAGTTATTTACCTCCTTAAATCATGTTTTAAGGACTTGAAGATACAGAGAATTCACCGGTAGGTGAGCCATGCCCTGTGCTACAGAGGAAGGCGAAAAACTCCCAGAGTTGCATTGGGTTTGCTGTACCAAGAGGAATGAAGTGCGTGTTTTCAGATGGGAGCTGAAAAGATAGTAGATAGGGAATTGTTTAGATGGAATGTTACAAGAGCTGCAGAGGAGACAGTTGTGAGGGATATACATGCTCATACTTCAGGGCATCAGCTGGTCCTTAATTTATGAGGTCAGGAAGAAACTTCCTCTTTAGGTAGTGATGACAAAGTTCTCCACTAGGGGGTTTCTTGCACCTTCAATTGAAGAATTACTCATAGGCCATTGCTGGAGACCAAATACTGGACAAGACAGACGATTGATCTGATGCAGTGTGGCATTTGCTATGTTCTTATGTGAAAGATTTCTCATCAATGACAACCCACCACAGGTCCTCCGTGGGGATAGAAAACGCTGGACCTTCAGCTTCTTCACTGAGCTCAAAGAATAACTCCATGAGCTTGTAGCTGTGTTAGGCTCTTTACCCGCTCTGTGGACCAGCCACTAGAGGGTGCAGGACACAGCTAGGCAGCTCGGTCCCACAGCAAGAGTGCGTGGGGCAGAACAGAAAGATGGCTTGAGTTAGACCAGTGGTTTTCACACTATGGGTCAGGACCCAGTACTGGGTCGCGGCGTCCTCTGCTGCCACTGCCACAAGACTGAGACATTGCTCAAAGATATAATTATTGGGTTGCAGGCATAAATTCTTGTTTTCAACTGGGTCCCGAGAAAAAAAGTTTGAAAACCACTGAGTTAGACAAGCAGAAAGAGGACAGGAAACACGGTTATTAGACATGCTTGGACCAGACGGGCTGCCTTAAAAGGTGCCATTTCACAGCTGGTTAGGTAACACAAAGAGTGAGTCCCAGACATTCCTGCAGCTAGAAAAGGTGCGTTAGATTCTGTGTGTTACTCAGCAGGTGTGGTGAATGGAGCTGTTGCTGTGGTTATAAAATGGTGTGGGGTGTGACTGGGAATTTAAAGGGTTGTTCTTCACACAGAGGAGCTTCTACACTGGCAACTTAGGTTGACTTAAGGAGGCGTAAGTCGACCTACACAAAGTCGCATCCACATTGGGCTTTTATTAAGTTGATTTAAGCACTTCCTTAAGTCAACTTAATATCACCACCTCTGAAGGTTTACTTGAGCCTTAAGTCGACTTTTGAAATCGACGTAAAGTCAGTGTGGATGGGGAATAGTGCTAAATCGACTTTATTAAGTCGACTTAAAGCGAGTGTGGACAGTTATGTCTACTGTTAAGTCAACTTAACAAGGTCGACATGAAGTCAACTTAACAGAGTCGACTTAACTTTGCAAGTGTAGACATAGCCAGAGGTGGCAGAGGACTGAGAATGCTGACTAGAACAGAGTAGTGCGCTCTGCTCTGGCAAGGAGTTCCACAAGTTGACTGTGTGAAGAAATACTTGGTTTTGTTTGTTTTAAACCTGCTGCTTATTAATTTCATTGGGTGACCCCTAGTTTTTGTGTTAGGAGAAGGAATAAATAACACTTCCTTATGTACTTTCTCAACGCCAGTCATGATTTTATAGACCTCTGTCCTGTCCCCTCTTTGTCATCTCTTCTCCAAGCTGGAAAGTCCCAGTCTTACCAATCGCTCCTCAGACAGAAGCTTTTCCATAGCCCAATCATTTCAGTTTACAAACCCTATACCGAGCACAGCACAAGAGAAAGTCTTCCCTGCTTATATGAAATCAATATGATGACAAGTACTTTGAGCAGCTGCCAGAACTGCCAGTCATGGAGATACCTCTGCGGTGTTGTAGCTGCGTTGGTCCCAGAACAGGATATTAGAGAGAAAAGCTGGGTGAGGGAATATCTTTTATTGTGTGCGTGTTAGAGAGAGAGAGGTTTTCATGCTTACACAGAGCTCTTCTTCAGCTCTGGAAAACTCCCCCAGCATGTCACAGGGTGGAAGAGATTCTTCGGCCTTAACGCATATTTCAAGGGATCAAGCAAGGTGTCATGGAGCCAGGCACCCACAGCTGTGACCAGCAGCGGAAACAAGCTCTGATATAAAGGGGAGAGAACAGAAAGGGAGAAAGCATCAGGAAGGGCTGTGGTAGCAGAGGGGTATCCACCTTGAGGCAGCTTGCCTCTGAGAAAGCATCCAGGAGCTAGAAAGAACCTGGATGCTCTGGCGCTGAAGGCTTGCTAGGGTCAGATAAAGGAGGATTCATGAACTGATCTGACTGTGGACCAGTGGAGAGTAGCTGGGTTCCAAGAGGTGGTGATATATGCTTTAATCAAACGTATCGATACAGCCGTACGTGGGTGAGGTTCTCCAGCGCGCGAGATGCAAGAGGTCAGACTAGATGAGTTGATGGACTTTTCTGTGCCCTTAAACTATCTTAAACTGTGCCCTTCTGTGCTATCTGGTTCTATGATTTTATTCCAGACATGCCCAGAAGAGAGGGGAGAGCCAATGCGAACATTTTCAGATCCTAGTTTTTGGCTCTGTCACAAATTGTTCTTTTACAAAAAGAAAAGGAAAAGAGATGAAACAAAAGAATTCATTGCTTTTAAAAACATCTCGCAGAAAGCAAATCATTTAGAAGGAGCGTCTTGCTGTAGCCAGAGGCGGCTTTGGGGGTAGGCAAAGCCGGCGCATGCCGAGGGCCCCGAGCTGTAAGGGGCCCCATCGCCTGCCCCAAAAGCCGTGTCTGCCTTGGGTGGCAGCAGAGGAGGAGCTGTCCCCTGGATCCGGGGCTGGGACGGGGAACTGTGCCTCGTGGCAGGGGGGTCCTCATGGGCCGATAGGAGGCACCACAATGGGCCTTCACCGAGGGCCTCCAATAGCGAAATGCCACCACTGGCCGTAGCTCGTTTGTCTCTCTCTGGGTGGCTCTATGGGGAAGGTATGGAAGTAAATGCGGCCCTTGCTTAAAGTGTGAAAAAAGTCGAGATTCTTAGCAACCTGTAGTTAAGTTTTCCTGATCTTGCCCCGTGTCCCCTGGTGAGACGCTTGTGTTACGCTTGCAGAAGCGGAAGACAATTATGTCACTAAGCTCAACACAAGACCCGCTATCTCTGCACATAAAACAAAGATAATGAGAACAAACAAACCTTGCTCTCCTAATAATTATCTCAGCGAGGAACAAAAGCAGATCTCCTCCCAAGGCATGATTGTTAAAAAAAAAAAAATCATAGCTGACAAAAAAAATTGAAAAATGAAAGACTTATTTTCTTTGGGTACAAATGGAAAGGATTAAAAAAAATAATGCATAGCTGAGACTGTCTCTGGGGAAGCGCCTATTGCTTCCACATCCACAAAGTTACATGAGGGGAAAACTTTTCTTCTTGTAAAGTAGGAGTAGTGGATCATGCTGTTTATTTAACCCTTTGGTGTTAAGACCAGGATTTTCAGAGGCACTCAGCAATACCTTAACTCTGATCCCATCTGACTTCACTGGGAGCTGTGTGAAGACAACTCTGAGTTCTTTCTGAAAATCGCTCCCTAGCAGATTTGGTATCAGTCACCTTCCTCCTTGACTGGATCTCTCTATACATGAGGTATCAATAGGATACTCATCACCATTAAATTGAGACCCCAGAGCTCTGGAAAGTACACTCGTGTGACACTCTTCAGTGTGGTGTGCCTTTTTGTCCCTCTCTAGTGGCTAGACCATTTGAGATACAGGAGTCAGCTACTGCTCCCAGAGGAATTGAATCAGTCCGGGAGTGTCAGCAGTGGAGGCTTTGAGAGTCCAGGATTCAATTCCCACTGCCAGTCAATTCAGGGGGGCTGTTCCCCCAGTGAGAAGCTGAATTTCTGTAAAGTCGATTCTTTTCCTGGGATCAACGTCTCCATCATCTCTTCCTCATGATCGGGGGCGTAGCTATCCCCCATTTTCTGGCCGGGCCCCTGATTCTCCAGGGTGAGCCTGGACAGTCCTGCTTCCAGTCATGTGACAAGCTTCGGGAGGAGGAGGGCGGGGGAGAGGCAGCTGGGCCCATGCTTCTTAAAGGCCACAGCAGCTGCCCAGGGCCAGAGCTGCGGGCAGAGAGTAGCCCACCCCACCCCACCTATCTGCCCGCAGTGCCACCAGTTGCGGCTGCAGCCACCTGCTCCTGGCTGGTCCGCGCTCACATCTGTGATTGTGGTGGTGAAGCTTGCACCACTGCCAGCCACTGTGGCAAGTGAGGGTGGGTGGGCCTGCTGCCCAACTGGGTGGGCCCGTGCCCGCCCATAACTATGCCCCTGCTTGCAGTTCCCTGACTACGCTACCAAATGGTGCATTTCCCAATGGGGGCTGAACAAGGTCAATCTACTGCCTAATCAGATCTATTCAGCTGAGAGCTCCATAGCTAACCACCCTCCACAAAGAACATCCATGCCCCTGGCTTCTGAAAATTTCCCCTTGGGCTTGGAGAGCTCTGTTTCAAAATAAGAGTACAGGGGACCATATGGGTCACATGAAGATGTGGTCCATGACCTGGTCCAGCGCCATATCTGGACAGTCCTTCCAAAGAAGGTATGAGTGGATCCAAATAGCTCTGACAGCCACATGACAGGCTAGTTTGAATTGCTAATCTAGTGTATGTTCCCAGAAGCATCTCTTTGCTGTTATTGTCAAGCAAAGACATCTCTAAAACCAGTAAATCTTACCCACCTTCTCCCAAGGTCACATTTCAGATAAAGCAAACACAAAAGCGTTACCTTATCAAACAGCCTCTGAATCCTCTATCCCAGCTTTACAGCAGAGCATGACTATCATGCTGGGAACAAAGCAAATGTCCTGGGATCCTCTTTTCCTCTGAGCTGCATTAGCACACTAAGACGCACAGTAATTAACCAATTGATGCCACTTCCCCTACCAGCTTCCTGTGGTGCTATTCAAAATAAATAAATAAAAACCTGGCATCTGGGAATATCCAAAAGCTTATTTCTACAGCTAAATGTATAGGGAGATGGTGCCACAGACCTGGTGGCCATAGGTGTGATAAATTGCATTTACCTTTGCCCACAAGAGGCAATGTTCAGTGCTGGACTGGTGATAGGTTCAGGTTGGAGGTACAAAGAGTTGCATTATCTCATTAGGGGAGATTTCTGTCTTCCCGATGAGACACAGAGCACTTGCTTCCAGGCCAGCCGGGTCTGAAGGTATTGGACCTTAAAGGATGACGTGTCCACCAATGGCTATTAGCCAGAATAGGAAGGAATTGCTGTTTGCTAGAAGCTGGGAATGGCTGACGGGATGGCTCACCTGGGGATGACTTGTTCTGTTCATTCCCTCTGAAGCACCTAGCTCCGGCCACTGTTGGAAGACACGACGCTGGGCTAGATGGACCATTGTTCTGACCCAGTCTGGCTGTTCTTATCTCACTTTTTTATACAAATCGATTATGTCCTTTTCAGAAGTGGTTGATATTCATTAATTGCATTTAGTTTCCGCTCCCTCTGAGACCCCTCCAGTTGGACTGATGGTAACAAAGGTTCCCAGTTTTGGTGATGAACAGAAGAAAGGCCATACTGGGTCAGACCAGTAGACCATCTAGCCCAGTATCCCATCTTCTGACAGTGGCCAGTGCCAGGTGCTTCAGAGGGAACGAACAGAAGAGGACAATTATCCAGTGATCCATCCATTCCACTCCTAGTGTTTTCCACTCCCATGTTCTGGCAGTCAGAGGTTTAGAGACATTGGGAGCATAGGGTTGCATCCCTGACTGCCTTGGCAAACAGCCGTTGCCAGACCAATATTCCATGAACTTGCCTAATTCTTTTCTAAAGCCAATTATACTTTTGGTCTTCACAATTTCCCCTGGCAATGAGTTCCACAGGTTAACTATGCCCTGGGTGAAGTACTTTCCTATGTTTGTTTTAAACCTGCTACCTATTAATTTCATTGGGTGCCCCCTTGTTCTTGTGTTATGTGAAAGGGTAAATAATGCTTCCTCACTTTTTCCACACCGTTCCTGATTTTATAGACATTTATCATATCCGCCCTCAGTCAATTCTTTTCTAAGATGAACAGTCCCACTCTATTTAATCTCTCCTCATCTGGAAGTTGTTCCATACCCTAATCATTTTTGTTGCCCTTCTCCTGCACCTTTTCCAATTCTAAATGTCTTTTTTGAGATGGTGCAACCCGATCTGCACGCAGTAGTCCAGCTGTGGGAATTAAAGGAAATTAAAAACTTTTAAAAATGCTTTTTGGTAATGTCTGTAGCAGAGAAAGGATTCCCAGTGGTTTGGTGCAGAGATGGAGTTGATGTGTTTGAGTGGCTTCGTCGCTCGTTAATGATAGAACATTGCCAATAATAGCTAAGGCCAAATTCTCTGCTGACTTTCTCTTACCGTCGTCACAGGTTGCTATCGAATTTTTCATCCTACCCCACACCCATCGCCACTTCTCTCCCTTTGTCTCACATTCCTATCTCTCATTTAAATACCAGTTTTCCATCCACACATCGCAAGCCCCATTGCAAACAGGTGTAGGCCTGTGGTGTGGAGAAGTGACCTGCAAAGGTCACGCAGGGCATTAATGATGGAACAGGTATTAGAATCCAGGGGCGATCTTCTCGCTCCCCTGAACTCAATGGCAAAGCAGGGCCAACCCCAATTAACCATCCCAGCCAGGGCCGGATTAAGACATTCTGAGGCCCTATACCACAAAAATCTAAAGAGAAAAAAGTATTTTCCATGATCACAGAAAGGGTAATGAAAAAATAAACGACAAACCGTTATCTTTGCATATATACGGGGCAAAGATGCAACGAAAAACAACTAAATAAAACCTACAACTTGGAAAAAGCCTTATTTGCATTATCGATTTCAGTGATGAGAAATCTTCTTAGTTATCGCCGGCACGTTTAGAGGCTGCTCATAATGGGAGGCCCCAAACCCAGGGTTACTTGGCTTGTGCCTAAATCCAGCACCGATCCCAGCCAGGGCTTTGTCACAGTGCCCCTTAAAATCCGCTAAGGACGGAGATTCCACCACGTCTCTAGGTAACCCCTTCCCGGGCCCATCGCTAGGCTCGGGCATGGCCCAGAGCAAATCAGCCTGTGCCTGGCCCCCTGGCCTCGCACCCCACCCCCATCCCAGATCCTGGCCTCGCACCCCACCCCCATCCTGATCCTGGCCTCGCACCCCCATTCCTGATCCTGGCCTCGACCCCCTCCCTCCCCCATCCCGGCCTTGCACCGCCCCCGGGCCCAATCCTGTCTTTCTCACTGGCTCCTGCCCGATCCTGCCCTCGCGCTGCTGTGGCCCCAAGTGCTCTGGTGTCAAAGACGCATGGCTGCAGGGGCCCACTGAACTGGGGTGCCTGGGCCAGTCGCCCCAACTGCCAGCCACCCCCTCACTCTGGCCCTGCCCATTCCAGTGCTTCCCCACCTGCCTAGGGAAAAAGTTTTTCCTAATCTCCAAACTAGTCCTTTACTGCTTCAACTTGAGACGTTGCTCCAATTCTGTCACCTGCCACCACAGGGAACAGCCCGGCTCCGTCCTCCCTCCTGTCCCCCTTCAGGTAGTTGAAGGCTGCTGTCAAATCCTCCCTCGTTCCGCTCTTCTGCAGACTGAACATGCCCGGTTCCCTCAGCCTGTCCTCACAAGTTCCCTCATCATTTTTGTTGCCCTTCGCTGGACTTTCTTCAGCTTGTTCTCATCCTTCCTGTAACGGAGGACCCCAGACTGGACACCGTCCCTCAAACGTGGCCTCACCGGCTCCGAATAGAGGGGAACTAATCACTTCCCGCCATCCGCTGATGCTGCTCCTGCTAATACCTGCTGCGCCCAGTGGCAACACCACCTCTGCAGCCCATAATTAAAACCCTTTGCTGTGAAACAAAAGCCAGAGCGCCGGGAACAAACTCCCGGAGCTGCATAAAGGTTTCACGCTATCAGCCCTTCCGTTTCTGCCTGACATTGCTGCATTTTTTTTCTCTCTCTTCACAGTCGTCTCAATTCAGATTAACTGAATTGTTCCCGGGTCCCTCGATCTTCAGTGCGTGCATAATTTAGACTGATTGAATATTTTGGTACATGAAAGGGGAAAGTAAAGTGGAGATTTGGAGAATAAAAACCTCGCCCACATGCAAAATGACAAACCCAGATATTGCTCAATGTCATCTTCGGTGCTTTCCACTGAGTAATTCAACAGGTTTACTTGGAGAAATATGGAAATGGGTCTCTTAACACTCACTGCACTTATGGAAACAGCAAGGTCTGCAGGGAGGGTTAGCTCCTTGCTGATGACTCCACAAAGCCTTCCTTCTAGCTGTCACTGAGAAAATAACTGAATTTGGGGTTTTCTTTCAGAAAAGGAGATTCCAATTTTCCACTGTCACTACTGCAGGTAGGAGCAATTTGAACGGTTTGTTGCACTAGCTCCTCCATTTAAAATGCACAGATGTTGTGCAAAAAATACATCTGGTATTGCAGGTGGTTATTATTAATATTTTCCATCACACACATCAAAGTAGCACCAGGAAACCCCAGTCATGGTTCTCTTGTGCTAACTCATGGAATCATAGATCTGTAGGGCTGGAACGGACATTGAGAGGTCATCGAATCCAACACCTTGTGGTGATGAAGGTCCAAATAAACGTAGACCTTCCCTGACAGATGTTTGTCCAACCTGTTCTTAAAAGCCCCCAGCCCTGGGATACTGCAGCCACCCCTGAAAGCCTCTTCGAAGGGTACATCCACGCTGGAGCCTTAGGTCGACTTAAGGATGGTTAAGTTGACCTACAGGCTGCTGCGTCCACGTTGGGCGCTTATTAAGTCGACTTAATAACACCTGCTCTTACGACTTAACGCTTAAGTCGACCTTATTAAGTCGACTTAGGCCAGTGCAGATGGGGAAAGCCCTTAAGTCGACCTAATTGGCCTCCAAGCCCCTCCCAGCCACTCACAATGCACCACTCCTCCGTCGAACAAGCACCTGCCAGTGTGGACGCAGGCAGTCGACAGGAGTTTTCAATGTGGACGCTCTAATGTGGCCCTTGTTAGGTTGACTTAGAGTCTCCAGCGTAGACGTACCCATGTGTGTAACAACATCTAACCTCAATCTCCCTTGCCGCAGATTAAGCCACTTAGTTCTTCTCCTACCTTCAGTGGAGTTGGAGACCAATTGATCTCGATCCCCTTTAGAACAGCCCTACATATATTTGGAGACTGTTACAGGTCCACACTCAGGGCTGGTCTACACTGCACACTTAGGTTACCGTATGTCGGCGTGTACGTTACAGCCTCCTTCCCGCCAGTGCGCGTGAGCTGCTGCGCCGACATAATATCTCCACCTTTGTGAGAGGCACAAGGCCCCCCTTTCGCCCCCCCCCACGCCCCGGAGAGCTGGGCAAGAGTGGAGGTGGGGTGGGAAGCCCAGGAGCCAGGCAGTCTAGTCAATTTCGTGTCTTCCTGAGCCTTGAAATTGACAAGGCTGCTGTCTCTGGGTGGAGGACAGGGGGAGCGCAGGGGTGCTAAGGGGCCAGGGCATGTGGACCCCACTCCCCAGAGGCAAGAAGCCTTGGGAGGCTTTTGGCCTGGCTCCCAGCAGGGAATGGGGAGGTGAGACACCCCAGGTGGCTTCCCCCAACTCGCAGCAGGGAATGGAAAGTGAGGAGGGGGGCAGCAGCCCACGAGGAGCCTGTGGGGCAACCAGACTCCCAGCTGGTAGCTGCTAGCAGACCTGAGACACGCAGGGGTGACTTTTGGGGTAGGCGAAGCAGGCGCATGCTGAGGGCCCCAAGCAATAAGGGCCCTCATCGCCTGCTTTGCCTACCCCAAAAGCCGTGTCTGCCTCAGTCAGCAGTAGGAAGAGGAGCTGGCTCCTGGGACCAGGGCTGGTGGCAGGGAGCTGGGACCAGAGGGGGGGGGGGCACAATGGTCCTCTAAGGGGCTCTGCAATGGACCTTTGCCTAGGGCCCCCAATAGCCAAAGGCCGCCTCTGGAGACATGGAGCTTTCAGCTCCCCATATGGCCCCCCTTAGGTCAGTGGAAGTGGCGCTGGTGAGGACACCCACCATGGACCAAGGAGGGCAGTGTGGATGTGTACCGACGCAGGAATTACTGCAGTGGCTGTAAGTCAATCTATTATACGTTTCTGGGGCAGATATATCCTGAGTCCGCTTTTCTCAAGAGTGAACATGCCCAGTTTTATTAACTGTGCTTCATTAACTGTGTCAGGTTCTTGAAACTTCCTAGCTGTTTAGTGGCTTTACACAGGATTGTATCTAGTTTATGCACAGCTTTTCTAAAGGACTAGACACGGGTCTGCAGCTGAGGCCGTACCAGTGCCGAGGGAAGCAGGAAAGTCATCTCCAGTGGTCTGCATACAACATTCCCACTAATACACTCCACAGTGGTTTTAGCCTTTTTCACAATTGCATCATGTTATAGAGTCACATTCAAGTTTTGATTCACTCTAAACCCCGGATCCTTTTCTGCTTTCCTCCCGCCTAACCCGTTATTCCCCATTTCGTAGTGGTGCGTTTGCTTTTTCCTTCCTCAGAGTAGCAGTACTTTGCATTGTCTTTGTTGAACTTCATCTTGTTGATTTCAGACCAGTCGATGTTGAAGGTTTTATTAGCAATAGTTTGGGAAGGCTGCAATGTCTGATAAAAGTGAAGTCACTCACGTGGTGACTGCGACCCGAATTTTCTCCTCTCAAAGAAATACTATCTGCGAGAGTCCCCTCATGCAAGTCCATCTGAACTGGGCCATGTGGGGAAATAACCCTTGAAATATGCCACAGAGTTCCATCCCCCACTGAAATTCAGTCACTTTTCAGGGGCAATACGGCAGATCCTTAATCCTGCACTGCCCGGCTGTGCACGATGGAGAAGTGAAGGAAAACGCTGCGTCCATTTGAAACTGCAGGAACGTATTTACTTACTAGAAATATGGTCAACACATTGAGCTATTCACCTGTGTCCTCTTGCAGAAAGAGCCCAGGGGATTTCTTTAATAACAACACACAGTCAGGAGCTCGGTCTTAAGTCTCGTGATGAATACTGTCAGTGGGTTTCTCACAGAGGTGGCCTTAGGTTAGCTGGGGCCCTACGTGAAGGCCCACTGTAGGGCCTCCTATAGGATCCTCACTGCTGGCCCCAGCCTCTCTGGGGGCCCAGCACTCCGCCAGGGCCCCCAAAATACTCCTCCCCACAGCTGGCGCCAGGTCCCCATGGCCATCCCCCCTGTGGGCCCCGAGACACCCCCATGGGCCTGGCACCCCACTGAGGGCTCAGAACCTCCCACTGAGGGCCCCGGGTCCTGGCTCTCTACCATGTGTCCTGCAGGGTGGGAGGCAGACACAGCTTTTGAGGTGGCGAAGGCGCCCCTTATTGCTTCTCCTACCCCAAAAGCCGCCTCTGGTTGCTCAGAGGTAACAGTTTCACCTGCTGACCATCCGCCATAGGTCACCGGGTTCCTTGGGGGTGGTCTTGAATGGAGTGACGTGATCAAAGCCCAAAGTGGCATGACTTCTGCCCAGCTAATACGAAAAGAGCAGGCACCTATTACTAGCTAGACAAGTTCCCAGAGCTCCCAAGAGTAAATGCTTAGTCCTTCCCCCAGCTCACTGCAGCTGTTTGGGCTCTTCGAGGCTTTCCTGGAAGTGTCACTGTGGATGAATGCGCAGTAGCGAGCTGCTGAATGGCTCTCATCCCTGTGGCTCAGGGTTTTCGCCTCTTATGCAACAGCTTGTTGACAGTGAGATTGAAACCAGCACGCTGCACAGCAGTGAGCCGATGCATTTTTCACAGGAAAAAGTTTTGGTTGAAAAAGTTCATCCGGCACTACTTAAAAACTCTGGCTACCCGCAATCTATTGAACTCTATAAGAAGCTCTGTTTGATTAACCATTTATTAAAGCCTCTGCTAATAATGTATTATTAACCCAGGATAAATTATTTATGAATGCTACCTTAATAGAAAGAGGGACTGATCTTTCTCGCTAGCACGTCACCCTGAAGGGCCCATCTCTCTTCAACAAGTTCGCTTGTCAATATGATAGAGGTGGTAAATTGCTTTCTTTCTCTCAGTTCTTTTACTTTGGTGTCTGTGTTTCTGTAATTGGTATTCATTTTTGCACCCATATTGATGCAATGTATTCACTGGCTGCTGTCCCGAGACTTTGGAACAGGTCTCAGCAAATCAGGCCATTTCCCTCACACTGGAGAAGCTAGGTTTGGATTTGTCTATGCATGTAAAAAGTGCTTCAGTCCAACTCACTTTTAATCCTGTAAGAAAATCTAGAATTAGTGCCAGACCGGAGAAGTCTAGTTCTCAGGGCTGCTTTGTCCCAATCTGCCCTGGAGGGAGAAGAGATTAAAAGAGACAGAGATGAGAATTCCCCTCCATGTAGAAATAGCAAAGCAGAGGTGTTTACACTTGATTAAGAAAAAGTGGATCCAAATACTGCAAGGGGAAGTAGCTGCCGCTGCAGTTCCGTTCGCACCAGTAGGAACACAAGAGGTGGAAACAGAGGGTGCAATGGCAGGAGCACAGAATTGCATGTAGTGGGACAGCCCAGCTTCCTCTACTTGCTATTTCCCCTCCCTTCCAAGACATTTTGCTTGAATTCCCTAAGGGATCCTTTACTTCTCTGTGTCTGTCTTGCTTAAAATGTGAGCTCAGAGGGCCTCATTTCATGTACTTTAGAGCCCCAGGTGGGGGCTCGAATGGATAAGGCCACAGCATCACATGCAAGAGTCCCGGGACCAGATCTTCAATCACTGTAATAGCTCTGGACGAATGCCATTGACTTTAATGGTGCTTTGGGCCCTCCGCCAGCTATGGATCTGACTCTCTGGTTTTATTCCTGGCTCTGCTGCTGTAACGTTGGTCAAGCCACTTCACCTTTTTGTGCCTCTGTTTGCCCTCTCGCTGTTAGTCTGTCCTGTCTATTTGGGTTGGAAGGTCTTTGAGGCGGAGACTGTCCCTCCCCATGTGTATGTGCAGCACCCAGCAAGATCATGGCTGGGACCTTTAGAGGCTATTGTAAGACCAAATAGTCATTGTCATTAGTTAATAATAATAACTGGCCATGTATGGGCACTGTGGATTATTATGAAACGTGTTTCCACCCCCCAGGCCAGCTCTTCTTGGGACCTAGCGGTTCACGCTGAAAACTGTTTTTAATCTTTGGAGAGAGGGAAGACACTTTGCTTGGAGGAATACTGCTTGTGAGATACTGCAACTGTTTCTATGGCAAATAATCTTTTCCCATCTTGGAATGAGCAAGTGCCGTAATTAATTCTCACCTCCCAGGCTTGCGCAAGGTCCAGCGTTGCTAGTTAGATGTACAGGTGTCCTCATGGCCATAGGCCAGTCAGAACCTGGAGTTGTCGGCTCTCTCCAGATGTCCATCAGAGGCAGTGAGCCAGGATACTGGCCAAGGGGTGTTAGTAAAAACAGCGCCATTCAATTAAACGCTGGTGTTTATCATCAGTGCAAAAACAGGCTCTGCCCCAGAGCATAGAAACATCCCTGAGACACAGCTGATCAACTGCCTGTGATGAATCAGCTGCTGTGGAGAATTCATCTCCCACCAGGCTCTGACATGGGCAGCTCCCCTTTCAATCAGTATCTGCTGATATAACTCAGGTTCCCAGATGGTAGAGTTGGGTGAATTGTTTCAAACTATTTTTTCTGCAGGGAAATGGCCTCTTTTCTAAAATGAAGATTTCCACAAACATTTTTCTTGTTTGTTGTTTTTTTCTTTAAAGTAACATTTTTTAATTTTTTGGTGGTTTGATTTTGCCTTCCCCTTCCCAACTCCATTTTCCCTCTCCTCACTATCAATGGCAAATAGGGGGGATGAATAGGAGGAGGGGTGAGACAGAAAATACCTCAAACCCCCTAATAAAAAATTCTAAATTAAAAATGTCAATTTTTTTCCATGAAAAATTCCAAATAAATACAAAAGATTCTTCCTTCTCAAAACGTGCAGAATGGAAACAATTTCAACATTTTTAATTAAAATCCTTTTTCTTTTCTGATCAGCTCTACCAAACAGGCATACGTTTGCCATGTCTTTGAGAACATCTACTACCAAGCCTGTAAACAGCAATCACTAACAAATCACAACACTGTTCAGATAGGAAAAGAAAGTCATTCCTGCACCACAAATCCTGATCTATATCAATCTGGATCCAGAAGTATTTAGAGAAGAGGGCGGAATATCTGACCTTAAATGCTAAAATACTAAAGGAACACTCAAGGAAGATAAGGTGATTGTGTATAAA
The DNA here is from genome assembly GCA_007922175.1 of Pelusios castaneus. Lineage (NCBI taxonomy): Eukaryota > Metazoa > Chordata > Testudines > Pelomedusidae > Pelusios > Pelusios castaneus. The sequence goes on along the minus strand of ML685900.1, from coordinate 2,307,518 downwards.
CTAAATTCTTTGCATCCGTCTTCATGGCTGAGGGTGTGAGGGAAATTCCTAAACCTAAGCCATTCTTTTTAGTTGATAAATCTGAGGAACTGTCACAGGTCGAGGTGTCGTTAGAGGCGATTTTGAAACAAATTGAGAAATTAAATATTAATAAGTCACCGGAACAGGTTGGTATCCATCCAAGAGTTCTGGAGGAACTCAAATGTGAAATTACAGAACTACTAGCTGTAGTGTGTAACCTATCATTTAAATCAGCTTCTGTACCAGATGGCTGGAAGATAGATAACGTGATGCCAATTTTTAAAAAAGCTCCAAAGGAGAATCCTGCTAGAAACCTTAACTTCAGTATCAGGTAAATTGGTTGAAACTAGAGTAAAGAACAGAATTAACAGACACATAGATGAACATGAATTTGTTGGGGAAAAGTCAACACGACTTTTGTAAAGAGAAATCACGCCTCACCAATCAATTAGAATTCTTTGAGAGAGGCAACAAGCATGTTCACGAAAATGATGCAATAGATATAAAGGACTTAGATTTTCAGCAAAACAAACAAGGAATCCTCTGACACTTTTAAAGACTAACATTTTTTTTCGGAAGACAACAGAGTCCTGTGGCACTTTTAAAGACTAACAGATTTATTTATCGCATGAGCTTTCGTGGGAGAAAATCCCACTTCGTCAGATGCTTTGAAGATAGGAAAGTTACAGAGTGGGAGGAAATTAAATGCAGGGGAGTGTATGACATAGCATCAGGTCAGGCTGTAACAGCAAATCAAATTTTTTTTCGCTTGAACTTTCATGGCTGAAGTCTCACTTTGTCAGATGCCAGAGTGGAGAAAACTTACACTAAAAAAAAAACCTTACAGTACGGGAGGGGAAGATAAATCCAGTGATTACATTTCACTGCAGCAGGTCAGATGACTTCAGCAAATCAAACAAGTTGTAGAGATTCAAACACAACATATCAGAAAGGAGTGAGGCTGAGAGAGGTGAGAATCAGTGTTAGTAATGAAAAACAGAGGAGTCCTGTGGCACTTTTAAAGTCTAATGTTTGTAGATTTTCAGAAAGCTTTTGACAAGATTCCTCAACAAAGACTCTTAAGCAAAGTAAATAGTCATGGGATAAGGGAGCAAGTCCTCTCCTGGATCAGGGGCTGGTTAAAAGATAGGAAACAAAGGGTCAAAATAAATGGTCAGTTTTCACAATGGAGAAAGGTAAATAGTGGTGTCCCTCAGGGGTCTGTACTGGGACCAGCGCTGTTCAGCGTATTCATCAATGATTTGGAAAAAGGGGAAAACAGTAAAGTGATACAATTTGCATCAATACAAAATTACTCAAGATAGTTAAGATCAAAGCAGGCTGTGAAGAGTTACAAAACTGAGTTACTGGAGAACAAAACGGCAGATGAAATTCAGTGTTGATAAATGCAAAGTAATGCACTTTGGAAAACATAGTTCCAATGATACATACAAAAAGATGGGGTCGAAATTAGCTGTTGCCACCCAAGAAAGGGATCAAGGAGTCATGTGGTTAGTTCTCTGAAAACATCTACTCAATGTGCGGCGGTCGAAAAAGCTAACAGAATGTAAGGAACCATTAGGAAAGGGATAGACAATAAGACAGAAAATATCATAATGCCTTAATATAAATCCATGGTCTGCCCAATCTCGATTACTGTGTGCTGATTAAGTTGCCTTATCTTAGAAAAGATCTATTGGAATTGGAAAAAGGAAAGAAAAGGGCAACAAAAATGATTAGGTGTTTGGAAAAGCTTACGTGTGTGGTTAATAAGATTGGGGCTTTTCAGCTTGGAAAAGAGACTACTAAGGGGGGACATGATAGAGGTCTATAAAATCATGGCTAGTATAGACCAAGTAAATAAGGAAGAGTTATTGACTTCTAACACAAAAACTAGGGGTGACAATGAAATTAATAGACAGGAGGTTTAAAACAAAGAAAAGGAGATATTTCTTCACACAATGCAAGTCAACTTGTGGAACTCCTTGCCAGAGGATGTCATGAAGGCCATCTCTACACGATGGGTCAAAAAAGAAATAGATAAGGTTAGGAGAGGGTTATCAATAGCTATTAGCCAGAATGGCTAGGGATTGCTGTTTGTCAGAGGCTGGGAATGGCGAGTGGGGTGGATCATTTGATGATTGCTTATTCTGTTCACTCTCTCTGAAGCACCTGGCATTGGCCACTGTTGGAAGACAGGACACTGGGCTAGCTGGACCATTGGTCTGACCCAGTATGACATTTTATGTTGCTGTGTTCTTAAATGTAGTGCAAATATGCTTTTCATTGAATCAAGTTCTACTAAGTGCCTTAGAATTTAACATTTTGCCTGCCTGTTTCCATGACGTTAGGCAATATAACTGATCCTTAAATGCAGAATGTTAATGCAATGTGATTATAGCACCTCTGCAATCAAGGAAGACACCAGAGAAGAAATAATGTCATGCGGAGTGTTTGGCCTTTCTACCTCTTTCTGTCTGCTTCTCCATGAAACTTATATTTGATCTGCTTGGCTGCAGTTTAATGGGCGGTGGGGATAGGCAGGGTCTTAGCTGCATCTTTGCCAATAAAATGAAATATAGAAGCTTGCATTCCGGCTGTGACTCATCACGCTGGAAATCTGAGCTCAAAACCTTGTGGACAAAAGTTTCTCAGGAGTTTGGGAAGGAACTTGGGAAATACGGCACCTTTTCACTGAATACGTCTGCTCCCATCGGGCGGAATCCCAGAATGCCCCACGGGGAGACGATGGAATGCAGCTATTGTAGGGGTCACCTCTGTGCTCCAGGGCGTTTTGGCCATTGGGAACAATGGACACTATTGGGCCAGTTGCTCCCCATGTTTCCCGGCAGTGCAAAGCGTGGAGAGTGTCTCAGTAGGCTGACCGGCGCACACAGCTGTGCGGATGAAAGATGGCACCTGTGCTGCATTTAGAGATTACCCTGCACCACGGGGTGGATGGGGGAAGACTTCAAGTTCAGTGTCTTTGGCTCAGATCACATCCCAAGCCAGAGATGAGCTTGGGCCACAGTGTTCAGACCTGGCCATACCCTTATTAAAGGGTGGAGAGAGAGGTTTTTTCCAGGGGAGAACGTCCCTGATGGGGCAAGGACATGCCACAGAGTCAGGGATCCTTCCAGTAGAGCCTACCATTCTTCAGCCAGTGCTCTGTGTGTAACCCACTGGCCACTGGCTTAACCCATGCAGCGTATTTTACCTCCAATTGCAAAACCTGTCTCTAGGGCAACCTGTAGAAACTCAGGTATTTAGCATGGCAGCTCTCTGGTTCAGTCCTCAAGGTGGCCACTTCACTGAATGCCTTCTCCCATCCATCATTTCCTTTTCCCTGAGTCCGGATGTATCTTATGTTAAAAAACGGCTCCTACATTCAGCTTGTTTAACTGTCCATGAGCAGCTGCACAAAATTGCACAGGCTTTCCCCACAGTAGGAAAGAGACTGCCAGGCATGACACAGATCTAGCCACTGCGCGTAGTGAAAATGATCTAGTGTGCGGCGAGTGAGCAGGGTGTAAGTGACCTTTGTTACTGATGTACAACCATATCTTTGGGGTGGGGAATGCAGCGTGAGCAAAAATTATAGCAGAAGCAGGCAAGTGGCAAATGGAAATCTCCACCTTAAATCCCCTGGAGTGCTGCTACCTCATCCCAGCGACATCTCTGCAGTATTGCTGATCATCATTGTACGGCATTATATTGTATATTGTGTTCTCAGGCTAACGTTTATGCAGAATTTCCTGGCAATTTCGTTTTTCAATAAGCCTAGGAGCAAAAGTAGCAGATAGTAACAAAATGACTGATACCCTGTTTCCATATAAGAAACGTAACGTTGTCTAGGGCAATTCTGGAGCTGGAAGTCCCTTTCTGTGTTTTCTTTCTGCATAACTAGCACCAGAGACCAGTGATTTGTTCACAAGCCGGCACTTGTGTAGTGTTATTGTTACAGTCGTTGTCGTCTTTCTCATCCGTGCCGGTGTCATTGTTATTATTACGGGTAAAGCAATATAGCCCAAAGGTCTCTGACACCGGGGCCTCATGGGTTAGGTGCTCTCCATACATTGGCCTTGCCCCAAATTGAAATAAACCAGACAGATGAAGAGTGAGAAGGGGTGGACAGGGCACCGAGAAGCGACCTGACTTTCCTAACACCATACAGCAGGCTGGGGCAGCTCTGGGAAAAAGAACTCAGATGTCCTGACTCACAGTTCAGTGCCTTATTCCCTAAGCCCTATTGCCTTCCCAAAGCTCCATGGCTTCCCCATGTATCATATGACATATTATCAGGGGTTAAGGTAAGGGGGAACGCACCAGAACGCAGTTCCGGGGCCCCCAAATTTGAGCGGCCAGAGTTCCAGGGCCCCTAAAAATAGAAAAATCCGGAGGAACGCATGTTCCGCCCTGCCCTGGCTGGTGGCAGGTCCTACGCCCCACCATTGTTAATCACAATACTTATTGTGTGATGCAGTGTTTGCTAGTTTGTGTCAATAATTGCTATAGACATAAACGCCATATACAATTATAAATATTTTTATGGAGCGATAACCGATGCATGTGGTACTGAGAAGTGGTTGCAAATGCCTACCTGGGCTGGGGCCCACACATGCATGAAGGGGGCCCAGACAATCCGGGAAGGGGGCCTAGAGATTAGGAGGGTTCCGGGGCCCGTCCCATTATGACTGGCAACGGTGGTCTAGTGGATTAAGAGAGGGGCTGGAGGCCTTCATTCAACTGCTAACTGTGCCATTGACTCATCACGTGAGCTGGGCCGGTAACTGACCCCATTTAAACAAGAATTAAAACCAAGAATTTACAAGGCTGCTCAGAACGTCTGATGGAAAGCACCATGCAAGGAGAAAGGGTGATTGCTACAATATATTCTCGTCATCGATTATATCCATTTATCATCATCATTATTGTATGGAAGTAAAGCCAATTAGGGATCAGGACCCCCTTGTGATTTCTAACCTAAATTGATTTTCAGTTGCCTCAGTGATTTGTATTGGAGACGAAGCTCTGAGCCAGTTGGGATACTGATATTTTTGATTCAGTTCCCCATCATGAGCCGCTGTCTGATCCACATGGACTCGGGGGCTCTTTGTAGTCAATAGGACTCCATGGAGGTCACCTGATATGGCTGGGGCGGGTGTGAATTCTCTGGCGTAGGGACCATCCCCTTTTGTTTATACAGCTTGTCTGTGACTAGGTCTCTATCTGCTATGATAATAAATAATTAGTAGAGAGACGAGATGGGTGAGTTCATATCTTTTATTGGACTAACATCTGTCAGTGCAAGAGACAAGCTGTCATTCTCCTCCGAGTTATTATTCAGGTCTGGGAAAAGTACTCAGAGCATCACAGCTAAATACAAGGTGGAAAAGATTGATAAACATAAGGAGTTAACACATCTTGTAAGAACCCATTCAAAATAGAATACATTTTTAAAATAATAATCACAATAGATACAGAAGTTTCTAGAGCCCACATTAGGGGACTTTTAAATAAATTAAAAAAAATATTGTGTGCAAGGCTGGAGTCCCATAATTATTTCAAATGTATTTAAATTGTATATGTTTATAAATTAGGGCTGGTTGGGAAAAGTCCCAATTTTTATGGAGAAGAAAAAGTCAGTTGTCAGTAAAAATTTTGGGGGTTTCATTTAAAAAAAAAACCCCAACCAAACAGAAAAACCCCAAACAAAACAGGAAAGCAACATTTTAAAAACCAAAACGTAGCGGTTTTCAGTAAAAACTTGAGAAACATAATTTTTTTTAAAGAAAATGAAAAAAAAGTTGGTTTCACTGAAGTTTTCTATTGGGGGAGGGGGAAGGAGAAACCATGCCCTGATCAGCTGTTTTCTGTTTGTATGGATGTCTATGAACACAAACGATGGGAAAAAATACTATTGTTCTAGTCTCTGTACTGAAGTGGCTTGGAGCCCATGAAAGCTTATACCGGAAGAAATTTGTTAGTCTTCCAAGTGCCCCAGGGCTCTTGTTGTCTTTGCTGTACTCAGACTAACACAGCTACCCCTCTGGAAAGTTGGTTCTTCTACTCTCCTCATCACTAGTATCTGACAGCTTCCAGTCGTGCATTAAGCAATGTGCCTACATATCTGTCATGCGCTGTTTGGTCTCTCATCCTCTCCATAGGGAGAAAAGTGTGCAGTGCTTCCACCCTTGTTTGCTCTAATATCTCATTTCTCCTCCTCCTCTCTCTTTGTCGTACTCTACACCTAACTACCTTGTCCATCACCGGTGCACAGTCCTGTTTAGCAGCACCCCTTGCTCTTGGGAGCCTCACTAACAAGTCATTGTAAAATCTCAGTATTCTCTGTTTTTCACATTTGCTAGTTATTCTCCTTCTGAGGCCATGGCGGCACCGCCGACAGTGTAGGATCGATTGTGCAAGTTCGGTTGAGCGTCAATAAAGACGCATTCAATCAAACCCGGAAGTAGCCGTAGGTCGATCTATTAAGACTATCCCGGCAAGTAGCATAGAGCTGAGTTGACAGGAATGTATTTCCCATCAACTCAGTGTGGTGGGGACACTGTGGTAAGTAGGTGTTAGGAAGTCAAAGGGAGACGTGCAAGTTATTTTACACAGCAGACCAGGTGTAGCCCAGGGCTCAGATCCTGGGTGGATTCAAGTGTAGACCAGGTTCAAATCCTGCTCTCCTTCTTGTTTTACATTACGTATCAGAGACAGCACTCTGGTGCTTGCAAAGCGTGCTTTGATCAACAGGCAATAAAGTACAGACCAGCTCAGAAGGACCCAATGAAATAGCATGAACAATTAGAACATTTCTTAGACTCATATGATATTGGAACCACAAAAGAGTCCTTGGGTCACCCAGTCTGACCTCTCAATCCATTCTGCTGGATATCTAGGGCATTCGTCCTGCTAATGTCCTAACTATCCGTGACAGTTCATAACTATGTCTGCAGGCAGGTGTTGGTGGGCGGAGTCAGAAAAGGAAGCGATGGGTTGAAGGGCCTTACAAATTTGTCATATACAAACTTGTCTGGAGCAGGGATTAGGCAGAGAAGGGAGAAAACAGTTTGTGGTGCTGAGTCTTCAAGGCAATGTTACTGCAATCCATGGGAGCCAAATATATGGTCAAGATACAAGCGGAAATGATTAGCTCAGGGTCAGACAGTACTCTGTATAGTAAACCCACTCAATAGCCCTATGTTAGCTGAGAATTAAATGTGTTTTTAGCTCTCAAAGATAGAAGACATGCCATTTATTAATGTATTTATCTAGGCCATTTATTTATTGAAGAGATATTTTTGTACAGAACAGACCAATTAAGTCTGACAGTTTAATTGACACCCAATGGAAGAAAAATGCCATTTTAAAGAGTAGTTAAGTCTCATTGATTTTGAGGCCAGCTCCATTTTTTTCCCCAAGCGTCACAGGCGGTTTGACAGACTCGTTAACAACATATTAAACTGCCCACGTTTTTTAAAAGGCAATACATTGCTATGGAGAAAGATGCTGCTGTCTTAACAGATGCTTTTCACAGCATAAACATCTCTTGATTGATAACTGGAGAAGGCTGCAGCCTGTAAACTAGTTGTTTAATGCTAAAATAAATAGTAGGATTGTAAAGCTAACACTGAAATCAATGGTGTTTTGCTTTTCACGGAATGCTGGATTGGATAATTTAGGAGACAGATAAGTGGACATAGAGTCTTTCACTTCCCCGTAACGTGGGGTCTTAATTCAGTCCCTTATTTGCTGATTAGATTAGCACTCCTATTCCTTAGCTACCAGTTCTGAGCAACATAGCACCTCAAAGCATTCATCACAGAGTGTCTACAGCCAGATTGGCAAAGAAGTTACTTGCCAGTCCAGGTCTCCCACCATATATGGACATCTTCATTCACTACAGAGCATCATTTATATCAAGATGTCCAATGTGATCTCAATTGCTAGATCAGAGTCTGTCAGCGCCAAGCCTATGCAGTGATGAGTGGTTGGTCAAAGACATTTGGAATGGTTTTCTTGTTGCTGATCCGATAGTTTGACAGAGAGGCATTTGACCTGCCTCATCACCTTTGAGATTGGCTGAACAGGTTCTAAATTGATCAAGGAATATGCTCAGCTAAACTCTACACTGGTAGTCTGTGTGACAGTTCACTGTGTCAATGTGGTCTCCATCAGTCAATGGGCACCAGTTATTGATGAGTTGATTGAACTTCATAGGGGCCCTGGGGCCCTTCATTCTGCTGATGAAGCTGCTATCAGATGTCTTGTTCAGAACTACACATGCTAGAAATCTTTGGGTAGGTCTATACTAGAAAAAGTTAAGTCAACCTTATTAAGTCAATTTAACAAAGTGGACTGAGTCGACTTAAAGTTAATTTGGATTAAACTGGCCTTAAGTCGACTTAATAAAGTTGACTTAAGGGTTACTCTCCATCCACACCGTCCTTAAGTCAACTTAAGGAGTCAACTTAAGACTTAAGTCGACCTAATGGGCGGTTGTTATTATGTCAACTTAATCTTTCATTAAGTTGACTTAAGGAATTTCTTAAGTTGACTTAATGAAAGTCAGATGTAGACATGGAGTAATTTAGGTCAACTTAAGGGTCCTTAAATCAACCTAAATTGCTAGTATAGACATACCCTTTGATTGTCAGTAGTTGACATTGATCACTGCCTGACAGCTGTACATGAAATGAATTTAGGAGGAGTCAGCCCACTTTTGAGTATCCACAATCCTAAACAACCACTCCAGCTGGTATCTTCATTCTGTCATAGCAGAAAGGCTCTGGATCCAATAAGTCCTGGAGAGAAAACCAATACCTCCTAAAAGTGGGCCCTCTAAACCCAGGGTTGAGGCACATGTGTGACAGTGGTAAGACGTGGACTTATACAAGAGATCATAGAATTCTAGATTAGGGTTGGAAGAGATCTCAGGAGGTCATCAGGTCCAGTCCTTGGCTCAAAGCAAGACCAACGCTGACTAAATCATCCCAGCCAGGGCTTTGTCAAGTGAGGCATGTAGGAGTGACAATGACTTCCCCAAGGTCATACAGCTGGTCTGGCATAGAGAGAGCTAGGAAGAGATGTTGGGTCCCTGAATTCCTATCTAGAGCTCTCCTCTGTCCACTGAGCCACATTGCCTAGAAGAGTCTTCACTCCTAGTGATCATCTGCCATGCCTTCACTAACACTCCTTTTCAGTAAGGTCAGCGATGTCACTAATGCATGTAGCTAAAACCGAGAGCCCCAGAGTTGGATAGAAAAACGTGCAGGTCACCTTTGTAAGAAGCTGTAATAAATACAGTAGAAATAAATGTAATTTTTTATGGCAAAAGGAAAATCAATAGCTCATTATTACTTCCAATAATGTGTCCAGGTTTGATTTATTCCTGAAAGAGAAATCACTGATAATGACTGAAGAAGGTGAGGCTCATGTGAGGTACAGAAAGCCATAATTATACATTGAGAACTCAGGAAGAAAAACGGATGCAAGTAAAGTGCAATGGAAACTCTGTGTCTGAATCTCATAATTAAGGTGCTAGTAAGTGAATGGTTTAGGTTATTAGGTGCTGGACAGAAAGGCAGGACTGATCAGGGGCAAGGAGTTTTTTTTTTTTTCCCATTCTCTTTCCATGTGAAAGGAAGAGATGCTCAGTTCAGCTGCATTGGGCAAGGTGGTGTCAGCACCCAGAGAACAAGGGAAAAGACAACTTCATACACACCTTCACCTGGAGGGGTCTCCGAGGACATAATGCTCAGTCTTGTGAAGCTTGGTACAGATGTCCAGGCAAGCTCTGCACCAGGTTGACCGATCCTGCATCAAGCAGGCCTGCGTGCAGAGTGACACTGGAGATAACTTATCCCTCACTCACTGGAGCCTGGCCCCTCGCAATCCCCCCACCATGGGACCCTCTAGTCAAGAACTGCTGGGAGAGATGGCACCTGCAGAAGGGAGCGCTGCCCAACGACCCAGGTGGAATGTGCTCCATGGGGCTAAAAGACCAGTGCAGGCTCCTTGCTGAAGCCAAGGGGGATGGGAAATCAGTGCTCCCCTCCTCTTGGATGTAACAGGGAGCACAGCAAAGTTCTCCACCTAGGTCCCCAGGGGCCGGGGTCTGTGCTGGAGCCAGAGAAAGGGGAGCACTGTTCTCCCATCTCCCTGGCTGCAAAGGGGAGCCACTGCCTAGGGACCCAGGTGGAGCACACAGGGCTACAGACACTGCAGCGAAGGGACAGGAGATCAGTGAGAAGGGAGGCAGCCTCCTCAATGAACTACTTCTGTCTGGCCTCAGTGTGGTGCGGGGGCTGCTGGTGGAGACTGGTGGCCCTAAGAAATGAAATCTGTGGCTCGCAAGCCAAAGAGGTTGGGAACCACTGCTCTGATTTTCCCTCCTGCAGAACACAGGACAGAGAACTTCTAGGCATTAATTCCTTTTTGACCTAGTGCATCTCTCTTAGGAAACAAATCCAGGCTGGACTTAAACATTGCCAGTGACAGAGACCACCACCACCGTGATAGGTTGTTCCAATGGCTAATTCGCCTCCCTGGTTTTTTTAAAAAATTGTATTTGGCTTGAGTCTGAATTTGTTTAGCTTCAACCTCCAACCATTGGCTCTTGTTATATCCCATGAGCCCTAAGAGCCTCGTTTGGGTTGGGTTCCAGCTTAAATGGGAGGAAAAAATAAACAAACTGGTGGTGTCTGCTTAAGGCCACCCTCCTCCGGTACCAATATGAGTTATCATGGATGGCAGATCATGTGGCTGTGTGATGCTTCTGCTCTTCTCTAACCCGAGGAATGAAATAGTCAACTACCTGCTTGATTAAATTATCCATCTGAGCTCATCCCTCCCAGAGGGTAGGTCTACCATTGAGACACGGCCTTGGCGCAGCTGCACCGCTTTAACGAAGATGTTCCACACCCCTGATTGTGTGTCTACTTATGCCGATCTAGAGCTATTGTGTAGATGAAGATGATGATGTGCCTGAGATGAAGGGGGCAGGAACACACCACTCTGAGCTATTATCCCAGGCCCTCTGCAGACTCATCTCTGCATCACTTATGGTTGGGTCTCCTTCCTGAGATTTCCTTTGCACCATAATTGCTGGAGATGGTTTTAAATGGAGGCTGAGATTCTAGAGAACAAGACGGGAGCTTCTGAAAGGAACCAGCGCAGAATCTGGACATGGCTTGGCTGTTTCCAAGCCCCGCCAGAGGGCAGTGGGGGTACTGTAGGATGAGTTAAAAGGACGGTAGGTTTTTGTGTTGCACTTCCACCTGAGAGCTGGGTCTTCAGAGTCTGTTCCCTATCAGCTCCACCTCCTCTCCAGCTGAATGGGTTCTTGCTGCAATAGGAATTTTAGAAAGCGGTTGAGCATGTTTGTTTCCACATCACAAGGCCCAGTCAGGCTTGAAGTCTAACAAAATTCCCTAAATCTGGTACCCTGCTATCTAAGTGCTTAAATAATTAGCTACCGAAACAGCCCAGCTCTCCAGGGGCCTGGCCAGAAAGGCGGTCATGTTTGCGTTCTAATGGATCCCTAAATGCAAAGCAAACAACTCGCGATCTGTCAATAATTGCTTTAGAAGAGCCAGCCATCACTGGTGGGGAAAATCAGCTAATCTGCTCAGCAGCCACACTGGTGGGTGTGAATCCTGACTCCGGCTGTTCACTTTAATGACCTTATTATTCCGATATCATTAGCTGTGTTCCTTTCTGAGTTCTGCTAATGGACCAGTACATAAGCAACCGCTGCTCCATGAGTCATGCTTCCAACTCCTTATTTATTTATTTAGCTCCATAGGGGTTGCTCTTGCTATCTCGAGTCAGAGACACTCTTTAAAGGTGGCAATTGAAAGGACAATTTTCTCGCTTGAGGTAGCAATCGGAGGAAAATGTGGTTCCCTATTTCCCAGGGGCTCACACGTCTGGAGCTCGAAATGCGAGGTCCCTCACCATCCCAGCCTCCAGAAACTACAGCAACGTGACAGCGAGGTTATCCCCCTGTGGTTTCTTGTTGGGTTGTGGAGGTTTGGGGAACGCCTCACCTTTTCGGTGCATCCTGGATGCCCTTGCAAGAACTGTGCTCCTCTCTCATGGCTCTGGCCTTGCTCCCCTGTGTCTCTTCTCACCTCCAAATCCAGCCCCTGGGGCTCACCCCCCTGGTGTAATCTGGCACCCATCTATATCTCCCTACCTGTGCCCAGCCCTCACCTCATGGCGCTTGCTGGGATCTGACTCAGCCCCCTCCGGTTCGTTTTGGCTGCCGTGGGAGTAGGGCGCTCAGGGCCAGAGGGTCCAGGAAGTGGGGGAAGCCAGGAGGGTCACCAGCTCTCCATGCCATGCTAACGGCAACGGGAAAGCTACTCCCTGCTCTCCTGGGGTTTGCTAAGTAGAATTCATCTCTGAGCTCCCCATTGACTGGGGCAGAAAACCCTCACCATCCTGTTTAAGCCTGTTTTTAACCCTTTCCAGGAACAAGCCCTGCATCTCTTCCACCACTCTCAGGTCACACCTCTCCCCCTGCCTTTAACTCTTCAAAAGCCTCTCCTGGGCCTTCCTGCTGATCCCCTTCTGCTCTTGCTTGGCTGCATGGCCTGGATTTTGTGGTGGGGACCATCCTGCAGAGAACCAGCACATTCTCTCAGCCAAGGGGCTTCTATGGCCATTCTCCTTGTCCCCGCAGCCTGACAGCTGTTTGTAGAATCACAGAAGATTAGGGTCGGATGGGACCTCAGGAGGTCATCTAGTCCAACCTGCTGCTTGAGGCAAGCGATTTGAAGCTTGCCCACGAAAACCAGCCTCGGATTGACCCAATCCACAGCATGTTTCTGGGGACTGAAATTTCCCATGGTTCTTTGCATCCATCTGTAGCAAGAGCCCCTTCCTGGCCGCCAGAACATCCTCTGTTCCGGGTAAGAGAACGGTGCTGGAAAGTGAGTCATCTAACCTGTGGGCCTGAATAACTCGAACTACCCCAGCAGACATCAGCTAAGGACAGGGCTGTGTCACACAACGCCAGCATGTTGGATTCAGCCCACCCTAACTGCAAAGGCCAAGAGTCTATGATTATGACTTTCTCTTCATTGCTCCAGACATCTCCCGCAAGGCACTGAGCATCAGCAGGGCTAGATAAGGAGCATCTGGTGGAAATCAGCATAGTCCCTTTGGGTTCACTGGAGCTATTGTGCTTTGCATCAGATGAGGATCTGGCCCCAACTCCCCACCATGATGTGAGTTGGTGCAAGGAGCCAGGAGGGAAGAGCGGAGGTTGGGGTCTTGTTCAAAAAGGAGGGGATGCGTCAATGAGCCCCAGCCAGATCCTCGAGAGATCAGAGATCTCCCAATTCCCCCGTGACTTCAAACTGCTCCCCAGAGCTCTCACCCAAGCACCCAGCTGCCACCAGTAGAAAGCAACGTGACACATAAGCAGGAGCATTGGCGATGAGAAATCAGCATGATCCAATGGTTGAGGGACCTAGCATCTAAATCTGCCCGTGATTCACTATATGGGCATGTCCCCTAACTGTTCTGTGCCTCAGTTTCCCCAGCTGTGAAATGAGACTCACTGTTACACAGCGCTTGAGCTTCAAGGAGGTAACAGAATGCGTATTATTATTTTTGCCCTTGCAAGCATAGGCGCTACGCCCCTCTGCATAGGTAGGCTGGGTAGTGTGGATTAAAACTGCTCTGGTGAAGACAGCCCTAATTCATAGGGAGTGTGAAATGCAATGGCACTTCAGTTTCTTTGGGAGTGTGGAGAAATTCCCAGTTCAACCTTTCAGCTGTCTGCAGAGCTCAGCTAAGTCCCGTTTTTCCTGAGATAATCCGAGGATGATCTGAACATGGAATTTCATCCTGTTCGGTGATAGCCAGGGAGACGATGTTCTCTGAAGTTATTTACCAAAGGCAGGTTGTCTTTAGGAATGTGAATACATGCCCATGGAGGCTGCAAAGCCGCGACCACTTCAAATTTCAAGACACTTAAGTTGCAAAAGTTCCCCAGAGCCAGCAATTCTGGAATCATTATGCTGTACCATGAATACAAACCTACATGAGCTGAGTTGCTTGCGTACCCCAAACGGGCAATAGGCCCCTGGAAGATAACAAAGTGCTCTGATTCCCAGTTTACAGAGAGCAATTAAATGATTTGCCCAAGGTCTGTGGCAGACCCTGAATTGAACCGAGACCTCCTGAAGTCTGGTCCAGTGCTTTATCTGACCCAAGCATTGTGAGATTTGCCCATCACTAGCAGCACAGACCTTTCATCATGAGAAGACTATGGAATTAAGGCATTTTCATATCGGTCAGTAACTGGCCGGCTCTGTTAAACACCATGGACTTGTGGGGGATGGAGACCGATACCCCAAAATAAAGAATTCAAGCTTCAGGACCTAAACTCATTGTCTGAAGCATTAGAAAAGAAAAGTCTCTGGCAGGCAGCCCCTAGCCCAGGTCTGTACAGCCGAATGCTCATCAGTGCAAAGAAGGGAAAAGGTGGACCTGTCTTTCTCTAAAGCATCTGGAATAATTCACCACTGGATGGTGCAAATGGTCAGAGCTTACATTCCTCTGGCTGAAATAGGAGCAGTTCCCTGCCATTGCAGGGGCCTTGGGCATTGATACAACAGGGATCCCTCCTGTTCTGTGCCACCGCAGAGTACCCTATCCTCAGACCTGTAAAACTTGTGCGTAATTCTGTTTTTTGGGCTTGGTGTGCGGGAGGTGTCAGGAGCCTGTGGTATACAGGAGGACATATTCGGTGAGCTGGTCCTTTTCTGGCCTTGAACGGTCTGACATTGCCCAGCGTGTTTGGTTTCATCCTGATGGGGCAGGACTTGCCACAGTATGAAGAAGTGCTAGGTTGCACTGCTAGGAAGATGGGAATAAAGCTGGAACAAACAGGCACAGAAGGTTGAGTCTGAGGGGGGATGGAAATCGGTGCAGAAACACTAATTACGTGGCATACTTAAGCACGCCAAGGAAGGAAACACAGACAGAGCAGCCTGCGTGGGAGATCCCAGCACTGAGAAGATACTAATCAGTGCCGGTTCTGCTTCACCCCAGTTATTTCTCATACATTAGTTAGACTGTTCTCGCACAGATTTGTTTTAGGCAACGGTAGTCTGACTTACATCAAAGAGGAACTTCTGACCCCCCAGACCACCTCCACCTTCCTGAATGACTGGGATTAGCGTAAGGTTGTCGAGCACGACAGTCACATTCCAGTTATAAATATACATCCTCTTAATAATCAGTATCAAATTCCCAATGGGTTAAAGGGGCATTCACCACTTTCAAATGATATGTTGTAAACACACAATTTTCTTTACCCGGGTATTTAATGACACTGTAGATTATTAGACAGAAAAGCATTTTAAAAATCCAATTTCCCTGTCAGCACTGAAGAGCTTTATTTCTTTTGCTTTTTCCTGCAATCCGGGAAAGCCATTTCACTTTTGTTTCTGATCCACTTCACTTTAAAGCTCCCAGATGCTAGTGTGTGGCTCTGAAAGGCAACGGGGTGGGGTGGGGGGGGGGGGTGTACTGTTGATAAGAAACATCTTTAAACAAAAATAATATAGAAACATTTTTGTTAGTCTTTGGCTTTATGAAGGATTGTTCTTGCAAACGGTGAAACTTTGGGGCCAAATTTAAGATGGCAGTTGAAAGAAAGAAAGAAAGAAAGAAAGAAAGAAAGAAAGAAAGAAAGAAAGAATGGTTTACTAATATATGTATTTCAATAAATAGTTGAAAAGCTGTTTTTTTTTTTAAACCAAGCATTGGAAGTTTCAGCCCCAAACGCGAATCTCTAAGAAGAAAACCATCATGACAATAGAAACCCACCCTTTAGCACTGACTGAATTGATTGCTACGGCAAACCCTCTCTGAGAGACAATACTGTGGTTCCTGGTAGGGCCAGATTAACAAGGGGCTTTCAGGGCTGCAGCCCAGCCAAGCCCCAGTGCCAAGTGCTGACTTGCCCCACCCCGAAGGCTGGCGGATCTGCAGGCTCCAGCCCAGCCCCCACCAGTGCCAGCTGGACCCCAGCTCTGAGCACTGCTCTGCCCCGGTGGGTCTGCTGGGCCCCAGCACAAATGAGCGCTGTCCCCAGGCTGGGCACCACTGCGGTGAGGGGGGGCCCACAAAAGTGGACAATCCCTGCCCCCCGTAGCTTTAATCCGGCCCTAGTTCCTGGCTCAGACAATTATGTAAATACAGTGGCGTTCTTGTAATGGTTCTCAGAATAGCCAGGAGCAGGGAGGCCAATTGTTCGATGTCAGACTGGCCAGCTGTCTTTTCGGCTGGTTTGTCCCCCAGGTTTAGGGCCCTGCTAAATTCACGGGCCCTTCTGGGAAATTTCACAGTTACAGCAGTTCAAAAATCTTCAGTTTCACGGCTTCAGATATTTAAATCTTCAATTTCATGGTGTCGTCCAGGGTATGAACATACATTTTAAAATATAAACACGTCAAGCTCTTCAGGCAGCATTTCTCAGACAAGGGCTTCCAGACCAAAAGGAGGTTCCAGGATGACTGTGGGTGGCTTAGCGTATTGTCACGCTAACTTCTGCGCTACCTTCAGAGCTGGGGGGACAAACAGCAGCGCAGATGTCAGGGTGGCACTAGCCGGCTTTCGCAGGGGAGACCAGATTTCATGCTCCATGACACATTTTTCACCTTTGGTAGGTCCCTACCCATTCGGTACTGGGGGAAAACCAAATGTGGTTTTTGACCGGTATTGGATGGGGGATGCTATTTTCAAGGGCATGCCCCTCCACCCCCTGCTGGCGTGATCTTGCACGCAGCGTGCGAGGCAGGTCATACACCAGGGGTGGAGTCACACCAGTGGGGGCGGGCCCACGTCATTCCCAGACGTGGCAGAATATCCAGTGTTCCAGGAATGCACGAATGGCCACATACCTAAACCACGACTGCGAGTTATTCCACAGTAGCTGCATGTTTGCTGCCTGAGACTGCCAGCGTTTCAATGCTCCTCTGGGCAAGGCTGGCCCAGCTTCACCTGCAAGCTAACAAGAAATGCATCCCTCTCCTTGAGTCCCTTTGAATCACTCCCCTGTGATATCCCACCCCTCACACTGTCTACTCACAGAAATCCCAGGTCCTCGGCACCCAAAAGTGCAGTGTTCCCCAGTTTTGTCGTAACTCACTGCTCCTGTGTAACACACAGCACTCGTGAGCACTTATAACAAAACAAAAGTGGGTTTATTTAAGCGGGCATGAAGATTTAACTAGAAAAGCGAGAAAGCAATGGAAATAGATGGTTCCAACACAAAGCAAAATAATAAAACTGGGGTCTCCGCTTCTCAACATTTCCTTTCCAGAATAAAGTAGCTTCTCCCCGCCCCACCCCAATTCAGTCTAACAGAGCTAGCTGCTTTCACAAGACCCAAGATGCAAATGTTCATGAAAAGAGTGCACCTTTTCCCCCCAGGACACAGACTGGTGCTTCCTCCTCCTCTGAGTTACACTGAAAACCGCTTTTTGTTCTGCTTTCACCTTCAAGTGGTTTCGATTGTTTCTGGTGGCTCTGATAGTTTTCCATTGATAGATCTAGGCAGGAGCTCAGCTAGGCAAGAGGGAGGGGTAGCAGCTCTCTCGCTTGAATGAGCTTGCTCACACACATTGCCTCCTGGTGATTAATTTCTCCTCTAAGACCATCAAGTGTATTATCAATATAAATCCATTCTTCCTTAACTTCTACCTGTACGTACATCTTGCGATGATTATGAGCCTTCACACCTTTGAGCTTTCTGTAGCTGCCTCACATGACGTCCCTTATGAATAAACCCCCTCCGAGACATGTGTTTGGTACAGGGAGTTTGTCAGGTCTGAGCAGAGAGCAGGTTACAAAGAACTGGGGATCCTCTGCCGGGGGCCAGGGAGAGGTGGGTCTGTGTGTCCCAGGAACCCATTCTGAAAAAGTCGGTGATTGTGAACTAGCTCTGGGGAATGAAATCCGCTGTTTGACTATTGTGCACAGAGGTGAGTGAATCCCACCCCTACAGCACAGAGGCAGACAGAGAGCCAACTCCCGCGAACAATCCCACCACCCTGTGTGTGCTAGAAGCCCCCCTCGTAAGAAGTGTGGAGGAAGTTCAGATGCTTGAGACATCCCCCCTCTATAGGAAGTTCTCTTGGCCCTTGGTCTTTCTGTCCACAGTGGTGCCAGGGGCCACCCACACTAAAACCTCGTTGCTCAGTTCACATTGCACAGCAAACTGCTAGATAGTCACCCCGCGAGCCAACACTCACTACCAGCCTGGACTGGATGTGACCCAGCCATCTAGAGGTGAATGGCTGGTTTCTCTGCCGCTCAGGGCCCTTGGAGATGATTGCTAATTACGGTAATGACACTCTTGCGAAGCCGCACGGGGTACCTTTTTCCGGGATGCCCTTTGAACTTTCCTTCCAACTAGCACTCGTTCCCCTTGGCAACTGTCTCCGTCTGCTCTCCTCCTGGCTGGGTTAGATACGAAGCTTTCTCATCAGAAACCTAACAGCCTTTGGAGGCTTTCCTGTTCCCCTCAGAAAAATAATTGACAGACCTCCGTGGAAAGACGCGAGCTGATTAGAGGAGCTAATGCCAAGCCGGGGCTTCAGAAATGGAAACACCGCTGCAAATTGCATACGTACACGCCTTCTGCTCCAGCAAAGCCTCCGAGCTCCGATGGCCTTCCACAGCCACGGAGAGCTCTCTGGGACTGAAAGGGCCTCCCCCCGCCTGCCCATGGAGGCATTTGCATTTCAAGTGGGCTTTGCTTTCGTGCTTCGTTTTGAGAACAGGGGATACCTGTCTCTAAGACCTTGTCAATGCTGGCCGGACTTTTCTCACTCAGGGATGTGAAAAAATGCCCCCCCACCCCCCGGCGACATAAATTTGGCCGGCGTAAGTGCTATACAAGGCCTAAGTGATAACAGAGAGAAAACACTGCTCTTTAGCTGCAGGAAATATTCTGGAAATCTCCAGACTTTTCCCTGTAACATAGAACCGTGGTCTGGAAAGGTGTGCCCCCTCTATGCCTTTCTATTACCACTCCCCACAACCATCCAGACACCACGCGGCGTGGCCTTCTGATTTATTCCTTTTCAGCCGTGAGCTAGACCGTGAAATCACCTGGAGATTCTTGCTCTTCGGCTGAAATGTCAGGAGAACATGATAGAACCATTTCTTAAAACAGAGGGGGAAATCCCACGGCAGAAATAATGGGAAGGGAGGGACTCTTTCAAAGTCACTACGTCTGAATTTCACTGTCCCTACCTCTCCGAATCCGATACGTCTTTTCCTGGGGAATGGATTGAGAGTGATTAATTCATAAGGTGGGAAGTCTTGCCTCTCAGCAATGTGCTGAAAGCTAAGTGACTCTATTAGGTTGCAGTCAACACGTGAACAATGGATTTTTGCTTTACTTGGTAGAATTTTTAACTCTGTCAAGAGCTGTTGTGTATCTCTTTGAAGCTGGTGGGAGGGGTGGGGGAACCCCCTGAAACTCTCAGGGCTTTTGGATTATGAGATCCATGGCCTTTCATGATTTGATCTAGTTGATGGTTTTTACCATTCGGTTAACATTTGCAGGATGTGTGAAATGATTTGATTGTCGGCCGAGAGTTAATGGACAAGAGCTGTCTACAGCTGTGGCTCTCACCCTTTCTCATATTGGGGCCCTCTCAGGGTGTGTCTACAAAAAAATCCTGCAGCAGCAAGTCTCAGGGGTGTGGGGGAGCCATGGGAAGTAGAGTGTAAATTAGCACAGCCTTGGGGCTGCTCTAATTTACTCTGGGGTTGAACAATTGCCTGCATTGCACCTGAATATGTGGAGCACAAAGATTTACAGCCATTTCCATCCCTCCTCCCTATTCCTGCCAAAGTGCAAGGATGGAGGGCGGGGGGACAAAACCAAGAATCAGGATCAGCAAGTACAAACCCTGTGGCATGACATTGCCTGGGGGGTCTGATTACTCCCCTTCCACCCCATGCAAACTGACATCGGTAAGCCGTGTACCCAGAGCCACTTGCGCCCTGATTTGCTGGTTATATTGAGCGTGCACATCCAGACTGAGTGCACTCAGTGATATTGCTGTTACCAGATGCCCTCCCCACCCCTCGCGATTATTGGCAGGCATGGGTCATCTCTGCTTGCACCATAACTTTCATACAGAAGTGGCTGCGCATAGGGTTGAAGGCATCTTTCTGGGTATGGGGCAATATACCTGTCTCCTCAAGTTATCTCCAGAAAGCCAGCTCGGTGCTCAAGATTAATGACATTAATTGTGCTTGGATGGAAGCAGACACACTACGCTTAATTTATTCCCCTCCTATGATAAGCGATTGTTTGTTATTCTATAATGCCCCCACCTACCCACCCACCCAAGAGAGTCAATTAGTGCCAAGCTGACCCCTCCTTTGTGGATAATGTGACATGCTTGTTTTCCGGTTCATTACAATCCCATCAGAAAATCACAAAATGCATCAGTCCAGCACACAGGGCTGAATGCTGCGTACCTTCAACAAGTTCATGTCAAGCCTAGGGAGCAGAATGGGGCCAGAGCCTTGTACATTATCTGACTCACAGAAAAAATACTCAGGAATGTGGTAACCAGCGTCCAGGTTGTGCCCAGCATTAGCCCAAGTGTCCACATAGAGGCCGAGTGCCGGGTGTTGAGGGTGAGCCATCTGGATAGCTTGGGGAGTTGAGAAGGGGATGCGGAGTGTGGTTTTGCAGTAAAGACACTGGAGTCTTGGGTGAAATTCATGGTTATGCCACAGCTTAGTAAAACATACACTCCAGCTCAACCACCAGATATGGGCTGACTGCAGGAATTACTGAGTGAGCCTGTGTCATACAGGAAAAGAGGCTCACATCAGTCCCTCCTGGCCATACAATCTATGACTTTGAGCAACTCATATAATAACTCTCTGCCCTAGTTTCCCATCTGTCTGCCAGAGGAGTGTTCTGAGGATAAACCCAGAAATTCTGGGGCGACCTTCAGAAGCTATGCCAGCATCTTCTTTCTGCACAGGTTACTGGGGACCTCTCTGCTGAGTGGTTGCATGTGAAACAAGTTTATTGTCTTGGCCTACATTCTTCAGCATCCCCAAAGCAACCACCTAGGCTCGCAGTCAAGGCATAAAAACCATGGAGTGAAAGGGCCAGGAGACAGCGCATCCCGCTTTCCCCAGAGACCATGGGGTCGGGCATGTTTCTGCAGCACTGAAGGAGGCCGTTTGCACAGCCATGGCTCACTCTGTCTCCAGGGCTGGCAGTCAAGGGCTCTTCACAAACCCTGACTACACTTACAGGCTCAGATGAGGGATTTCTCAGGGAGAGGTTCTCGTGGAGCTTCTGAACACGTTGGTTTCGCAGCGGCTTCTCCAAGCTCCCAGCAGCGTGGCATGAAAGGAACAGGTGAGCTCTGCCCACGCTGCTCTGATTCTTCACTGCAGCAGCAGCAGAAGCGACGTTCCAGGAAGATCCTGTTCCCTGAAGGGAGAGAGAGACTGGCTCCAGGGCACAGGAAGCGAGAGACTTGGGGAAGAGATGGAGGCGGTGGGGGGGGGGGGGAGATGGATAATGGGCTTGGAGGAGCCCTGGGGAAACTTGTACAATGTCAGGGGAATCAGATCCCGGGGGCCCCTCATACCCGCTTCTCCTCTGACTCCAGATTTAACCAGTTGATGGAACAACACTGGTGTGAAAGCAGCTCATGAGTGGAATCAAGCCCTTTGTGGGGCGTTTTCACTGACTCCAGCTGGAATCCCATGTGTGGCAGTTTGCAGGGTCAGTCCTGGACATTTTACATCTACCAGGTTCCTGGAGTTCCAAGAATTCCTTCCCTGCATCTTTTTTTTTTTTATAATAGATTCATCCAGGAGTCATTTCTGAACCCCAAATTCCCATCGTTACTCCTCACCCCTGGGGAACAGAGTTCCCCCTCTCCTCATTAAAGTGCTGTGGAGGGTTAATTGCCGGCCTTGTCCCTTGTTTCCCTGGCCTGATTTTTAATTTCAGCTGGGCTCACCACCCAGTGTTCCCAGTACTGATGCTGAACTTGTGTTAAACTGACCTATCTGGAAATAGCAGCTAGAGGAGAGCGTACAGGGGAGAACCCATCTCAGCACCCTTGATCTAAATCCAGAGTAACCCACTTGGCCAGTGCATACCTGAGATCAGAAAATGGCCCAGAGAGCCCATCCAAGCAGATTTCCAGCTCTGTTTTGCAGATTCAACCTGTCTGGATAATCAGGGAGCACCTGAAGTTTTCTTCTTCCAATTGAACTTTGGCACGGCTAGGAGATTCATCTGTCGCTAGTATTTATTAATGTCATTAATCATGGAAAGGCACAAGCCAAAGCTGACACAGTCTGATGGGCTCTTGGACGTCCCCAGTTGTGTCTGTTCCTTTGCTCCTACTTCCTACTAGATCACTGAACAGTCTGTTACCCCTCTGCTGCCGCTTACCATACAGCCTGGCTTGAAGTGCAACTATCTAACACCTCTTGAACGAACACCTCCACATTTTCCAGCTCTGTCTAATCTTCCTTCCAGAAATCCCTGGTGCTTTCAATTATTCAGTCTCCAATAAGACTCTTAAACCAAACAGTTGGAAGGTGATTGATTCCTCTTAGAGCATGGCTAACCGGTAGCTAAATCTCATGACGGATTAAGTCAATGTGCTTTAAGCAATACAGGGTTGAGTGAGAACGCTGGATAAGTGTTAAGTAGAATCCCTCTAAAGGAGAAATTTATTTTCCCTTTTCTCCCTGACTCTATCTTGTTACATGGAAAGCTTCTCTTTGACAGCAGACGTCAGCCATCAGAGGGAATGAATGGGGATGCATTACAGTCTGGGCCATAGAAAGCATTTGTGTTAAATATGCATATGGATTTGGCCATCCTGATGGCATAAACATGATTTGCTTTTCTGGTCTGGATGGCTACACATGTAAAAGCTATGAAGCTGTCTCCATCCCTGGAGCTGTTTCAGTACCTAGGGACCGTAAAGTGGACAATATCTTGGCTTATTCATCACTCATTGGCAGTGGTGCCCATGAAAGGCTCTCCGGAGGACAGCCAAGCAAAACAGACTCGTTCCTGCATGCCAAGATGGGAATGGTTAGGAACAGACATTGCTAATTAAATGGTAGTTTACAAGCTGGCACTGAAAAGTGGTCGTCTGGCAGCGGGAGCAAAGAGCTGGGAGGCAGAACGCTTTGGTTCTGCTCTCAGTTCTGCCCCTGAGTCACTGGGTGTAGGTGACTTCACCGCCCTGCGGTTACTCATCTGAAAAAACTCAGTACGGGGCCGGGTGGGTGAGGTTCTGTGGCCTGCAAGTGCAGGAGATCAGACCAGATGGCTCATGATGGTCCCCTCTGACCTTATAAAGTCTGAGTCCAATACTATTTTCTGGTATTCCAGGTGGGGTTTGAGATTTAATAAAAAGCACTTTCCTGAAGGACACTACAGAGGTGCAGGGCAGTCTTATTCTTATAAGAGATGTCAGGCTCAATCCTTTCGAGCGCTGTGCCCCTACTGCTGGGTGCTGCACCCCATCGGATCACCCTGAGGCTGTTCTTGAGGGGAGGCAGTGTGGTCTAGTGGGTAAAACACAGCAGCCATGGCACAGCTGTTAGCCCATGGTGAGCTCTCAGACAAGTCTCCCCCCGCACACACACATCAGCGGCTTAGACTGCAGAGTCTTTGGGATGGTCTCTAGCTATGCACCTGAACAGGGCCCGGCAAAGAGGGGCTCCTATCTCCTTACGTTCCTGTAACATAAATAATGATCATCCACCTGGGACCTGACTGGCATGGACCGGCTTTGGGCTTCACCCTCGTCATTTTCTCCCCGTCTCCTCCTGTACCCCTGTGCAAAGGAGGTGTCAGAACAGCGGCGGTTTGCACTCTTGTCTCATTCACTTCGCACGCGTGCAAATGAGCACACAAGGAGCAAGACAGTGGGGAAAGAAGTGCTCTCAGGTCAGGCCCTTGTGATTAGTTGGTATTTATGTTCCATCGCTACCCAGAAGCCTCAGTCAAAATCCGGACCCCAGGAGAACTCCACTGCTCACGCTTCTCCCGCAGAGGAGAGGACAAACACAGGACACGTGTGCATTGCTGGAAGGCACTCAGATTCTGCTGTGTCAAGCGTGGTGTAAGAGCCTCTGAAGATCAGAATTTAATATCATTTGGTGCCCTGCACACTTGCAGGTCAGGATGTCCCCACTCCGAGTTGTTTAATGTGTGCAATTAAAGGTATACTCCTCCAAAGGAACCCAGGAAGGGAACATCTGAATCTATCCATCTGGGCATCCTGCGTCTCTGTTTTGCCACCGAATCGGCCCAGAAATGTTTCAGGCTGCCAAGAAGTGGCCGCTTCCCTAAAGTGTCAGGTTGTTCAAATCGGGGGCGCTAGTTCGGAACCATCTCTAGTTATTAGCCTCATTTGCGAAGCGGGCAAATGGGGGTCCAGAGGAGCCAGGAATGGAAACTAGCTGTCCTGCACCACTCCTGCCCCAACCACTCCATGTCTGAGCTGCGTGGGACTTGCAGTACCTGAATCTGCACTTGAACTGAACCGATGGGCCTAATAAGCAGAATGAGACCCTTCCTTGGCAGAGCTGAATGCGCAGAGCCTGCTAAGTGAAGCACCGGGCAAGGGAAATAGAAAAAGCATAAAGGAAAAATACAGATAATGTCTCCACGGTTATAGTGACATCGTGTACTAGAGACAGAGCCAAGCAACTAACTGGATCTGAGTGCTCTGCCGACATATCTGGAAACCTTAAAGCGGACTCCCACCCCCATTCTGACAAAGATCTGGGTCTGAAGAGTCTTTCCCATGCTCCATCCAGTCCTCAGGCTCTGGATGCACTTGGTACTGTCTGCTTGTCGATTAGGCAACATAAATGGAAGGGAGAAAGGGGCTGTGGATGTCCCTGTAGACAACGCAGTGGGGCCCCCTGCTCAAATCTGTCGATGTGGTCCAAAAAGCAAACAAGGTGTGAGGTTACATAAAGAGTGGGATGGAGAGTAATATAAAGATGATCGCATGGCCTTTCGATGAATCAGTGGTGCAGCCTCATCTGGATACTGCGTTCAGGGCTGGCCTCCCCATCTCCAGAAGGATGTTACAGAAGTAGAACAGGATCAGAGAATGGTACTGCTACAGACTGGGGACCGATCGGCTAAGTAGCAGCACTGTAGAAAAGGACCTGGGGGTTATGGTGGACGGGAAGATGGATATGAGCCAACAGTGTGCCCTTGTTGCCAAAAAGGCCAATGGCATATTAGGCTGCATCAATAGGAGTATTGCCAGCAGATCGAGGGATGTGATAATTCCCCTCTATTCGGCTGGGGAGGCCGCATCTGGAATACTGTGTCCAGTTTTGGGCTCCCCACTACAGAAAGGATGTGGACAAATTAGAAAGAGTCCAGTGGAGGGCAACGAAAATTATTAGGGGGCTGGGGCACATGACGTATGAGGAGAGACTGAAGGAACTAGGCTTATTTAGTCTACAGAAGAGAAGACTGAGGGGGGATTTGATAGCAACCTTCAACTACTTGAAGGGGTGCTCCACAGAGGAGGGAGCTAGGCTGTTCTCGAGGGTAACAGAGGACAGAACAAGGAGCAATGGTTTCAAGTTACAGGTGGGGAGGTCAAGGTTGTATATTAGGAAAAGCTTTCTCACTAGGAGGGTGGTGAAGCATTGGAATGGGTTACCTAGGGAGATGGTGGAATCTCCATCTTTGGAGATATTTAAGGCCCGGTTAGACAAACCCTGGCTGGGGTGATTTAGTGGGAGTGGTCCTGCTTTTAGCAGGGGGTTGGACTAGATGACCTCATGAGGTCCCTTCCAGGCCTAGGATTCTATGATTCTCTGGTTCTATGGTTCTAGGATTCTCTGGTTCTATGAGCGGTGATGAGAATGCTGGAGGGCCTGGAAAGTCTCTAGAAAGAGAGACTGGAAACCCTGGGAAGGATTCCCTTAGAAAGGAAATGAGGAAGAGGGGACGGGATAAAATAATAATGTCTGGAGAGGGTCGAAGGGAGTTTCTCTTCTCCCTGTCATGTGGTACAGGACCAGGGTATTTGTCTGGGCTTAGCATTTCCTGGCATGAGAACAGTAGAGACAATTCCCCTGATGATAATAATAAGGGGACAGTCCATGACATTGAAAGGTGACAAATTCAGGATCAATGAAAGGAAACACCGTTCCACAGCCCATGTATTTGGCTTGCGGAGCTCATTGCCATAGGGTGGCAAACTTCAAAGAGGGATTGGGCATTTCCCTGCAAATCAAGTTGTTCCAAGTTTACAATGTTAGCAGAAATGTTACAAGAGCTGTACAACTTCCTGCTCTTGGGTGTCTAACGGTTACAGGTTAAGATGAGACTTTCATGGGGTTTGGTTATCCCCCCAGCTGCTTGATCTGAGCTTTCTCGCACCTTTCTCTGAAGCATTTGGGGCTGGCCACTCTCTGGACTCACCCTGGCCTACATGGGCCATTGAACTGACCCAGTCTGGCAACAGTCATGTTCCTAAATATGTCAGATGCATCGCTCCCCCTGTTCTTGCTCCCTCATTTAATGGAGACAGTTACAGTTGCCCAGAGCTCCAAGAGTGGGTGTGTGAGAGAGGCAGACAGACAAACAGACACTGCAGGAATTTCCTTTCTGAATTATTTACCACTGGAGTTCTGTACTTGCCTTCAAAAGCAGCCCACAAGCTAATTTGGAATGGATCCATCCATGTTCTGAGAGGCACTCCCAGTGGAAATCCTGCGTATGTGCTGCATGCTAGAGTCTCAGCATGTAAGTGCTGTCTATCTGAGACCTCAGGGGATTGGGAAAGAAGCACATAAAATGCTTGGGATGCAGGTTTTTCTGCCTGCCATCCCAGCAATTTCCCTTCAGCGTCATGGCCAAAAGCGTGGCCACCTAGAGCATGATATCTCGCTCTGACCTGCATTTCCTGCTATGTAAGTCAGATTCTAAAAGTTGTACCGTTTCCTCGTATCTCTGTTTCCACTCAGCACCTGTCTCCCTCTGCAGTGATTTATTTCAGAGTAGGAGTGTGTCTGGGATGAAAGCTCCTGGCGGTATGCCACATATTCTCTCAGAGATGCTGTGCTTTCCTCACTAGCTGCAGACGTGATTGCAGAACGAAGCTCTTAGCTTTTCCACGTGCCTCTTTCTAATAACTCTTCAGGAGCCAGCACCAACACTGGGCCTGCAGAACCCTGGCCGTTCACTTCCTACTACAAGTTCTTCATTTTCTATCATTTAATAATTTTGTTTGTCATGTAACTAATTAGTAGCCAAAAGTTGTTCCAATCTTGCGGCTGGTCACTGGCCTGTGTAAATGACCAGACGGGTGTAACAAGGTGTTCACCTGACCTCCCCACCAGCACTGAAGGGGTTATGGTGGCAGGAGGGGCCAATTAGTCACAGGAGCAGTGAGACTAATTGAGAATGAAGGTCACCTGGGCAGGTTCGGGTGGGGGCCTTTATAAAGCCTAGGAGGAGGTGAGCAGTGATACTAGGGGGAGATTGAGAGCCTGGAAAAGGAAGGGTAGGAAGCAGGCCAGGGAAGGAACAGTAAAGTCTGAGAGAGTATAGATATGAGCCAATGGTCCCAGGATGGAACCCAGAATGGAAGGTGGGCCTGGGTTCCCCTAGCACGTCAGCTCAGTGGCTACAGAGACAGCCTGAGACTTCAGAGATGGAGATTCTGGTAATGACCTGGAAGAGGAGGACAATTGTGATTTGGCCAGAGAGAGCTAAGCCAGGAAGGAGAGGCACTGCCACTCCTGAGTAGAAAGAGGGAGGCCACAGAGTGAGTGACCGAGACAATGGGCGGTGCACCCATGGGCCAGAGAATGGTGAAGACAAGGTCATTCCCTCGAAGATCCGCGAGGAGGCACTGTCTAGTGGTGAATAGTGGACTCCATCTGCCTGAGGCTCAGACAGTTGTAGGTGGTGAAGTGTCCTCATTATGAAAACCCAGCCACAAAAATGTGCCCCCCTCCTCCATGGGCAGATAGACTCAAAAGTCAACAGTGGGACAGAGCATGGAGTGCGAATCTTCCCGTTGCTCCTAAGGCCGCTCATCCCCAGCCACAGGTGAAGCATGTTGGTCAGGCCGAGCAAGACGAAGCTTGCACAGACTATGCTGCTGGGGAACGGAGGACTTCAGTCTTCAGGGCTTTGAGCCCCATAGATGAATACTCTCGTGTAAGGGTGCAAAGCATCCTGGGTAGGATTTTCAAAGTCCTTTAAGAGGCTTGAATGCCCAACTCCAGCTGATTTCAGTGGCAAATGGCCACCACAGTCCTTTTGGCTCCTTTAAAAATCTCAGCCTGTAAGAATTAACTCCCTCCCAAGAAATTGCTGCTAAAATGTGACTGGTTATAAACTCTTCCCCCTTAATATAATGTCCTTGTTCCTCATAAAGAGCCAGAAGCTAAAGGCTCCAGTTACATGTGATATGGCAGTGCCATTAGAGCAATCGGAGGAGAATGCTGCGCAGAGGGCAATTTAGGTTGATAGTGTTCTAAAACAGGCCAGCAAACCACTGTCAATTCAAAAGCTTTCTGGCAGCTCTCTCTTCATTTCCAAGATTTCTCTTTTAACAGTCCTGTGAAAGAACAGATTAGAGTGGATATATTGGATGGGAACTTGTCCTAATGGTTCAGCAGAGCTAAAAAAACACTCCTCGGTGTTATCCGACTGGGTAACGCCCACACACTTGCTTTCGCTTTCTTCCCGGCTGCAGACATAACACTTCATATTGAACTTCTTGAAAGTTCATAACTGACAAGGGAAGCAGAATTCGAAGCCTCAAAATGGAAGTGGTTTTGTTGATTAGGAAAGGAATGGCTCTTCTCTGTGGGTCGGCACAGAGCCCTGTGGGGTTATTCTTCCACCAAACGCTCTGTCTTCCAAAGAAGACTGTTCAGTGCAACAACAATAAGTTTGCTCACATGGCTGCAGGCTGGGAACTTGCCGCTTTATTTAAACTGGACGACAACAGAGTCGGGGAGGTAGAGTGGCCACTCCCACTAACTGAACAGGAAGAAACAGAGAGATGGAACTGATGGCCACTTTTTTACACTGATCACTGTAGTGTTCATTAAAAATCTCACCTCACTTTTTGTAAGAGCAGATACAGAATGCAGCTTGAAATTTTTAGCATTTGAGTTCCTTTGGCTCTTGCAAAAGGGTTGTGGATGGATGTTTAAAAATGTTATTCCCTTTGTGATTCTAGAAGTGGGACATGAACAAATTGCAGATAACAGGGTTTTTTTTAAAAAAAATTGTTTATCTTGCCAAGATGCCCAAATAATTATAAATACATGGGCTGTCCAATAAAGAATGGAGGTGTAGAATGTTGTAGTTACGAGCCGGTGTGAGAGAGGGAGAGCTTTTTGGGCAAAGTGCTGGTGGGAAAATAAGGCTTGGAATATTGAGCAAGGAGACTCTTTCTCCATTTGTTTGAGTCCTCCTGTCTACAGGGAAAGGATTTTGTCTGCATCCTTTGTAAATAAACAGGATTGCATCAGCAAAATATCTGACCTATAAAATCAATTTCTCCTCCTAATGGAAACAATGCACAACATCTGGAATATTGGCTCGTTACTTGTATCAGAAGGGGGGTGGGGGGGAACAATATGAAATTAACAAAGCAAGATTAAGAATACTTGGTTCATAGTTCAGAGAGTTTTGCTTTGTTCCATTATAACTAAGCAGAAAATTAGGGTGTGGATCCAAACTTTCCCATCATCAGAAGAGTG
The DNA here is from genome assembly GCA_007922175.1 of Pelusios castaneus. NCBI lineage: Eukaryota > Metazoa > Chordata > Testudines > Pelomedusidae > Pelusios > Pelusios castaneus. The sequence continues at coordinate 2,277,674 of ML685900.1, read as the reverse complement.
TATGGAGCTGGGATGTGGCCCAATCCACTTTTGAATATGAGTAAGGCTGGTTGATGATTATTAAGCAGCATGAGGCAATATAACCACTGGCTTGACGGCCTTACCCAAAACGTGAAAAATTAAATTTCCTGGGCTATGTCTACACTTGCAAGTTAGTTCGAATTAAGGAAGCTTAATTTGAACTAACTTAAGCCTTGGCCATACTAGGCTTTCATTAGTTCGAATTAAGGGCTTCCTTAATTCGAACTAATAAATTCAATTGCTTAGTTCGAATTAACGGTTAATTCGATCCGTTCATTCAAACTAATCCAATGTGGCCATGTTAGTTCGAACTAACTGCTTTGTTTGAACTAATCGGCAGATTGACCTTCCTGCAACTGACTAATTCGAATGAAGAAAGTGCCCTGCATGGCCATGGCTAGTTCGAACTAGCATTCTAGTGGGGCCATGCTAGTTCGAATTAAGTTAATTCGAACTAACTAAAATTAGTTTGAATTAGTTAGTTTGAATTAACTAATTCGAACTACCTCTTGTAAGTGTAGACATAGCCCTAGAGTTTCCAAATCCTGGTTAACTCTTTACATTTTACATTCTATTTACATTTTACATACAATTTCATTTTTAAACCCTCTGCCCTTCTGGTTTCCAGGAGAAACTGCTGAAATATTGCAAGAAAATCTGTTCTTGTTTGATTTTCATTGTATTTTTTTCATGACCAAAGGCAGGAAATCTTGAGACTCAAGCAAGAAAAAGAAAAGAACCCATTGCTTTGGGGTTTCTAGCCTAGTTCTGTAGACCCACAACTAACAATTTCCATGTATTTACTTGTGGAGAGGGTCTTTCTAATTCTACCACTGACACCGTGTGTGACTTTGAGTGCTTTATATCTCAGTTCCTCATCAGTGAAATGGAGCTAAAAATCCTGACCCACCTCACCGAGGATCAAGCTGTGAGCTTTTTGTACACATGAGTGAGCAGCTAGTCTAACGAAGAGCCTTACTGATTCCAACAGGTGCATTCCTGTGACTGGCCCCTCTCCGATGTGCTTAATGGATTCTCAGTGTCTCCCAGAGGTCTTGAGGGAATGAATGGTGCCAATTCTCATTCACACTAATAAATGCGAGCTGCATTCACGTCAGGGCCTCTTCATAATGCTGGAGCGATGTAAAGGGAATCAAGCCTGATGCTCAAAGCTATTTAGACTCCTCATTTCGATGGAAATCAATGGAAGTTGGGTGCGTTGAGGATTTAGGCCTGAGAAGCAACCTCAATGTCCAACCTAAACCTACCTTGCTGTAATTTAAGCCCATTGTCTCTTGTCCGATCATCAGCAGTTAAGTAGAATAATTTTTCCACCTCTTCCCTGTAACGACCTTTTAGATACTTGAAAGCTGTTATTATGTCCCCTCTAAGGCCATGTACACATAGCAATTTTATCACGTGGTAATGCACTCCAAACTCCCTCAGAAGCTGCCTTCACTAGCTCATGTGGCTGATGCTTTATGTTTTTTCTCCTGCCAGCAGAAAACTTCTTCCAAACTGATTTATGACTGGCTGTGGCGACTCCTCATTTAAGGACGGGCGTGGGTGCCTTTGATTTTTTCAAGCTGCATGCTAATATTTTTAAACACACCATTAGTATGTGAATTGTCAGATAGTTGTGCGGCTGTATTTACACCGTTACCCATGGACTAACTGTAAAATGCCACCTTCTGAGCAGCAGACAAAAACGGTGGGGGAAACTCAGAAAGAACTGTCATGAAAGGCACAACAAGCCAGGTTCCTGTTATCGAAGGACAGATTAGAGGATGTGCTGAATCTGTTCCATTAGAACCCGTGAGTTGTGCTGCTACGCTGGGGCATTTCGCTCAGTTTCCTCATGTGATCCATTTGTATACACACAGGGATTGATTCTTCCCTCACTCCCCCTAATGCAACTTCATTGAGTTCAATGGCGTTACTGCAGGTCAAAATTGTTGCCCGCAAGGGCTGGATCAAGTTAGAATCATAGAAACTGGAAGGGACCATGAAAGGCCATCGAGTCCCATCCGCTGCACTCATGGCAGAACCAAGTTCCTGGAGTCTTTCCTAATTTCTTTAAGGATTTCTTTGGCGCCGCTCAGAGTTTTTGTGAAAGGGACAAGTCCTTCTCCAGTGTAAGCCACCAAATCTGAAATGCCTTTGGCTGGCCTGGATATTAATAGATGGACACGCCTGTTTTCTTTTCCCCTGGCAGCTACAAAAAATCATTCTCAACATTGGTTTGAGAAGCTGTCTTTCCATCGCACCAAGCCAAAGTCAGCACACAGGTGCATCCACCCGGAGGACGTAGCTGCATGTTCATCCAGTCGTTCCTTACCTGTCAATGTTTTCCAAGCTGCCCTAATGAAGGGCATTTATTTGCTAGAGGGTAGGAATTATTCCCCGGGAATGCAAACATATACCTAGCTCTGGCGTAGACAACAGCTGACGAGGCAAAAACAATCCCCACAAAAACCCATCTTGTGCTGTGTGTGGTTCCAAAGGAGAGGCAGGAGGATAAACCGATAGCTGGCTAGAGTGGTAAAGCTGCCCATGCTTACACAAAAGGTCTGTTGAAATTATTGCCTCATGACTCCAACAGATCATTGTACCTAAGTTAGATTGTAGGATCTTTGGAGCAGGGATCACCATTTTGTTATCTTTCGCACAATGCTTGGGGTCCTGGCCCATGGCTAGGGTGTGACAATATCCTACCATATCCTGGACACACCTCACTGAATTAAGGTTAAGTATTTTAGGAGCTCTTTGTATTAAAGATGCAAATGTGCATGCATTTATTGAGGTGCAAACCATCAGAAGTGTTATGTGCATCAAAGGATGTGCTAGACAGATCAAGTCAAGTGGGATTCCCACAGAATACCTCCAGGGAGGTTGTGCAGAAACTCAGGGTTCTGGAGCTCTGTGAATTACCTATTCCCAGCATCAAAAGGCCCAAAGCGCATAAAAGATTCACAGGGGTGTTTGTCCTGATCTTCCAAACCTGACCTTCTAACACGATGGAAAGTAAACATGTCTAATCAGAGCTCAGACAATTGGAAATTCTGGTTCGGGGGAAAACGTGGGGAGAGATGGGAGTTTTAATTAAATATCAGGTCTGCTGACTGCTGATCAGTGTGATGTCACTAGAAAGAAAGGTGGTGGAGAAAAGTGCTTCTGATTTGATGGGATCACCTCTCTTTATTGTGCTTTTTAAAAGGTAGGTTGTGAGGTCTCTGAATTGCCCTCCTTTGGGAGGAGGTTATTTAAAAATCTAAATTAATAAATAGACTAAATCTAAGCACTGTGTGCATTCTCCATGGCACACCACAGCAGATGGCATTTGAACTCATAGGGCCATTGTTGACCTCTCCTTGGTCCTGGTGAGGCCTCATTTGGAGGATTCTCTCCAGTTTTGGGCCCCCTGCTACAGAAAGAGAAATGGAAGAGAGTCCAGCAGAGCTCAACAAAAATAATAAAGGGATGGAGCACATGACTTATGAGGAGAAGCTGAGGGAACTGGGTTTGTTTAGTCTGCAGAAAGGGGGGAGGGGGGAATTTGATAGCAGCCTTCAGCATCCTGAAGTGGGTTTCATGGAAGATGGAGCTGGGCTGTTCTCAGTGGTGGCAGTTGATGCAACTAGAAGCAATGGTCTCAGCTTGCAGTGTGGGTGGGGGGGGGGGGGGGTCGAGGTTGGATATTAGGAAAAACTTTTTCCCTAGGAGGGTGATGAAGCACTGGAATGGGTTATCTAGGGAGCTGGGGAATCTCTAAAGTTTTTAAGATTGACAAAGCCCTGGCTGGGATGATTTATTTGGGGTTGGTCCTGCTTTGAGCAGGGATTGGATTCGATGATCTCTTGAGTCCCTAGGTGCCTTCTAACATAATCTTCTATGATTCATTGCTGTCTCTTCTTCAGGCAGGGGGGAAGGTGTGTGCCTAAACTTTCATCAGTGGTCCCCAACCAGTGGATCACGATCTACTTCTGAAGGGCAGTTGCAATTGAAACCTATGAGCGTTGCGCCATCTGCTGGTGAAAGGTTGGGGACCACTTAAAGACGTGCTGTAAATGGGAATTCTTAGAAAAAACAGTGAAAGATGTTACCCAGAACCTAAACTGGCAGATAATTTAGTCTTGAGAGTTAACAACTTCATGCTCCTTTGTTGATTGGCAACTCTCAAATTGAATGTCTCTGGTTCTTGCTCATGGGAATTCAGGTTTCTGTGGCCTGCGCTGGGCAGGAGGTCAGACTTCTGACCTTAGACTCTGCGAATCTATCAATCTTCAACAGACACACATTCAGCTCTCAGGGTAGTAGGTCTGTTTGGTTCATCTGCAGATCTGCCCTCCAAGCAGAAAAAAATCTATAAACAACCATGGCCCCTGCATCTCAAGCCAGTAGCAGTGCTGAGAACAATCCATGTTTAAAAATCACAAGAGTGGCCTAAAAATGAGATTTAAAGACCAGTCCATTTGGAATTAAGGTCATGAGGTCAGAAGCGCTTTTTGGCTCATGAAGATGTGAAATGGCTCAGGAGAACACAGGTTTGTCTACACTGCAATCAGAGATAGACATGCCTCACCTAGGTTTCATACAGCTTGTTCAGATATCATTGACAGTAAAACTACAGCAGTATAGGCTCCAGCGTGGGCTGTACAAGCCCATATGGGACCTGGTGGACAGTCCCATGCTGATGTCGGAAACACTGCAAGTTCACTGCTATTGGTACGAACGTTAGCTGAGTTGAAGCTAGCTTAGGTATGTCTGTCTGCGCTGCAATTACACTGCAAATTGTACCCTCGATGTGCCCATGGAGCACGTTGGTAGAATACCCACAGATCTTTCAAACTTGGTCCAGACCAGTGGTGAGTGGACTGGAGTGGAGTTGATTGCACATATCAAATAAGTTCATGTAGCTTTTCTCCCCCTGCCTGAATTGTCTGTAAATTCTCAAACTTACTCCTCACATACAGTTATTGGCTGACCTAACCTGCGCCCTCAGTTCTTGGTTTGTTGACTGCGGTAATTTTTTGGTATCAGATGTGAGCTGCGCCGGGTAGAGTCCATTGGGCACAGAAGTCACGTGATCAGGGATTAGAGCAGATTGCAAAGTGCATCTCAGCCAACAGAGTTATGAAGGTACCAAAAAAAAAAAAAAAAAAAGCTAATACCCTTCAGCTGTGTTAACAGGAATGTCATAGGTAAGGTCCAGAGGGTCATTGACTTGGCACTGGTGAGGGAGATGTGAGGATCTGGAAAAAACCTGGAATCTTTTTTGGAAAGAAAATAATTTCCTCACCTCCCCTTTCCCCATGCCCCTCACCCTGAAGGTCTGGTATGGAAAAACTGGAAACTTTGGAGAAAAAATTGGAAAGAAACAGTTATAGGACATATTTTCTCTTAGAATGACTAGTGAAAAAGGAGGGAAAAACTTGAGCAATCCTAGCATTTCAAGTAATCCTTTGGTAACTGTTAAAGGTATATTATACTGGCTCATAAGAGGGACAGTTTTGTCTACAATTAAGATGCTACTAAATTATACATAATACATTTCACGTTCTTAAAGAAGTAAATCAAGTTTCATTTTAATGAGCAAGTATTTACAGTAAATATTTCAGTTCCTCCCCCAAACTATGTTTTGTTTGGTTTTCGTTTTTTTTTTAAAAAAAGAGCCCTGGATAAAACCCCTGTTTTTCCCATGTCCTCAACATTTCCAGAAATTTTATGTCTCTACACACCCAGATTATTGTGTCTGATTGTGGGCATCACACTTTAGGAAAAATGTGGACAAACTGGAGAGAATCCAAAGGAGAGAAACAAAAATGAGAAAAGGTTTAGAAAACTTGATGTATGAGGAAATGTTTAAAAAAAAAAGGACATGTTTAGTCCTGAAACAAGAAGAATGAGGAAAGAGTGTTAGACCTTCAAGTCTCTTAAGGGCTGTTATAAAAAGGATGGTGATCAATTGTTCTTCATGTCTGTTGAAAGTTGGAGAAGTAATAGTGGGCCTCATCTGCAGCAATGGAAATTTAGGTTAGGTAATAGGAAAAAACTTTCTAATTATAAAGATAATTAAGGTCTGGAACAGGTTACCCAGGGAGGTTGTGGAGTCCCTGTCATCGGAGGTTTCTGTGAACAGGTTAAACAAACACTTGTCAGCGAGGATCTAGGTAAGATTCATCTTGCCTTGGCGCACGGGAGTGGACTAGATGACCTCTCAAGGTCCCTTCCATCCTTATGTTTCTTTAATCTGGCTTCTGTTCTCTGACTGGATGAGAAGAGTCTAGTTTCCAGTCCCGACATTCATGTTTCAAATTCAGAATTCACTTTGCACCAGTAGTCTTCAATATTTGCTTTGCATTTCCTGTTTCCAGGAACTGTCATGCCAAAAAGCCCTTTTGCTTGGACATTTATAGGAATCTAATACAGGAGGGTTATGGACTCAGTCAAAGAGGATTCAGATTTGTATTCAAACTGCTCTATCTGATATTCCCTGATTTCTTTCTTTCTTCCCTCCAGTAGCAACCAAAAGCTCTGAGCATCTGCTGCTGCACAGCATTCTGCCGTATGGGTCCAAGACAGCAGTCTCATTGGATCAGGACTATGGAATAACATAGTTGTCCCAATTCAACCAGGTTCTTAAGCATCTGCCTGATATTAAGCACAAGCACTAGCCCCACTCAAATGTAGGCGTTAATTTACATGCTTAACAATTGGCGTGTGCTTAAGTGCTTTGCTGAATAGGGGCTCAAAGAGCGACATCCCAGGAGATGCAGTGCACCGTTCTTCATGTTGCTAATCACCATAGTTCTGTGTTGTCATTTTACTGGTGTGGCTCTCTGAGGTCTGCTTTAGATGTTCCTCACATCCAGCGGTTGAAAGTTTATTATCCTGTTCCATAATAACAGGCTCACACATGGACAGTTATAATTAAAGCCAGAATAAATCCCCTAGCTCATACGCAGGGAGGGAAATGTCTGATTCTGTGAATTTCCAGGCATGCTGGGTTACACAGGTGGGGCCAGGTTCAAGATCTGTCAGTATTTCGCACCCGCTTTCCAGTAGTGTAATGGATGACACCAAAGACTGCCCAGAACTTACAATAGAAATATGGCCCATTGTTTGTAATATCATCCGTGCTCACCCCAGCTTTGGGCGTGCTGTTTACTGGGTATAGCAGGGGCTGGGAGGTAGGATCCCTGATTTCTCTTCTCACAGTTGTTAATGAATGCGTTCGTGTGGTTAGTGCAGGCACCCGGGTCTCAAGACTCCTGGGTTTTATTCCCACACTGGGAGGCTGTGTGGCTAAACCATTAATCTCTCCCAGCCATGGTTTATCCATCTATAAATGGCTGCAATGCTTGTCTGCTTCACAGAGATGCTGAGGGACCACCTCAACATTGGAAGAGTGCCTTGGATGGAAGGTGCCATCCATGTCCATGCAACGTGCTGTTGTATTGTCCCTTTATCTGCATCATAAAGCACAAAAATGGAGGAGCACAGAATGAACTCTCTTTGCTTAGAGCTCCTGACCCAGCAGACTTTATCAGCTGTTTCTTGCTCAGTGTAGGACAAGAAGGGAGAAGCTGGGTGCTTTGGAAACACAGGGCTTGTTGTGAACAGCAAGGGACATCACTTAAGACTGATTCATTGTGATCTCTTGGAAACGAGATGCAAAATCGGATTCTTTTAATCCTAGCCATTCTGATTGCTCCCCTTTCTATACACTGTACTGAGTAAGGTTAGCATTTCACTTCACTGACAGGCATGTGCCGCGCCCAGTGCAGATGGAAATTAAACAACTCAGCTCCCCAAGGGTCGTACTTTCCACAGTGTGGAAACCTGTGTCATGGAAGCAGGAGTCCATTCCAAGTCTGCTGAGGCCAGGCCAGGCTGTAGAGCATGCCCTGTGTGTGGACAATAGACAGCCCAAGATGTGCCCATGTGGGAAAGCCAGGGAGACCCACAGGGTCTGTCTGGATTAATAGCTTCCCTTAAGAGCCCTCTTTATGTTCAGTACAGCAGGCATTGGTCTGTCTTTTAGTGAGAGGGACAGCAGGGCCCAACCAGCCTCCATCATAGCTAGAGAACACCAGAAACTGCAGCTCAAAGGGCCAGGTCCTTCAGCAAGAATAACAGCTGCAAGTACCAGAGAAGGGAGCCTCTAACCTTTATGAAAGTGAAATAAATGGGCCCTGTGCATTTACAGAATAAGTGGCTGAACAATGCACTGACTGGGTGTGAACTTGGGACTTTCAGCACCAGAAGGTGGGCCTGAATTATATGGGCTGAAGGAATAGCTCTATTGCTGAGCTAGAGGAGCAGAGCCTCTTGCATGGACCAATGCCGTCTGACACTCCTCCTCCCCATATCCCATGGCTGTGTGTTACATACACACGTGTTTGTATTGATACATATGTGTGCCTGCAGATTCAGGCATATGTGGCTGTGTGTGTTGACATACATTCCTGACTCTGGACCCACATGAATGTATCCATGTGCATATTCATATATAGGGACAGAAAAACCCTCCCCCCTTGTCTAGGGAAGCAAGAAGCCATTGCAGAGAACACAGTTTTCCACTCATGATCTATTTCCTCCACTCCTTCCAAGTACAATTTCCACTGGAGAAACTTGCGTAAATGGTGCGTAAAGCTTTTATGAATCAAGCCCTTAATCGAAAATTAGGATTCCTCTGCACATCCTTCAGACATAACAGCCCTTTAATAAATTCATTACATTAAGAGTTAATTTACAACACGCAGTTTTAGGATGAGTTCTCGGCTCTTTGCCGGGCTCTTAGCCTGAAGCGAGAGAAGCGCGTTAACCACTCATATGTATTCTGCATTTGGATCGAGGGAGGGGGGAACACCCCTGGATACTTAGCCCTTCATGGGAGACTCTGGGTTGTGGAGCAACATCACGGTGGTGTGATGGGACCACCGCCGACTTCATGAATTTTAGATGCCTGGAAGAAATTATCTTTTTTGCTGGTCCCTTGCTGGGCTCAATCAGTCGCTCCGTGGTTGGTGATAATTAACAGCCAGTGTGATGCAAGGGGGATATTTTAAAGACTGTTTGACACCAAGGCCTCCGCACTCATTTTGACCCCCTCATTTCAACTCCCCATGGTATCTCTTGCTTTCCTTGAAGATGAAAGCGATCAACAAATCCATCCCATGCTCCTAGCAGCAGGGTAATAGATTTTTATACACCCAAGCTGGGTGTTTCCACCCAAACCTCACCCCGGTGATGGGCTGGAAAACCAGCTGTGATACACTGTTTGCAGAGTATATTTCACACCCCAAAAGGGGGCCTGGTCTGAGCTAGGATCATAGATGTTAGAAATGGAAAAGACTGTTAGACCAAGTCATGCCACCTACAATTGCAGAATCAAACCCCTGACAGCTGTGGGATGGAGGCTTGCGTTGATATTGGCCAAAATGACCCTTCCCTACCCTCTGAGGCAGTATGGCCCTGTGACCAGCCTAATGGCCTTAAAAACAGGGGTTCTAACCCTTGCTTGGTTGGGTGGTCATGGGTTCGCTTATGCAAAGTATCCATTAACAGCTTGCGTTAGCTGTAATGAGTTTTGGTTTAAGTAGATGGGAAATCCGTCAGTATCAGGATATATGATCGTTTCCCCATAGCAACAGCAAGAGTTACCCTGACAAGCTTATTTAGTTTGGTGCAAGCAAAGGAGGTGCCTGCCTGCCCCTCGGTGCCTGGAAAGAGTGGGTTCAGGATGTAGAGAAGGGGTACACTATGGTACCAGAAAAACTAGGCAAAAAAGCTGATGGGTTGAATCTAGTTTCAAGTGATGCATACAATACTTCTTATTTGTAAGCACACAGGGTATAAAAAGATGGCTTTAAGGGTGACTTTGGGGAACACGCCTTCTGCATGAGGGGCATGTACCATGGCTGTGTGGGATGGTTTCTTGGAGGTGGTGCATAGAGCCTTTTTCCTGGGCCATGTTAATAAACCTGCCTGAGCACCCCCCCAAAAAGCCACCAAACAGAGGCTGGAAAATAAAACTAAAGTGGTTCTTTACTGAGATCTTTCCCAGTGGCCCCAGGACACTTGGGATCAGCCTCCATTCCCCCACATGACCATCCATCAGTAGAAATACTTGCCTCTCACTTGACTGATACAGCTGCTTTCTCACCTGCCCCAGGCATTTCCAGCCCCTGCCCCTAGGAAGTCAGTGGGAGTCTTTCCTTTGACTTTAGGGCTCACCCCAACTCTCCAGCTCCCTCACTTAAAGCACTAACAGCTTCTGCCCAATGAGGCACAGGGACAATTGTATACTCACGTGTGCTTCCCTATATGATTTCCCAGGGTGCTGTGTTCTGTGCCTCGTGGCCTATTTACTTCTGCTTTATTAAGGATGCTGTGATAGTTAATTAATTCATTCCATAACCAAATGCTATTACATTGGGGTTCACCATGCCTCTGAGTTCCTGTGGGAAACTGACCAGGCCCCAAGGAGAGTAGAGCATAATGAGGGTGGTCTGAGGTAAACTCTTTCCCTCTCTCTCTTCTGCCAGGGGGAGAAAACAGCCTTTGCTTTAATGGCTCCGTCTGGCTGGTGATGAGAAACAGCCCTGGCTCATTAGAGAGGGCTTGAGATGAAGCAAGCATGAGCCCTGAGTACAGCCACCTGGGAGAGGAGGCAGACACTTATAAATGCTGCTACTGGGCCCTGTCTAAGGGGAAAGGTTTGGTGCTGTAATGAGGGTATTCTGGGGAAACAGAGGCAGCCAGTAAGAGATCTTTATAACATCATGGATATTAGAAATAGACAAGAACTTTCAGGTCCCATCTAGAGTTGTTCCCTGCAGTATATTCTTCCTTATTTTCTCCCTTCCTAGTCAGGAAACAATCCTCAATATTCAGTTTTCTTTTTCCCTTTGCTCAATTTCATCCTAGACCACCTGGATAAACCCACTCCTTCCCACACCCAGCTCACTCTAAACATTTCTTTCCTTCATGCTTTCTACACTTTTCAAATTTTAGCAGGGCAGGTTCACAGACTGAGGCTTTCTGCCCTAGAATTCTCTGCTGAGCTTTGCTCTGTATGGCCATGGTTAACTCCATGTTGGACCTGGGACGAAGGATTCTTGCATTCACTGAGCATGTGGCCTGTGACATGACCAAGGAAACTCTTGTTTTCTTCAAAGAGAAGATCAATTTACCATCCCAAACAAATATCCTTCTAGGGGGAGATCCTACTGCAGAATGGTGTTGGTTTATTTCGTCCAGCAACAGGCTGAAAATAAAATCCTGGTCACAGATCTCTTATTCATTCTTAGAATTTTGGATCAAAGGGATTAGTTTTAAATCACATAAACACTTCATAAAGTTCATTAAACCTATTTGATTCTCCTTCCATTACACCTGCTGATGTTGAACAGCTTTAAATGATAAAGCTATACTGTAGAGAGGCACAATTAATTTGAGAACTTTGTCTGAAAAGCACTATATAAATGTGAAGCTAGATAATGGGGGAGATTCAATCTGTCCAGGGAACATTTTTTTAGAGTATTATTACTCATTATTTGTACTGCCATAGTGCCTAGCAGCCCTAGATCCTATTGTGCTTGGTGCTGTACAATCATAGAACCAGATGAAAATTCCATACCATGACAGGATTCATACAAATACGTTTTTTGCCAGCCTTAGCCCTGAAATCGAGTCTCATCTTTTGATAAACAAATCAGAAACACTTGCTGATTTTTGGGTCAAAAATGGGCTAAACAGACTACATAGATGACACACACAGTCACAGTTGCTGCCTGGAAGAGCTTATGAGGAAATGTAGGATGTGACACTATAGGGTGGGAGAATCGAGGGGATGGTGCAAAGAAGAGTATCAACAATAGGGTGGCAGCTATTGTGCCAGGTGCTGTACACACAGGCAGTAAGAGAGAGTCCCTCGCCATTTAGTTTACAGAACTAAATAGAAAAATTGAAGCCAGACTTTCTGATCCCCAATCCAGTGCCTTAACCACAGCCTCATTCTTTTGTGTAGGTATTTGCAGGTGGCGGGACAATGCAATGCCGGTATGCATTTATATATCAATATCGAGATAGCACCAACGAGTGAAATATTATCAATATTATTGACTCACTTGAACTGCAGATGGAATCAGGCCTCAGTGAAGATACTCTAGATTGGTGTAATTATAAATGAAGTCAGAATTTGACCTGGTATGGATCCAAGCTCAGTTTCTTTTCCTGCACAGGCTACTCTCACAAAGAATTATTAATTTTTAGCCCCACCCCAAAAAAGCAAAGCAGCACACTGGACATTTCAAACTCTTGTGGGGCTAGAGGATCATTGCTTCTCCATCAAAAATTGTTGAATCTTGTTGAGTCTTAATGTCTGGAGTTTTAGCTTCCCATGGGTATGCAAGTGCCCCATCTTCAAAGCATCTGACGAAGTGGGATTTTCTCCCACGAAAGCTCATGCGATAAATACATTTGTTAGTCTTTAAAAGTGCCCCAGGACTCCTTGTTTGTTTTTCATGGGTACTTAAACACCCTCAGAAGCAATGTATTGCATTATCTATGTCTTCACAAGCAACATCGTCCCATAATCACAGCGTCATTGAATTATATTCATCAAATCAGATAGAATTAGCAACAATGCTCAGTTATTAGACCTGGATCCCATGTGATGCTCCAAGGTACAGTGTGATTCAATTCACAGAACAGTTATACAGAAGAGTTCCAGAGATAATGAATTCAGTTAATCGCTCCACCAGAGCCAGTTATATACATTGTTTCCTTATTATATAGGGTCCTTTGTACAAAGTCCGATGCTTTTTAGAGAGAATCTAATCAACAGCGAAAAGAGCATGAAGGAGAAGATTTAAAACGAAACTAGATGACCTTCTCATTGTACCTACAGCTGTATAGACCTACACAGAAATGGCAAGCTCTTTGGGTCAGGGTAGTCTCATTTCCATTTGTCTGTACAGCTTCTTGCACACTGGGGCCCTGGCCCCTAGGTTAATAATAGATGTTGCTATATTATACAGGGTTGGCTTAATAGACAACATCAGTCATGGAGCATTTAAACCTCTTGAAAAAGAGTCCATCCTCTGCCCCTCTGCTAAAATCAGCTAAAGAGAGTTAATTTCTTTTCCTGCCCTGAAATCCTCAGTTGATGAATTCTATAGTAGTAGTATTATCAAAAGTTTTGTGTTCAAGAGGGAGACACAGGGAGAGAGAAAAGGACTATACCTGGCCATGCGTTTATTTGCATTCAGATATCCACATTCACAATGCTCAAATCCAAATTTCTGCTTCCCCACCACTGAAGGTTTTTGGAGACTCTGTTCTGACTGCGCACAGACGCAGACTTTATTTACAAAGCTCAAACCTGGATTCAGATCCCAGGTTCCTGAAATGACAGTAAAGAACTCATATTGCTCCTACAAAGAGCATTCAGATGGGAGTGTATCAACCTTTCCCTCTGTTTGAGCTGGGTGGTCTATATTCTGTATATATATTCCCATATGGTGCGTGGGGGTGTTTGTTAAATGAAGTGCTAACCAGCCATTTACAGTCTTGTGATAATTTCGTGGCATCATAAAGGAACAACTTATTTATCAGCTGAATATACAGTGGGGGAAAGGGGACCAGGAAACACAGGTACATTTGTGTTTTATCTTCTCCCATGTTGTTAATGGTTCTCTGAGCAGCTGTTACTTGGGAACGGTCCTTTACCTCCGCAGATGTCTGAAATGATTTTCCAATTAGCCAAACTTTCAGGTTGGCTCCCTTGAGTTCCACAGAGAGCTCTTCACAGGAGATGTTAATTTGCTTGTCATTTCCAGCCTTCTAAGTCATCACGTTAACCATCCCTTCCTGCTACAAGCAAAAACAACCTTCTGGAGCAGCCTGTGCACATCCAGCTAGATGTCAGAGGGTACCTTTACCTTCTGCCCAGTGAAATGCCGGCACGCTCATGACAATAATTATAGCAGTAATGAGGACAAGGGGGCCAGATTCCTCAGGACCCAGTATTTACACCACTGAACAGTTACCAGCTCAGAACCAGAGTGTTGCACATTTGGGTTGCACTGATGTAAATGCATGCTAAAGGTGATTTAGACCCAGGACACTTCTGGACTTAGACCCTAAACCTGTGCCATGATTTAATGCCCACGTGCAACCTGTGGAGATCCAGGAGGGCACAGAGGGTTGGGCAGATCTATTCACAGTTCAGGACCTAAGTGAGTCCCACATGGGTCCCACTTCCCAGTGATTCATTTGTAAAGGGGTCGGGGAATCATGGATTAGCATTAGAAGGAGTTCATCTAGTTCAACCCCTACGTAGGGAAAACTAACCTCAGCATCTTCTCGTCTGGTGAGTGGTGTTTGTCCCACTCGGTGGCTAGTTAAGTACAGATCACAGCATTCCATTACCAATGTCTAGAGCCATGAGGCCTTCGTGTGGCTTCCGTAGTTTAACCAGCAATCCATCCTGTGACTGCTTTTTCCAGGCCAGAGCGAATGGAGACACTATCAGCAAGGAATGTGGTTAGCTGCAGTCCCAGGGAAAACTAGAAGGTCTGACAGCATCCTGCAGACTGGATCTTTTTCTAACAGATCTGCTCTTGCTCAGCCAGAACTTACGAGCTGGATGCAAAGATCACTGAGGGAAATTTGCTGGCCTGTGTTATTCAGGAGGTCAGATTAAATGATTGTAATAGTCTCGCCTGGCCTGAGCATCTAAGAAAATCCCCTTTGGTTTCTCTTGAGCAGTGACTAAACGATGTTGCCAAATTCTCTGCTCTTTTTAGTTCACTGAGCTCACTTGACTTGTCTTCATCTTCCATCCAGGAACATTTCAACTCACTTCTTTTACTGAGGACTTCTCTATATCTAATTGATTTTACATGGGTGGCACTCTGATGCTATGGTGTTGGGTGGCAGTGTAAAACCCTAAGACAGGTAGCTCAGTCCAGTGGTGAGTTTGTAATGCAAGAGGTTCTGGGGTTCAAGTAATCTATTTTTACTGTCAATAACTGATGTGGCAAGCCCAGAGGTGCTGGGGCTCTGAACTGCCTGGATCAGAGGTTCCAGAGATGTGAATTGCCAAGCCCACAGGTGCTGGGGCTTTGAAGTGCCCGGGCTCAGAAGTGCCGGGGCTCTGAACTGTCAAGATCTGGCACAGATTAAGCATTGGCTGGTCTCCCTAGCCAAAGGCCCATCTGCTAACTCAGTCAACCTTCCCTGTGCAAAAAGAACCTGGCGGTGTGAGCCACAGCTGATCCAGGTACACGACATGCTAGATGCGCCACATGAGGTGCAATGAGGGAATGTTCATTAGGGAAGGCCACCTGGAACCAACATATAGGGCAGTGGATGGTGGCAGGAGGCCACCTGCCTCGCACTGTGATTTGAACAAAGCTTAAATGAGCCCCTGATTGTTAACAGCTTGATTCTCCTCTCGGCATCTGTTTGACTAGGGAATCACCCAGTTCACAGTCGGACTTTAATGTGGATGTTGGCAAGCCACAAGAACATTGCTAGAGCCTGGCACTTCAGAAATCGGTGATGGGACCCTGAATGGGCAGAATCTCACGGACCAGCCTCTTGACACAGACGTGTCTCTGGATATGGGCCAGGCTTTGCCCTCCTGGAGCAATCTGTGTCGATCTTATTTTTGGAGCCAGCTGCACTCTCGTTCACTCTCCACTCCGGCTTTAGGGCTCTCTTGAATTACCTGAACGAGAAACTTGATCTGGCTTCCTCCCACAGTTCAGATTTGTTTGTCAGTGGGGGGGGGATCTCTCTGGCATTATTCCACTCAGATCACTTCAGCAAGGAAATGGGTAGCTGCTGCTGGATGCTAACAAGGCTTTTCCGGTCCAATGATGCTTTATAGTGCCAGGAACGTCCCGATGCACAGGTGACATTCCTCCGTCCCAGTGCATGACTCATGATGCATACCAACTGCCTGGTTCCCTGCAGGGGACTGAAGATACAATACACCTACATTTATGCTCAATGGGAAGAGTTCCCTTAGAAGGGACCAATATGATCATCAAATGATCTGACCTCCTGCAAAATGCTGGCCACAGAACCTCACCCATCTCCTCCTGTAACAAACCTCTGACCTAGGACTGAGTTAGCAAAGTCCTCAAATCATGGTTTAAAGACTTTAACATACAGAAAATCCACCAGGACCATCTTGGAGGGCGGGACCCCAGGCCAATCGACCTGTAGGGGCCCCCAGCCCTCCCCCGCAGAGAGGCCAGGCGCTGTGGACCCACCCCTCCCCTGAGCCGTCTGCTCTGCCCCCAGGGGTGAGGACGGCTGGCTTCACACTCCCACCCTGCCTTGCTGCCTTTGACTTGTTGCCGAAGGCAGTGGGGCAAAGCACAGCAGAAGGGGGACAGTGGTGCGGGGGCCGCATAATCGTAGGGCTCAGGGTGGTCACCTGGCTCGCCTCCCGCTCCCCAAAGGACAGCCCTGCTCAGAACCCACCCCATCTAACGTTTCATCTCAGGCCATTGGCATATTCACCGTCAGTAGTCAAAGATCGTTCCGTTGCCAAACTAGCCTGTCCCATCATCATCCCCTCCATAAATTCCTGCCTGTTTTCCCTTCACTGGGAATTCTGGAGCGGCCGACGCCAAAAGTGCTTGTTTAGAACAGCAATAGTTCAAACAACAGCCTGTCTAGCCTTCTGGGTAAATTCTCTAATATCTGAAACAAAGTAAGATGTGCAAGGAGGCCACAGGAGTGAAGGCCATAGTATGTTGTGGCTCAGACTGTGACAATTTTATTGGTGTCGGATAAACACACTAAATTTAAGTTCAGGGCAGGTTGAGCCAAATCCCACTGAAGCCAATGGACGTCTTTCCATATGTTTCATTTGCTCAAAGAGTCACTGGAGCATTGGCTTTTGTTAACAGAATCACATTCCACATTGCTTCAGGTGTGTGTATGCAGCTGTGGGTGGATGTGGCCTCTATTTCTGAATAAAAACACACCGTGATTGTTTAACATTAATATGGTGGTAGCATCTACAGACCATCCACACTGGAGCCCCATTGGGCTGAGTGCTGTCCAGATATATAGCAAATGATAGTCCCTGCTGGATCAACGTCCATGGAACCCAGAGGGAAGGGAACAGGTTGCAGGAGGGAGGAATTTGGAGGAGGCACCAGGTAGGAAGTCAGTCTGTGTGCACATGGTTGGAATGCAAGCTGTATCTGTAGCACCTCTGGAAGTAGATGTCAGTAAAGAACCACTTTAGTTTTGTTTTCCAACCGCTGTTTGGTGGATTCTTTGTGGATGTGCTCTAGGCGATGTCTGTTCATGACATGCATCTCAAGTCCACTGTAATTGATGCACTGAAATTTTCCCCAGGCCAGTTACCATGTTTAATCGACATGATGTATAACTCAGTTTGGTATTGACCAGAACCCTGGAGCTGTCTGAGATCTATGGTTTTTGGATCTTTTTTTCTTTGTTCAGATGGAAAATTAAATGGTTTTTTTAAATAATAAATGGACGCCCCGGAGAGAAGTACTTGAGTTCTCCATTGGCGTAGCAATGCTGAAGTCCTATCGAACAAGAAGTAATGAACATAACTGAAAAGTTTTTATTACTTTTCGGGCCAATTTCTCTTGCCTTATATAGGTTCAGAAATGCATGTGGCTTTGGCAGAAGCCATTCTTGCTCTCAGGCAGGGTAACAAGTCTTGCTTTAGGAACACTGCACAGTTAAAATCACAGCTGGATTCTCCACAGCTGTGTCCCTTGTGAGTGATACACTGAGTTTTCCCAGGTATAAATAACCACTCCAAGTGCAAGGTGGGAGAGAATCAGATCCCAGGTCTTCAGTTAGCCTTGGCCAGCCAGCTAAGGGACCGGAGCACCTGCTGCAGTCTCTTCCTCTTGACTTATTCGTGTAAACTCACCGAGTTCACCATTGATCCCACTGTGTAAATGGAAGGAGAAAGGCAACCAGGATCTGGCCGTTTTTCTGTTCCACTCGTGTCTTAGTTTGCAGACTAACAGCGGTTTGACTGTGCTAAGGCCTGCAGAGAGAGACGGAGTTTATTCCCCCTTATGGTTCACCCCGCTTTCCTGCTAGGTTATGGGTGAAGAGTCACCCTGGTGATGATGTGAGATGGCCGAAAGAGCCCAGTGGGGTTTTCAAAGCCAAGCCATCAGGATCAGACCTGAATGTGACTCTCTGTCACAGGGCCGCCTGTGATTGAAATAGGTCCTGCTGTCCTGTGGCATAGCAGGTGCTTGCAGCTGAGCCCGTAACGGAGGTATGGGGGGACTGCACCTGGCTATAGGGGCTCAGAGAGGCAGAACAGTGAGGGCAGTAGTAGAAAGGGGAACTGCAGAGTGAAGCTGCAGAGATGGAAGGTTCCCTGCTAAAGAAGGGAGTTGGGGTTGAATGAGGAAACCTACCTGCAAGTTTTGTTCTTCCCTGGGTCTTCTTCAACAGTCCAGTCAACAGAAACAGCTAAGGAGGGGCTGTGCCCAGCTTAAGGCTGGGCGGAAGATGCATCTTTGTGTTTGTGTTGGGAACTCTGTGTTCCTAAGGAAACCATCCCTTGGGTGACCAGGAGTGTGTGGAATTCTGTTGAAGGAGCCCTGGGGCTGAGCGAGGTGGGCTCGGCATGGCAGAAGCTCCCCTGGCCACAAAGGGCCACTCGGATGATGGCCACGCTGCATTGCACTTGCTAATAGTGACTGTGTGCAAAATGCTGTCCAGAAATCGGTTTTATCCTGTAGGGATTTCCTAACAATCACCAAACTTCTGTCTCAGGGCCTGGACTCAACCGTTGGCTTAGACAAATGTCCCCAAAGCAAACAGCCTTTGTGCAGGGCTCTCCAGATGGATCAGAGCCCTGGAATCCTACCTTGCAAGTCACCACAGCACATGGGAAGCCATTACCACATCCCGTGTTCCAGCTGTGTGCTGGGGCAGGCCAGTGTATCACAGGCTCCTGGCCACACTCTTGTTCTTCTTCCATTAGCCCCCTCCAGACTGGCGGAGAAAGGGCTGTTGCAGAACAGTGAGCCCTGGCGGTTTGGGGACATGGAAGCTCTGCCATCATTTCCGCTTGCACAAAGGAGCCAGGGTAAATCAATCACATTTAGGATCCTCCTGACCCACTTGATGGCATTTTTTCCCCCAGCCAAAGGGTTTATATCTGACAGGATTGCTTTGAAAACCCCATTAACAGACAAGGAAGGGCATCAGGACCCAATGGCTGGAAGCTGACGGTAGATAAATTCAAACCAGAAATCAGATGCAAAAGGTAGTAGTCAGGGTAATTAAGCATTGGAACAACTTACCCAGGGAGGTTGGGGATTCTCCATGTCTCGGAGCCTTTAAATCATAAAATGGTTTAAGACTGAAAAGAGCTGCTTTCCTTCAATCAGAAGTTATCGGTCTGGCTGCAGGAATCGTTGCTAGAAATTCTCTGGCCTGGTTAAAGCCAGAGGCCAGATGAAGTGATCACAAAGGTCCCTCTTGGCTTTGGAGTCAATGAAAAGCACAAGAAGATAAAAGGCAAGAGACAATCAAGAGAGAAAATAACACATTTCAACATCTCCCTTGTACCCATTCACCTTTGCACCCAAGTTCACAAACAAAAATCAGGGTGGATTTTTTTTAAATGCAAATAAAATGAAAGTTTGACATGATTTTTTAAAAGCTCTCAAATAATTACAGCCCTCAAAGTGAACAGGCTCTTCACACTTGATTAGCTAATATGTATTACGACTCCATTAACACAATAGGGCAATTCTGCCATTTTCCATATTTTGAAACAGTCAGAAGAAGGGTGGTCGAGTCATCAGCGCTAATTGTCAGAAAAACAGAAACGAACCTCCTAAAAGGAAATCATTTTATAGCTGTAATTTGATTAATTAGGGAAGCTCGTCGTTTCCATTTTAGGCATGCAGTAAAATCCAAGTAAAGTTAATATTTATTAATCTTAATGCACAGGCCAGATAATTACATCTCCTAGTGCAGCTGCAAAACCGAGTATCTCTTGCTGGATGTTTGCGCACCCTTCGGGTAAACAGGAAAGAGAGGAGAGTTCACTGCTAATTAGAAAGATACTGGTGCCTTCCCAACAGGCTCCTGATTTTAATTTCATACTCAGAACTCTACACAGATGAATTGGGGCAAGAGAGCAGGGGCTTTGCAGCTAATTATCATTGGTGACAATAAGCTGGGAATAGGAGTGGGTGAGCAGATATGGAAAAAAAGGTGACACACACAGACACCTGCATGGCTTTGCTCATTTTCCATGCTGAAATCTTTACACTCCCCGATGCTTTCCATCTGTGTGCATCTCTCCAAATGCAGGTGCTAAATGGGAGCAGAAGACCCCAAATGCCATGAGGAATGCTAAAACAACGAAAGTCCTGTCGCACCTTAAAGACTAACTAATTTCTTCAGGCATAAGCTTTCATGGGCTGCAATCCACTTCGTTAGATGGAACGAGGAATGCCAGTGACATAGAATTCAACTAGCCAGGTTGCATTGTGGGAGTTTTGCTAAGTTAGAACGGGCTGGCAATTGCGCCTTGGATGACCCGAGGTGGACCATTAATCTGTACCATCGTGACCATTCCTATGTAGAATGCTAAGAGGTGTCAGACGTGAAGGAACCTGCACGGTGTAGAAGAGAAGAAAGCCCTGGGAGTTAGGAGAGGACAGAGTAGGCAAAGTCCCCCAGCTCTGTGGCACTGTGCCTTTAATCTGTAGCCTGTGCTCCTTCCATTATAGCTTTCTCCGGAGAGGACATCTTTTGATTCCCAAGCCCTTGATTATGCAAACCTTCCTCAGTGTTCTGCATCTTCAGCAAACTTTAATCCAACTTCTCAGAGATTGGTTATGGGCAACTTAAGGCACTTTTCCCTCTTGGTTGCTTGCTCAAATCTCACTCAGGAGAAGTGATCCACTTAATGGCTTATTTGAAAAGAGTCTAGTTTTTGCCACTTACCCAGTTCCACCAGACCTTCGTCTAATGGGATTCCTTATTAACAGCTGCAACACAGGGGTCAGAGTATAATAAATAGGCCGTGTAAACTGAACTCTCCTCTCACGCAGGATTGATGTTCTTCCCCGGGGTGGTATCAGTGCCTGGGGTGTGCCAGTTCTGCAGCTGTCCGTCACTCATTTCACATCTTGCTATGTCTTGGCACTTAGTTTGGGGCTGGGTTCTCCCACGCGGGTGAGCAGACAAGCTAAGGGAACGGCTCCCCAGTCTGTTTGTATGACCCCGTTGGCTGGGTCATCTATGGGAAATTAACCCACAATCTCTGCATCCAAGGGCATAAACCTCTGTTGTATGAGCTGAATTATAAGTTGGGAAGCTGAGGCAGACTCATACACATCTTCTTGTGTTTGAGCCACTAGACGGGGACAAAAGCCCACTTTGGATCAACGTGGGCCATTGATGAGATCTCATGCTTTGGTTCTTTTACAGGCCTTGATCTTGCAAGTGCTTAAGAATTGCACCCCCACTCAGCTTTCACTGGGAGTTGAGGGCACTCAGCACCTCACAGGATGAGCCCTCATCAGTCCTGCCTTTTTATCACTGCCCTGTTATACCACGTTGCTTTTATTTTTCCCCTGTAAAGATGTCAATGGCTCCCAGATATTGGCCTGGAGACCAGAGTGTGTCGGCACCAGACCCCAAATGGCTGATACTGGTGATTTTTTTTTTTACAGCTCACAAGAAGAGAAACATCCGAGAGGGATTTAATTTTGTGTTCTGTTCCTCAAGGCTCTGGATGAAAGTGATACTGAAAGGTTATTCCGTGACGAGAGGAGAAAATTAGGCAGAGTGAGAGTGCGTGGGGCCGGCTTTCTAATATCAACTCATTATAAAGAACACATTTGCACAGCCGCTTTGCTGTTGCTATTAATTTGAACCAAGATGATTAAAACCTGTAATTGCACCATTTTAAACAAATCTCCACTATCAAGATTATTGTCTTTTTAATTAGTCTGGCTCCGTCTACTGTTTTTATCACTTTGATGGATTTGTTTATGCTATATTTATGTATAATTCATTGATCTCCCTGACCCTCCTTTCTCACGGTGTCTGTATTTGGTGCATCCTCCAGCAAATTGAGCTTGGCCTGAGGAGGCAGAGAGTAAAAGCTGTCAGGCCAGATCATTCTCTTAGATCTCTGTGAAGGGGACCCTGGAATTTGTATCTCCCCATCCCCATGCAGATAAGAGCTCTAGGGGCTTTATTTCCCTCTCCCTCCTCCCCAAAAGCCTGGGGATGGCCACCAGTGGAGCTCTGGAGTAGCTAGGCACTATTGGCCATTCTGCCAGTGTAAACATGAGAAGAAAATTAATCTACTGTATTAATTTTCCTGAGTGACCTCTACTCGCCTGGGAAATCCCTTAAAGTAGACTCTCTGTGGTAGCCTGGTTGGAGACACAGAGTCTTCATCAGATCTCCTGAGGTCCTCTCTACTTTAGGAAATCTGGGAAATGCATAGGCAGGACCGTGTCTCCTACATGGTGGAGAGATTGACCTTCTCCTCAAATGGGAGGACTTTGCTTTTTTTTGAGTGGAAGTTCTATTTCATTTGTTTGGTTTTACTCTGAGGAGGAGGAAAGGTACAACCACAATAACCCAACAATTGAGGAGGCAGAATTCCAAAAATGTAGACGGGCATAAAGAATAACCCCAACAAGCCCATGGTTTATGGATCAGGCAAGTGAAGAGATTGAACCATGACCCCAGATCCATAGATCCCCCAGAATCTGAGGAAGTTCAGATCCGCATTTGGATTCCGATCTCTCTAGTGGGTGAAACCAAAACCTTATTGCCTTAGGAAGTTTAGGTAGGGATTAGGTTTGGAATTTGGGATCTGTTCCTCAATTACACGCCTTCATCTGACCAATCCTCTGCTTGTTTATAATGAATAGACAACATTTCTGGTGAGATTTCGGTGTGAGAATCAAATCTGAGAATGCAATATAACAACCTCACAATACTCACAAGCCATAAAAAACGACCTTTCAAGATATCAGAATAATAGATTTCTTTTTGTAATTTCTCGGTTTAAAGTGGCAAACTGGAAACCAGATTAGATACTATAGAAGCAGTTCAGTATCATGGGTCTCTGGAAAGTTAGCCATCGCTCACTTAGGCTATGTCTACACTGGTGAATTAGTTCGAATTAAGGAAGCTTAATTCAAACTAACTTAAGCCATGGCTACACTAGGCTTTCATTAGTTCGAATTAAGGGCTTCCTTAATTCGAACTAATAAATTTGAATATGCTATTTGAACTAAGGGTTAATTCGAACTAGTTAGTTTGAATTAACCAATGTGGGCATGTTAGTTTGAACTAATTGCTTAGTTTGAACTAACCGGCCCATTGAACTCAATGCAATTTGCTAATTCAAACTAAGCAAGTGCTATTCATGGCACTTGCTTAGTTCGAACTAA
The DNA here is from genome assembly GCA_007922175.1 of Pelusios castaneus. NCBI lineage: Eukaryota > Metazoa > Chordata > Testudines > Pelomedusidae > Pelusios > Pelusios castaneus. The sequence goes on along the minus strand of ML685900.1, from coordinate 2,254,173 downwards.
ATTTTGCTAGTTCGAATTAAGTTATTCGAACTAACTATAATTAGTTCAAATTAGTTAGTTTGAATTAACTAATTCAAACTAACTTAGTATGTGTAGACATAAGATGGTTAGTTGTTTGGAACAAGGACTGTTCAGACAATGCCCGACAGAATGAGGTCCTGAACCATGATTGTGACTCCTACACTATGTCTACATTTGCAAGTTAGGTTGATTTAAGGAGGCTTAAGTTGACTTAACTTAAACCCTATCCACACTAGGCTTTCATTAGGTTGACTTAAGGGGCTTCCTTGAGTCGACCTAATAAATGCTTAAGTTGACCTAATAAGAACCGCTGGGTATTTGAGCTAACCCTCCTTAGGTCGATTTAACCCTTCCTTAGGTTGACCTAAGCCTAGTGTGGACACAAGTTCACTTTCTTAGGTCGACCTAAGGGCAGTTAGGTCAACTTACTAAGTCCTGGTTAAAGGAAACCACTTTGTTAAGTCGACCTAATAAGGTTGACTGTATGTCGACTTAAAGTCAACCTTATTAAGTCGACTTAACAAAGTCGACCTAACTTTTTATAGTGTAGACATAGCCATAATACGGGAATCCAGATAATAAATAACAACTATACTAACCTAGCTAGCTTCTGACTACTACTAGGAAAAGGAAGTGCAAAAAAGCTGGACACTTTCCTGTTTTTACAGTTCAAGTGCTTGAGGAACAGATAAGATGCCCTAGGGTTTATCTTCGGGACATTTTATGGTTTGTGTTATCCAGGAGGTCAGATTAGATGATGACAATGGACCCACCTTCCCTTGGAATTTATTAAATCTCTGAGACCTTCACTGTTATGAGTCAATCCTCAGTTTGGCCACAATAAGTATGTGTCATGACAGTATAGACGCATCCTTTGTGTCCATCGGTTAAGGGCTATTTTCTCCTTCAGAGTGACACAGTCAATGCATTGCTGAGAGGCGACGGCATCAGTTGAGTGCCGTTATGCTGGCTGAGCATTTGTTGGTTGGCCTTTATGACAGGATGTTTTTCCTGGGCAATTTCAGCGTGTACCAAGCAGAGGCAAGACATCACTGCCTGGTTATAGAGGTGTAATGAAATCAGTGTGTGGCAGGGCCGTTATCACGTTTCCATTGTTCTGTGGCAATGGAGTTATGAATACAGCGCATTACTGGGTCATTGAGCGGGGCAATGTGAACATTGTTAGGTGGTTGTTGCATGGCTGGGTGATTATACCATGGGTCAGTGCAGCAGGTGGTCAAAGACCAAGAATCAGTAACCGCCCAAGCTGTGTAATAACACCTTTGAAACAGTGGGGTGTGCATTGTATGAAAATAAAAACTACAGCAAACAGGGCTAACACTCAAAGGGTGTATTTCCTTTTAGTAGGGATTGGCATCTGTAAGATGCTTGGTTTGTGGACAGAATTTTAAAGGCATTTCATAATTATGCTTAGTTGTCTACATGTACTCATATTTATTTATTTATTGAGCGCGCACGCACGCACACACACACATACGAAGTGCTTCATGCTGTACAAGACACAGAGATCATTCCTACCTCGGGGAAGCTTGTTAAAATGTGGGGAATTTTAAAGACTAAATACACGAGGTCTTCCATCAAACTAATATAGGACTTCAAGGTTTTCTGGAGGCTCTTCTGTGGTGGCAAAGGGACGTCTCCGCATTCCAGAAAACAAATTGCTCTTCTATGGTTGTCCATGGCAACCCCACTGCATTAGATTCTTTTAGTCTGACAAGTGTTAAGTGGCTTTGAAATACTGTGTTGTATTGATTCTCCCTAAGAGAAAACACACAGATAGGTACAAACGGCCTTCCCTAAAGTAACCCCAGTTATGTTCTTTGGCTTAAGTATGTTCATGGTCAGACAATTTCAGTAAAAGGGAGAAATGTATAAAAGTCGGGGTCAGTCCTCAGGTAATTTGCCAACAGAACCCAGACCTAAATGAGCCCCATAAATTGTTTGCAGTTTATGGCAGGATCGGCTCCGATTGCTAGGGAACTGAGTTTTCTGACTCTGATCCAGGAATCCACTTCAGAATATGCTTAGCTTTAATCACAGGCATAGTCTTATTCAAGCTAATGGGCATCAAGTTAAACGTGAGTTTAAGTGCATTGCTAGATTGGGGCCAGAGTTCTCAGCATCTCATTAGGTCAGTTTTTTTTGTAAGCAAAAAAAGAGTGGCTATAAATAAATACTTGTACTGTGGGACAAAAGCAGGACAGAGCAGCTGAAATGTATTGTGTCCTTAGTTACTAGAATGAAGGGTGCAGGGAAAGAAAGAAAGAAAGAAAGAAAGACTTTCTGCTTACACTGAACAAGAAACTTCCTCAGAATAACGAAAGCAGTGTGAAAGTCTTTCTCTATTTCACCGCGGAGCTTGTCCTGAGTCTTCTCTTGTTGTGTTCATGCATGCCTCACTCCTTGCTGCTGATTTAAATCAACAGTGCGCGTATCTGCATAGAAAGAGGGGTGGATGGCTCTAGGCTGGAACTTGGGAGATCCGGTGTCGGTTCCCGGCTCTGCCACAAACTAACTTAGGCATTTAATCTCTCTGCGTTTCAGCTCCCCTTCTGTACAAAGAGAAATAAGAATACCTCCTTTGTCTTCTCTACCTAGACTGCAAGCTCTTTGGGTCAGGGACTGCCTCTTAGGGAGTCAGAACAGCACCTCGCACAAGACCCTGACGTAGGTCGGGCCCACTAGGCCCCTATTGCCATATAAATAAGACAAGGCAAACAATACCCAAGTACTGGTAGCTTACCCTGCTGCGTAGGATCTCTGACGGCAACCTTGGTAAGGAGTCAGCAGACTGAGGGGGCAACAGAGACTGAATGGCTGGTCATTGCCAGTTGTGGTCCCTCCAGGACAGGTGTGGGAACTGTTTAATGGCTACTCTGGGGCCACAGAAGAGACTTGGTCTCCCGGGTAGGCAGGCAGGCACTGGCCATCTGCCTGAGATCTCCAGGATGGTAGTTGTAGTGGGCCGGAGCAATAGCCCGTCTTATCCGGTGTAAACAGGGGGAAAGACTGTTGTTCTTGGCTAGACCATCATGGTGTTGTCAGCCCAGCTTGTTTGCATGGTCCTGCTGGTGCATTTCTGGTTCCGCTTTGGGGGCTTGTTGCCTTTTGAGCAATGCCGGGAACATTTTTAAGGGCCCCTGTATTCTGCTGGCACTTGGATCTGGCTGCTCTGGCATGTGAGGAGGAGGGGCACAGGTGAGGCATCTGACCTAGCATCATGTCCATGGTCAAGGAGCTGATTGGCATGGGGGGGTCCAGGCAGCCTCTGATAGGGCTGACTTATGAAGCCCCATCCAGCTCTGACTGTCTCCCCACAGTACCCAATGGCGAGTGTGTTGGGGGTATGAAATTCTGCAGGACCGTGTAAATCAGGGCAGCATTTTGCCTGGAACCTTCTTGAGACCTTCTCAAGAGACTAGAAATCAGAGACTGGTCCCAGGGGCTAGAGTGGACCATCCGAAGTCCACCCATAGAACACAGCTACGGAGCAGCCTCGCCTACAGGGCAAGTTCCTTCCACATTGCCCCGTAGGTTATAGGTTAGTCCGTCTCTCTAGGGATGTCCATGGTTCTAATGGTCATCCTCCACTAATCTCTGCTGGTGCTCGCTGCTGCTGCCATTTACCATAATGAAAAACAAAGCAAGAAATTGGCAAGTCAGAATCCCCTCACTTTGGGGGAGGAGAGAGAGAATGCTGGGGTCCTGAGAAATCATCCCCCGCCCTCCCACTACACCAGCAATTGTGTTTACTATCCCCTGCATATCTCCCTACCTAAATCCAGGCTTAATTGAAGGCCTAAATGAGGCGACTGTAAACCAGGAAGATTTCTAGTTGAGTCAGGAAGCTGGCCCCAGCCCGCAAGCCATTTCACTGGTGACTGCTCTATATTCGTCTTTTTATTGTGTGTTCACATCATGCATGGTTGCTGGCGGGGAAAAGGAGGAGAAGGACTGGCTGGATCTGAAGCCAGTGAAGAAAGACTCAGCTGGATGTCAGGTCCAGGTGCTATTTCTGCACTGGGGTTTTCACATACCGGGGGAGCTTGCTGCTGTGCTTGTCTGGGGAGATCAGGGCCAGGGGGCCTTCAGGCTTTGAAGGTCGCTGGGGTAGGGGAAGTCGGCTGCAGGATTTTGTGCTGCCGCATCGCTGCCTCGTTGATTTCAGCCCATCTAGGCAGAGAGATGGCCCCAGCTCCTCTCCATTTGTGTTCCTGGCAGGAGAGGATGCTGTCCTGCTGGGAGCAGGGCCCTGTGTCTGAAGGGGCCTCCCTGTGGAAGGGGGAAGATTCTGTTTGCTCACCCGCTCTGTGCCCATCATGGCCAGGCCATGCTTCACGTAGCTGCGGAAGAGGAGGGAAAAGTTTTCCAGGAAGGGTTCCAAGTCAGCATCGGGGCATTTCTGCTTGTATGCGTACAGCTCTTCCAGGCCCTCCCTCGCATTCTCCTTGGAGCCAATTTTCTTAAAGATGTCCGCTAACATGTCGTTGACTTTGCCCTTTGTGGCCTTATCAGCTGTGTGTGAGACCCCCTTACCTGTGCCCGCGTCTGTCTCGCTGGCACCTTGCATGGGGGCAAGCCTCGTCGCCCGGCAGAGGTGAGCCTCCAGGTCTGACTCCTCCTTGTTCTCTATCAAGGTGAGGTGGTCTCGAATGCCCGGCCCCATCAGCCTGCGCAGGGTGTGGAGCAGTGTTTTCAGGGCTCGCAGGGGGAACTGGCTGGGGCAGTTCTTCAGTTTCTCTTGGGGAATTGCCTTCATGAAGAGATGGATGTCCAGGAGGATCTGGTCCAGGTTGATGGTGCTGATTGTTCGAGGGAGAAGCTGCGTGATTCTCCACAGACACTTGGCCACCAGCTCGGGGAACTTGGGTGGGCTGGTTGCTGCAGTCAAGCTATCCTGGAGCAGTGTGAGCAAGGCACTAAAGATTCTGGTCTGGTCAGATTGCTCCAGCACCTTTTTCATTAGGAGATTGGTGGATTGGACAACCTCCTGGCCGTCGTCCTGGTCCTCCACCTGGGAATCCAGCATTAAGGTGATGAGACTGTGGAGTAAGTCTTTCAGCACCCCGGTGGAGGCCTCTCGGGCCAGGCTCTCTGTCTGGAACAGCAGCATCATGTTGCGGATGATGCAGCCATACAGCTGAATGACTTGATCCTTCCCCAGTTTCTCCTCCCCCACCTGCAGCCTGTGGATGTACCGGAGTTGCCGCAATATGGCAATGAGGAACTGATTGATGTGGCCAGACATGGCTTCCAGCTTGTCCTCCTGTTTCAGGATCTCATCAATCTGTGCCAGAGCCTGGATAATGGTGTCACTGTCACCGCTGGCTACGTGGTGGATGATGAAGTTGATGATGGAGGCAACGTTGCTGTGCACGCCGGGATGGGGCAGGGAGGTGGCATGGGGCAGGCATTCAGCGGTTGCCCCTGGCCAAGTGATGCCATCAGGCTTGAAACTCTGGCACTGAACAGAACCATGATTATTCTTGGGCACTTCTGCATTCAGCTGGAACAGCCTGGGAGTCCCCTGCACAATTTCCACATCTGCCCCCGTGCTGTGGGTGTGACTGGGTTTGGTGAGCATACCCTCTACTGCTTCTGCACATGCATTCAGAGGGGGCACCGATCTCTCTGTGGCCTCTTTCACTGAAGAAGTAGCCGACCTGCTGGCTGCTGGTTGCATGCTCTCTTCAAGCATCCTCATGTGTTTCTTGGAGAGGTTCCCGATCACCTGGAACACCCTTTCCCCATGCCGGTGGTGAGCAGTCGCAATGACGTTTAAGGCAGCACTGTGGATGGTGGCATCTTGGGTGCCGATGAAGGCAGCTATCACCTTGAAGACTTTGCCAGGGCTGGGCTGGCACACTTCCATGCCGTAAACTTTGACCAGGTAGCCCAGCTCAGCGAGGCATCCTGCCTGCACCTTGGCATTCTTGGACCTGACCCCTTCCATGATGAAGCTGAACATCTTCCTGGCTGGATAGACCAGGCACACGCTCTTCAGAACAGCATGCACCTCTCTGAGGAGAACCTCTTTCACCTCCCCCAACTTCAGGACCAGGTAAGGGAGGAAGGAGGCCACCTCGTTCTCTGTCAGCTGGTATTTCTCCTGGCTCAGCAAAGCAAACAGCAGCTTGAGATACTCCAGGCTCTTTGTCAGAACCCAGGTGTTGTTGTCAAAGAACCGCAGAGTGAGCCATTTCAGGACCAGGTCCAGGCAGCTAATGACGCCATCCTTCTCCCTCTCCAAGTGTTTGCCCAGGGTGGCCAGCGCTTTGATGTGGTGCTGGAAATTGGTGTGAAACATCTCCTCCTGCAGCCAGTTGGACACACAGCAGCTCATCTGTGCCTTCAGCTGCTCCATGTGCTTGTTGCTGGGGGTGGTGAAGTTCCACCGGAGCACCTTGCGGCCTCTCTCATCCTTCGCCCGCTGCTCTTTCCCTTTGGGGACTATGATAAAAACGTGACCTTGCATGTCGCCCCCGTCCTTCAGGCTGCCCTGGATTTGCACCTTCCCCCCGGGCACACTTTTGACTTTCCGAGCAGCCTCTCCTGGGGGGGTTTGTTTCGATCCAAGCGTCTGCTCCAGGGCACTGCTGGACACTGAGTCTCTAGCAGGTGCTTGGGAAGAAGAGGCTGATAGCAAATGAGAGGTGGCTGAGGCTGAGGCAAAGGCCGGGATGGCGGTGACCCTGGGCAGCCTGGAAGGTAACTTAGCAGGAACGGTGGGCTTGGCTGGAGAGTTGACTTGGGACGGTGCCAGCATGGCCACAATGGTGTCCCTGGTGTGCGATTTCAGTTGGCTGGCAGCTTTGGCCATCTCCTCAAAGCCGAGGTGCATCACGAAGAAGGGCAGGGCTTCCTCAGCAGCCTTCCGCACGTCACCATTGCTATCTCCCAGGCAGGCATAGAGGTGAGGCAGGCCCAGCAGCAGGTCAGAGGGGGCGGAACGGAGAGCAGGCAACTTCTCAGCCAGCCAGCCCAGGAGCTCTTGCCTTCGGGAAGAGTTTTCCTCTCTCTCCTCAGAGGAGGAGCTCTCCCCCGTCAGCCAGTCATTGGTGCTGACCTGCTCAGCCCAGGAATTGATGGCTGCCAGGGCTGCGGCTCGCATGCTGCTCTTGCTCCCCTGGAAGAGGGCAATCAGAGGGAGGCCCAGCTCCTTCACATGCTGCTTGATGCTGGGGCCCATGGTGATGGCCAGTTGCTGGAGGATGCTTAGGGTCTGCTGCACCACGGCTGAATTGGGGTCCTGGAGACAACTCTGCAGGGCAGCTGGGAGGTCCCCAATGTTTGGCTGGATGAGCCTGGCCTCTCTGAGAATGTCTGCCACCTCCTCCAGGCCCTTCTTCTGGACCCTCCAGCTCTTGTCCCGTATCTTTGACACCAGCGCGCCGGTGACTTTGGCACTGATATCCACCGCCTCGCTCCTGCCGTTCTCCTGTGTGTCCCCACCCTTTCCTTCATCCCCACTGCCCCGGCAGTGCTTGGAGCTGCCCTGGGTGGGAGCAGGTGGGCTCTGTCCTTTCATCTTCTCCAGCTCAGCATCTATCTGGGAGAGGAGGGGCAGCGTCTCACCCTCGAAGAATGCCCTCAAAGGGGCTCCCACGTACAAAGAAATGATCCGCAACAGGGCAAAAGCAGAAGCCCGGACCTCTGGATGTACCGCAGCCAAGGCAGCCTTTATGGTGCTGATCAAGGGCTTCATCTCCATTCCCGTGAAGCCAAACTCTGTAATGGCATTCGCCAGCCAGTTCAGAGTTTCTGCCTGGGTCCTGGGGTGGTCCTGTGAGAAAGCCAATGAAGTGATCTTTCCGGCCGTCCAGGGCAGCAAACAGGCCTCCGCTATGGCCGTCAGCACTCCTTTTGCCTCATTGCTGCAGATCACGTCACCCAGGTGCCCCACCAGGCCGGCCAAAATGATCTGAGCTGACGTTCTCGAAAAGTTTCCCTTCTGGGCAATCAGGGTGAGGACCTGAAGCTTTTTCTGCATCACCGGGGGTTTGGTTTCCTCCCACCCGTGATCTTTCTCCAGCAGCCTCACCAGGGCCTGGCACGGCATTTTGCTTTTCTCCATTTCTTCCACAGCCTTCTGCAATGCCTCTAGGCCAGAAAACCTCTCCTTCCAGTTGCTGCTGGCCAGCTGCTGGATGCAGGAGGCTGGAAGGACAGCTGCCGCCTTTTCCTCACATGATTCTTCTGAGAGCTCAAGCTCCACCATGTTGCTTGTTGCTGACTGTGGTTTGCCTGGGGCTGCCGACCCCCTGCACCATCGGTTCTTAAGTGGGTGACCAGGCTAGGGTGGTAAGAGCGTCAGATGAGCTGCAGAGGGCCCTTTCGATGTCCTTGACCCCTGCAGCCTCTGGAGGAGCTGCTGATGTTCTTGCGGCAGCTGTGGATTCCTGCTGACCACCTGCTGCTCCTACTTGTGAGATCTGATGAGGTCACTGCCTCAGGTCTGACGGCTGCAGGCCATTGTGATGTCATCCATCCCCGTTTAGTCCAGAGAAGAGCTGGCGAAGAGAGCCGAGGCTGTCCTGAAGGGGATGGCACTCGACCCTGCTCCATGTGTGCTGTGGGTAGCTTCCTTGGCAGAGAGGGAGTTTTAGGTTAGAAATGAGGGAAAAGGTTCTAACGCTCAGTGTAATGATGTACTGGAGCTGGTAACCTAGGGACACTGTGAAATCCCTGCAGAGAGGGCAGACCTGAGAGGAAAGCAGAGCTCTGCTACTTCCTAGACAAGAGAAGCAGGGTTCTAGCTGAGTCTGGGACAACCATTTGGATGGTTGACAGAAAGGGACTAGCTGCCCATAAACAAGCCTGGAGCAGATGACTGAAGGTCCTTCTGAGTCACCCACAGATAAGCCAGGTTCTGGAGTTCTCTGCTTTTCCTTTTTGCTGTGAACTTGGACACCCCTCCCCCCCGGAAGCAGTAGGATTTTAGCAGAGTCCCGTGGCTTTCCAGCTATGGCACAACCCCAAATCTGCAAGGGACGATGCACCCACAATGGGGTGAGTTGTGCCCAGACCAGTCACAAGTTGGCACCAACTAGACAACCCAGATACATTATCATGGGAGGTTTTTAAGAACAAATTGGACCAACCTAGACCACAGATGGTCTAGATTTAGTTGGTCCTGCCTTAGTGAAAAGAGCTGAACTAGATGACATCTTGAGGTCCTTTCCAGTCCTAGATTTCTATGATTCTATAAGACATGCGCTGTCCAAGTAGGTCAGATCAGATCATTCTTGAGAGACTTTCTTGGGTTAATAGAGGGCACTGGCATACGGCAATGGAGCGTGCTAGGCACACTTGCCAAGATGGGCAATCAGGAAGAATTATTTTAAAATATAGCGGGGCTTCAAAGGTGTGTTTGGAGGGGAGACAAGGTTCCATGACCCAGAGTTCACAATTATGACCAGAGCAGTCAGTGAGGGGCATTGTGGGACAGTGGCTGGAGGACTGATAGGGTCGACATAGGTAACTCATTGTCTACATCCATGCTGTGTTGACTTCAGAACACAAATCCTGGCCCAGTCCCACAGTGTTGGCCTAACAGAGAACTTATGCCGATGGGAGACAACTTTGAGTGTAGACACAGGCACAAATAGGTCAATGGGAGGTGGTTTATCTCTACCTCACTTTGTAGTACAGACCAAGCCATGGTGAATCAGATGCAGAAGCAGGAGTTTAAAATGTTTTGTGCTTGGTCCGCTAGACAATGCTGTCTCTTTGGGCTGGGTAGGAATCTTTCTCCAAGGCAAAGACCGTAGAGGTTTATCACCTCTTCCTGTAGTACCAGGCTGGGGCCACCATTATGATCACCAAAGGGAGTGTGTGGGAGACAGGGAAAGGCCAGTGTTTCTATGATTACGCAGTTGCAGCAGAAACAGTGGTGCAATTTGAAAGCGAGGTGCCAGCCTTCCTTTGCCTGAATAGGATTGTTTATGTGTGTTGTCATGGTGGGAACGTGGCAGTGGGTAGAGAACGCAGAACTGAAAGGAATCAGAAAGGCAATCAAGAATTACCATTGCCCGTTGCCTAAAGAAAGCAGATCGGGGGAATGGGATGATCAATTCAAAAGTAGCGGCAGATGGACAAAAAACATCTGTGTTCAAACTGGAGGGAAAAGGGAAAGCAACCATTGTCAATTAAGAGGAGTATTATGTTTGCCCTCCTAGGAGGGAATCACAAGCCATGAAGCGTAACCAGGAAAACCCAAAGACACAGCTATGAAACAAAACCTCGGGAGCGTTTGTCTCTTTAACCCAAAGCACTGTAAAGTCCCAGCGGTTATTGACACTCAGAAACATGCTGAGCCAATGATGATGCTCAGATTTCACTGGAGCCGGGACAAGATCCTGCCCAGGCATTTGTCCTGGTAACACAGGTGGATCCGAATGCCTGTTTTTGATCCATGAGGGGACTGCGCCATAGGCAGGAGTTCATGGCTGGCTCCTGGAGCAGTCATTAAACAGCTGGAGGCTTCTCCCTTCTGCCTTGTCCGTCCACGTGGCTGTGGTTAATAAGACGACCCTGGCCGTTACTGAAGCAGCGGGAGCAGCAGGGAAGAAGGCTGGCGTGCTGCTATCAGTGATGGTAGACTGGCTCGGAAACAGCATGGAAGTTGAGACAGAGGATTTTCTTCTCCAGGCTGTGTATGCCCCAGTTCCAAGGGGGAAAGTGTGCACCTCTGTCTGGTGGCTTATTGGCTGACTATTCAGAACGAGTCCAGAAGGTGAACCTCGAATGAAGGGGCATGTGGGAGGGAGGTCACTGACCTCCAGTGCCATCACCCGGGCCAGTTAGCATGAACTGGTCTCCTTATGGGCAAAATCAGGAGAGAGTCGCAAGACGGAATGAGCCGTGGAGAATCAGTGTCCTTCTGATTGCTTTGAGACCCCAGCATGTTGATAACGCCCTGTTGGAAGAAGCTTTGGGGGAGAATTCTGACCACTGCGCCCTGGATTGTACCCATTCTCTGATCAAATAGAAGATTTCCATTCCAGGCCCGGAAATGCTACCCCTTTCTTCAGCACTAAATTCACTGAGACCCTCTTGTGGCCTGATGCAGGTCACCACATGGCTACAGCTGCTTTAAGCTGTATCAAGGACCAAGTCAATCCCCGGCTTCCCTGCGTACCCAGTGCATGCAAAGATGATATAACGGCAGTGGCCCCGATCACTATCTAATCTACGCTCAGCTCTGTGGCTTGGTTCTTTGATTCACTCTTTTCATTAGTGCCCCTCGTCGAATGTGTTTTGCCAGATGGATCAGCTTCAGAACCAGGAAAAGCTATGTATGGGTGGGTTCGTTCACCACTCCCCTCTGTGCCGTGGATGGGCAGCTCTGAGTTCTGTACACTCAAGAAAGAGTAGGCGCAGTCTAAACACGTTCTTCCTGTTTGGACCTGCATATCCATTAGCCTGTTCTACAAATGGTTTACACCCAAAATGTCCCTGGGTCGTGAGTCTAAAAATGGCTCAAAGGAAGCCACTACCTTTCTCCAAATAAATTGTTCTAAATAACTTATTCTAGGAAACAGCATTTAACATTTGTTGGGGGTAATAAGTGATTCATAGGTGGGTTTTGTATCTGCAGTGCTGGCTAGGGGAGGATGCATTATTGTGGCTGAGAGAAAAGCTCTCAGAGAATCGGAAGTGTGCGGGGAGGACAGAAATACAAGTACTTTGATTGCATGTGCACTACCTTTCTATCCATCAATCAAACGTCCTTCTACTTTGCTGTAAGAAAAGGAGGACTGAGTCCTACTGTTCAGTCTCTGGCAACACACTTCTTTGGGTCTGGCTCTGGTAGACATCTTCTAAGATGGATCTGAGCGTGCTGCTCCCCCTTCCCAAAGGTGCTCAGCACCTTGCCCGCACCAGCACTATTCAGTGGTATTGGAGGGCTCTCCACCACTGGCAGAAGACACTAAGAACGCTGCAGGATCAACCGCCTGAAGCTCCTTGGTGAAGGAAGAATATTCTGGTGATACATTTATCGAGGGGATGGTGTGATGAGAGGGCCTACCATGGCATGCGGCTGATCTGCGACTGCTAACAGCAAATATCTCCAGTGGCTGATGATGGGACACTGGTTGGGGAGAGCTCTGAGTTACCTCAAAGAATTCCTGCCTAGGGACCTGGCTGGTGGCTCTTGCCAACATGCTCAGGGTTTAATTGATAGCTATATTTGAGATCAGGAAGGAATTTCCCCACAGGTCCGATTGGCAAAGAGCCTGTGGGTTTTTCACCTTCCTTTGCTGCCTGGGACATGGGTTGGTTGCAGGGTTAAATTAGTATAAATGGTGGATTCTCTTTCCCTTGAAATCTTTAGCTCATGTTATGAGGACTTCAGTGACTCAGCCCAAGGTTAGGGGTCTGGTACAGGAGTGGGTGGATGAGACTCTGTGGGCTGGGCAGACTAGATGGTCATGATGGTTCCCTTTAACCTAAGGCAGGGATATAGTGTAGTTTAGAGCATCCCTGGGGTTGCTGTGATTTACATCAGGCAGGGGGTGGCTGAGGTCTGCTGCCTCTGCTGGGAATATTCTATTCCAGGCACAAGAGTCCAATTCACTTCTGGGCCCTTCTGGCCAACAATAGTGGCCCCTGCTCAAAAATGCACAGCCATGGACCAGAACTGAAATTCTTTTCCTGGATGTGGAAAAGACCAGGGATTCTTCTGGGGATGCTTGTCTTATTCTGGCTCTGGAAAAAGCCAACGAAATTTCAAAGCAGGCCCCACTTTATTTGAAAACAGGCGAAGGCAGTGCAAGAAATATAGCTTTGCTAAAGAAAATGGAAGTGACCTCAGCCCCCTCGGGCACGAGGGGCTTGTGTTACTGGGGTGCGCAGTGTGACTGGCTGGCTTGAGGCCTGTCGTGAGTAAGCAGTTCTGTCTGGGATGCACAGGGCTCGTACAAAGCGGGAGAGACATAATGTATTCAGTGAAGGCAGCAGTGCGGAGTCGCGTTCACAGCTGGCAGAAGGCGTGTGGAGTCAGACAAAGCCACAGTCACAGCCACGTTTTACTTTTGACGCCAGCACGCGTTTATTATAGCAGAGAGCCGGGCTATTTGCAAACTGTCTGTCGCGGTCTCGCATACCCGCCTGGAAAAACTCCCCCTCAAACCAATTTGCTCCTGCACTCAAGAAGCTATGGCCTGGTTTTCAGCGCCTCTGACGTTAACGGGTGCTCAGCACCGTTGGAAAAAATATCCATAGCTTTATTTTTCCAGGCCCTCGTCCACTCTGCGGTGGCTTTTCTCTAAATGCAACACTCCAGGCTCCAGGATCAAGACCTTTGTCTGACTCTCCGTAGACATTTCCTCCATTGTCTCGGGTGGGAATGGTCACATGGTGTCTTGTTCTCCTGACTGCCAATAAAGCTTGGTGCAGGAGAAAGCAAATGAAAGTGAAAATCAGTCACTTGTCTATTGACAAACAAAACCCTTATCCTTCACCCCTCCACCCTGCTGCATTCTCAGACTTGCCAGAGAATATCACAGACTTCTCCTTTGTGCACACTAGATGTTGGATTAAGGGCCTGATTCTGCAAAGCTAACTCCCATTCAGTGGTGCTTACTTATGTGAGCATGCCCATTGCAGGAAATGTCCCTAGAGAGGTAAGCAGACAGACCCACCCCAAAGACTCCTCGACTCTAAGGTCATAAGGGACCAATATGATCTAGTCTGACCTCCTGCCCAATGCAGGGCACAAAACCTCACCCACTGCCTGCTGCAATAAACCACTAACCTATGAACCTTAGCACAGGAGAGAGGAGTGCGGCTATGCTGAGCAACTGTAAAAATGATTATAGTAGACTGACATAAAGTTTGCTCTTATAGTTAAGGCTGGGGACAGGAACTCAAGGGATACGAGTTCAAGTCCTGGCTCTCACGAAGTCCCTGTGTAATGCTGGGTAAGTCTATTAATGTCTTTGGGTCTCAGTTCCCCCTCTGTAAAATGGAGAGGAAGAATCTTGCTTAGTCTGTATTTAGATGGAAAACTGTTGAAGTCAAGGGCTGTCTTTTACTATGTGTTTGTACTGGGCCTAGCACAATGGGGTTTGCAACACAAATAAACAATCCACATATAATAATAAACAGGCCGAGGAAGTCTATTGCAAAACCTTGAGTGGTCCTGGGAGAGGAGTGAAAGTGAGACGGGGTGACAATTTCCTGCAGTATTCTCAGGAGACCTTATTGAATTCAGTTTGTGTGTTTGAGATCCACTGGAGTTAAGGAATGGTTTATCTGTTATCATGGGCCGGGATTGTATGTAACCTCTTGCTAGTGGCAGAGGTGGGACGTGAGCCCGAGGCAGTGCTCTGAACTTCAAAGGACTGTGCTGAACAGTGGGCCGGACAAGAATGGGACTTTTGGGACAATCTGGAGTGTTTTGCATAGGAAAACTGCGGGGTGGGAGGTGGGGGGGAGTAGGAGGTGTTATGCAAAATTGCAGCCTTTGGAAGCGTCACCTGAGAAGGGGATCATTGTTTGTGGCGATCACATTGACTGTCACATGAGGCCAAGATTGAAGGCCCAAGCTGTACAGGGGAAAGACTGAATCCATGGGAATACTGGTTCTGAGTTGAGGCTGTGTATGAACTTGTAACTTCAGGAACCCCTGAATGGGGTATGAAGAACTGACTCCTGGCAGACCCTTGTTGGAGTAGGGGGTGATTTTCCAGTAAACTTACCAGTATGGTATGGGTGTAGGTTCTTTTATTGTTCTAAGAGGTTTTCTCTTTAAGAATCAATGTGTTTGCTTATAAAGAACTGGGTGGTCACTTACAACTGTTGCCCATTGCACCATTCCTAGCCTTTGAAGGGCAAGCAAAGTGCAGATGCTGGTCACTTTGGGCAGTCTGGCTTGCTAGGGATATCACACTGGAGGCAGGAAACTGTGCAGATCTCCAATCAGGAAGGAGAAAGATGCCAGTCTCTGCCTAATAGAGGTGATGGCTGTGAAGTCCTGAGTCTAGCCATTGGGGTCCCACAGATGTGAAACCCAGGTTCAATGGCTGTGAACTACAGAGAGGTGTATCTCTGTCTCTGAGACAAGGAAACCTAAATATGCCTCCACCTGCATACAGTCCTTCAGGTAAGCAGACACCACTGTGCTGTGCTGCAGCTGAATCCTAGAGCGTGGCATTCCCCCTTCTGTTGGAAAACACACTTGGGCAGCCAGCACCGATGATCCCATTCTCTCCCCATCTGCTTTTGGTAATTAATTGCTGCCCATCACCACATTATTTGAGCATCTCAGTCTTTAGTCTGTTTGTCAGAACACCCCTACGGTAGGAAAATATTATCAACCCCATTCTACAGATGGAGAAAGTGAGGCAGCAAAAAACTAAGAGACTCATCCAAGGTCCTGGAAGGATTTTGCAGCACAGCAGGAAATTGAGCTGGGATCAACCACAGCCCAATTAGTTCTCTAAGCACTGGTCCATGCTTCCTGTGAGGAAGAGCGGGCGAGAAAACCCTGTGTGGTTCCACTGCTGGTGTCCTAGAAATTCTCATGTGGGGACTGGGTTTAGCATCCTGTAGTGCTGCTCCCCCAGAACGTCCAAGATCCCTGCTGATCTGGGCCACAGTGTCACCTGTGCAATGGCTTATGTGTCACACTGCCCAACAGTGTGGCTGTATCAGGCACAATAAGCCACTGGAACTCATCCCTCACTGCTGTATCAGACAACGTGAATGGAATGTCTTCTCTCCCCCCCAGCCACCGATTTTGTGTTGGAGGTTAGCCAACATATCAGCCCCAGACAGTCCCTCCTCTTCCCCAGCAAAGGCACAGGACTGGAACCCACACTGCAGGACATCTACAGAGTCAGGAGATGTGAATTGTAGGGGATCATGTCACAGCAAAACGTTTTCCCATTTGGGTGGGTGCAGGCTCCCACTCCTGGAACTCAGAGGGAAGTATGGGACCCTCATTCCTCACTCCAGTCCATCTGCATTTTGCTTGAGCAAGAATGAATGGTCAGCAGGCGTGGGAATCACGAGGCCTGTATTCGAATCCTGGTTCAGCTGCTAGCCTGCCTATGCAACCTGCTTCACCGCTCTGTGCCAGCTTTCCTTCCCAGGCTTTGTTGGTTTAGGTAGTAAGTTTTTCTGAGCTGGGACTGTCTGTTACTGTACCTAGCGTAGCAGGGGCCCTGGGCTCAGCTGAATGCTACTGTACTACAAAATAGGAAGTGTGGGCTGCAAGATTTCACACCCAATGAACTGGGATATTGTAAAATGCCATGTACGGTGGAGTGAAATGGAAGCCCCAGGTTTGTGGTCAATGCTTCATGATCTGCCAGTCGCAATTCCAGGGGTGGAGAGGTTTTCTTGTAAAGAGCTCGGGGCACACTGCTCTTAGGTGCATCTGTGTAAATTGAGATTGATTCCCTTCAATCCAAACATTTGCCACAACCACTCGGTTATGGCCCTGGGTCAGCAAAGCACTAGGACATTTACTTAAAGGTAAGAAGTGCTTGGCTGGACCAGGATAGACAAGTGAGGTATCCCTGTATATCAAGACTCAGGTTATCTTCCAGAAACGCACCATGGCTCATTCAAAGGGCAAAATAACATATACCAAATGGCAAATATTAGAGCTGACAAAGTCCATTTCTTTCAGGCAGCTGTCAAGTAACATATACCCTACCATTTGAAACTAAGATGTTTTAATCATAGTTTTCCTAGATAAGTCTTATGCTAGGAGAAATTTCCCAACAGAATTTTGCTGTCAAAAGTCAGACCTGGATTTTTAACTCAGTGGTAGCGAAAAAGAATGGAATTATGCCCAGATTCTTTGGAAGCCCTCCATTTATTCAAGAGGTCGGGTGCAAATCCTGAAACTCAAATGATGGGTCTTTACGTGGTTGTTTGCAACACTATTAAACTGAAAGGGTGGATATTTGTTATAACAATCAAGTCAAGTTTTGTTTCCCAGTTTTCCCAATGATCTAAAATCTTTATCGCTGGCTATTTCACTTAATCGACCTGTAGACAGAAATGATTGTATTTTGACATGTCACGCCTGTGACTCTCAGGTGTGACAGTGTAGAATTTGGCTACTCAAGGTTGCCATTTTACATATATTCACACAGAGGATGAACTAGATAGAGACCACCTGGACGGTGTGTGCACGTGTAAATTGGGAAAAAGATGAAAAATTGCATCTTAGACTAGCTCACTCCACCCAATCCATTAATTCATCTCCAGTGGGCCTACCATTCCAAATCCCATCCCGCCCCGGAACAGCTTTCAATCACCCAGCAATTTGTAAAGAATCAGCTGCTACAGGAAAGTGTTTTGTCTTTCCCTCAAATGAACAATTTCTCCTTAAAATTGCACTGTTCCCAAGCGCAGGATGGCCTCTATCCAGTCCTGAATCAGTGGCAGGATTGTGCTTCAAGATCTCACAAACCGTCAAGAGCAGAAAAAAGGACTTAATCTGACTGGAGATGTGCCCCAATTGCCTTTCCATTAAAATGGGGGGCATGTCTCCTACTCTTGACATGTCAGGAAATAGCAGCCAGGCATTGGATACAGGGGAAAGCAAGTGTACTCGACTTTAGAGAATTCTGCTTTTTACCAAAACATTTCCCTTCCTTTTAGGTTGATGCAGTGGGTTTCCACAGTTCACCAACTAACCCCTCCCCCAGGTCTCCAAAATTATAGCACAAAAGAGTTTTTATTGTGGAAGTAAATTGTGTCCTGGTGTGGCAGAAAGCTTTTACTGGTGTTTATTTGCTGGGCCGAGCGGGCAATTCACCCTTGCCCATTAGTACTCAAGAGTACAGTTGGGTGATATTGTCATAACACATGGTTGCAATTTTCAAGGTAGTCAAGGGGCTTAGACATACAGTCTATGTTCAGTGTCTAAATCCCCTAGACTACTTTGGAACCTCAACCTGTCTATATGGATGTGCTGAATTCCTTTCCCCCTTAATTATAGAAGATAGCTATCTGTCCCTGCGCCATAGGGAGAGTAAAGAGAAAGAAGCATGGTTTGAAAGGCTTTGTCTTTTCTCTAGTAAAACAAACAAGGGGTCCGGTGGCACTTTTAAAAATCAACAGCTTTATTTATCACATGAGCTTCCGTGGGAGAAAACTGCAGATTTGACACAGCAGTTTAGGGTTAAATAGGGCCTATGTTTTTTCCTCCCATTACAACAGGTAATTTCGCTTTCCTCTTCCCCTCACCTCCCTCTAATATGTTGTTCTCCTCTGTTTGAATCTAAACAACTGCTCTGATTTTTTGTTTTAAGCCTGACCTGATCCTACGACTTACACTTCCCTGTATTTATTTTCCTCCCATTCTCCATCTTCAAGATCTGACAAAAAGGGATTTTCTCCGAGGAAAGCTCAGGCGCGAAATAAATGTATTAGTCTTTAAAAGCGCCCGAGGAGTCCGTGTTTGCTTTGTTGAACTAGACTAACAGGCCCCCCCCCCCCCGGATCTTTTCTCTAGTGTAGCTCTCTGCCCTCACCCTCCAAAGGAAGGCGCTGAAGGCTGTCCTAGAGGCAGCTGCCCTTTTTTCCTTTTCTTTCCCCCTGTAACCAAACACTTTACGCGGCAGCGTTTGAAACTTAAACTTTATTGCGACAGAGAACTGAAAATCGTACAGGTGAGAGGAGCGCAGGGCGGAAAGACGTGGCCAGAAATCACAACTCAAGGTACAATCGAACGGAAAGTTTTATTAAAACAATTGGAAATCAACTCGGTTTTCGGTGTCTGTTTCAATGTCGCTCGAAGCTTGGATTGGATATGTACAGTCTTCGACTCCAGGCGGCAAGGGCTTGCTCAGGGGGCGGGAGAGGAGGGAAGGAGACCGGGGCGATCGAGGACAGGCGGGGGGCTCGCTTCTAAAGCTAACAGGACGTGAATGTTTTCCAGAAGAAGTTCTTGCAGCCGGCTTTGCGTTCTCGGGGGGCCAGGGCTGGGCTGGAGTTGGCGGATCGCTCCAGCTCCAGCCTTACTTCGTCCTGCTCGGTCCCCCGGGACAGGTCCTCGGGCTCCAGGGCTTCATTTTCTGCCTGGCTGGGTTCTGAGAGCAGCTCCGCCAGGAAGTACTTAGCCAGCTCCTTGGGGAAGGGAGACACAGAGGTGAGAGGCCGGCCCCCGGCTGCTGGCCCCGCAGGCTCTCTCCCCGCGTTAGTGGCTGATCTCTCCAAGTGCAGCCAGCCGGCAGGAGCCCCTCAGCCCAGTTCTGGCCGCTCGCGGCCCGCTGCCCTCCCCGCACCCCCATCGCATTTCTCCCTTCATCCAGCCAAGCGCCGAGCCCCGCTGAGCCCCCTCCTCTCTGCGCTCTGGGCCCTGGCGAGCCAAGGAGCACCCCGCGCTGCAGCTCTGGTTTTTGGGGCGCACGGGGCTGGTCCGTGGGGAGGGGAGGGGGTGACTGGGATCCACTGGATCGCTCCCAGAACGGGTCTCTCCCCCCGCATCCGTGGGTCACGGTCCTGCCGGCGGCCCGAGCTCCCCCGTGCGCTCCTGGACTCCAGCGAGCGGACTGAGCGCGCCGTCGGGCCCGGGCGCAAAGCTGGTTTCAGCACCCTGGAGAGCTCCCTGGGCCAGGCCGTCTGCGCTCCCACTGAGGGCCGCTGCGGGAAAGGGAAGCGCCGGCCGGCCCCAGCCCAGACCTGCTCCCTCGCTCGGAACCGCGCTGGGCCGGGGCGCAGCCAGCGCGCTCCAGAGCCCTGCCCGAGCCAGCTAAACGCCCCGGCTCCCCCAGCTGCCTCACCTGTTTGCCCGCTGCCGCAGCCAGTGACTTCTGCAGGAACTGCCGGAGCCTCGGCTCTGAGGGCGCCGCGGAGACGCTACTCACCGCCAAGGCGACGGAGAAGAGGGCGAGGGCGCACTGGAGACGGCAGGACAGCATCTTTCCAACAGTCAGGCGGGGCTCTGCCGCTCAACAGCTCAGGATCCACGTCTCGGGCGGCTGCTGCTTCTGGGATCTCCTCCCCGCCCGACCCTTTTAAACCCTTCTCCTGACGTCAGGGCAGAGGCGCCCCCCCAGCCACTTTTACGCACCATTAGGCGCAGCTCAAGCACCCCAGGTGAGGCCCTGACACCGCCACTGATTCCACAGAGGCGCTTCCTTCCCCCTGCCGGGGCGGGGACGCCCCCAATTGTAACACGGACCAGGACCCGGGGGGGAAGGGTTCCCCAGGAACAGCTGCGTCTCTAAGTAACTCTGGGGGAAGAGCCACGTGGAGGGGGCCTTCCCGGGGCTTGTACTTGCTCCTGGGGGGTTGCTCAGCCGGGGGGGACCAGGGAGTGAGAAGCGGGGACGCTGACCGGGGATCTGACACTGACTCGGTTACATGGCGGGGGCAAGTGGCCCGGTGCGTCGGTCCCTCGCCAGTGTGACTTTTGGAGATACTCGCCGGGGGCCCTCGGCAGATGGCTCAATCCAGCGCCTCTCCCAGGCTCCCCCAGGTCTCCTTTGCCTTTCAAACGTTTCCCTCCGCTCCGTGTGCGGGATGGTACCAGGGAACTCAAACTTAGCTCGGCGGGAGGCGGGGGGCCCCGCGCAGAGGAAAGCTCTTCGGGCGCAAGGGCGTTCAGATGAAAGGGGGATTAATTCGATTTCAAATGAAACCGTAACTGCCACGCTGTCCCTGAACACTGTCCGGCTGTCTGGCTCTTCGGTACCTCCTGAGGTCCCTTCCAAGCCTCATTTTCTCTGGTTTACCTCTGCCCAATTTCGGGTGTATCTTTTTTTTTTTTTAAAGTGTTTAGATTATTTCCATTTTAAAACCCCATTGATCTCTTTAGCCCCGAGCGGGAGATGAAATGTTAGACACGACTGCAACTCTCGGGGAGAGAAAAACCCGATGAAACCGACGGCACCAGCTGGGTTCAAAAGGTTTTTCACTTCCAAGGAAATAGTTTTATCCCTGATCTTACTGGCCGAGTCTTCCTCATATTTATTGCCTTGCATTTATTCCACTGGAAAATGTGGCCAGATTTCACGACTGGGGGTGTGCCTCCCGTCTAAGAAATGAACCCTATCACGCTCGGGGACAGGGTACAAATTCGTTTGGGTGATTTCCACCCGTTTGCCAGGCTGAGCCGAAAAATACCAGCTAGCTTTCGTTGCTGCGCCTGTGTCCGCACGTGTCGATCGCAGCCACACTCCCGGGGTGCAGAAAGGGGACAGTGGCTGGATTATTTCTGCAAGAAGCTTGCCCCAAATAGTGCACTTCACAGGAGAAAAAAGCCCGGCCTGGCGCGGGAGCCAGGCACAGAAGGAATCTGGGCCTTTTCCTAGCACCAGCTCCCTGGAGTGCCTGGTCCCCACCTTTTCACCACCCCGCCCCCTCGCTTTGAATCGCGTCTTTCTGTCCCTAAATTATTCCTCCTCCCGTCGATATGTCGGTGAGGAGCTGGTGTGCGCGACCGTCCAGACCCGCTAGAGCGCACCTCGCTCCGCACTGTCCCCTCCCGTCTGTGTATTGAGATCTGCGGGGAGCCCGGGCTCTCATTTGCATCCTTCATCAGACCTTTGGAAATCGGCCTTAGCAGCCCCTGTTTCCCCCGCTCGGGAGATGCCCGCTGAGGTTGGCTAAGCGGGAGGCGTCTCTGTCCTGGTAGCCGTGGAAAACAAAGCCGGCGAGACTGTCTGGAGGGCGATCCAGGGGATTACATGGACACGCAGATCTTTCCAAGGCCCCCATCTCCCCTGACCGAGGTGCGGTCTGTCCCGCTTTGGGGTCCAGCTGGGCCAGGCTCTAGGGGAGGCAGAGGCAGCTGCTGGGGTAATAAACACAGGGAAGACTTTGAGTTCAAGCGCCAGGGAAGGAGGGATGCTCTTCCTTCCCAATCATCAGCAAAGGTTTTCAGCAGCCCCTGGACAGCTCCCTTCCCAGGCTGTGAGGGGTGCCCCCAGCAGGGTCTCCGCAGCACACCAGAGGAGGGCAAAGGCCATAAAAGCTCTTGCCTTCTCCCTAGAATGATAGCGGAGGGTTGGAAGGGATCTGAGGAGATATCTAGTCCTACTCCGTGCTCAACCCAGGGCCAACCCAGCTAAACCTTCCCAGCCAGGGCTTTGTCAAGCTGGGCCTCTAAAACTTCTAAGGATGGAGATTCCACCACCTCCGCAGGTAACCCATCCCAGTGCTAAGCCACGCTCCTAGGGAACAAGTTTTCCTTATATCCATCCTCGACCTCCCCACTGCAACATGAGACCATTGCTCCTAGTTCCATCATCTGCCACCAGCCTCACTCCGTCCTCCCTGGACCCCTCTTCAGGTAGTTGAAGGTTGCTCTCAAATCCCCCCTAACTCGTCTCTTCTGCAGACTGAACAAGCCTCCTTCCCTCAGCTTCTCCTCATAAGTCATGTGCTCCAGTCCCCTCATCATTTTCTTAGCCCTCTGCTGGACTTTCTCCAATTTGTCCACATCCTTTCTGTAGTGGGGGGCCCAAAACTGGAGACAGTACTCCAGATGTGACCTGACTGGTGCCAAATAAAGGGCACTGGATCTGCTGCTGCTAATGCAGCCCAACATGCTATTAATCTCCTTGGCAATAAGGACATACTGTTGACTGTTCTCCAGCTTTGATCATGGGTCAAACCCACCCTTGTTATAACCACACTCCACTGAGTCACATCAGGCAAGAATCTGATCCTGTGGGGCTCACTGCCAGTTCCCCATGTCCCTCCTGGCTCAGACCACGCACTATGGCCTGGGCCCCACAATCCCACAAGGGATCCAGTAGGGTTGGGCATTGGGTCCAGTTGGCGTAGAGCTAAGGTTGTCAGTTTTGATTGGCCATTTTCTTGGAGGTTTCATCACAGGGCGTAGTCTTTCATTAAAGATTAATCTATAGGTCCTGGAGACTCCAGGCCAAACTTGGAGGATTGGTATCCATAGGTAGATGGCAGCAATGTCTGTAATTAGCTGTATTAATATTACCCCACCCCCAATGCTCACAGCAGAGTTCTGCCCTCTTCCTTTGACACCTTGAATATGCAAGAACATCTGTTCTCTGGGGAGGGAGGCTATGGAGTAGTACCGAAAAAGAACATTGATTATTAATTAATGGTTTGGTTCCCTGTTCTTCATGCTGGTAATAAATCATCACGGCCTACGTGCAAAAATCTGCACTGTAGAAATTATCCTAAAAATTCATAATTAATAATCCTAGGTTAAGGACAATCCTTCAATGAAGTCAGTGGGTGGATTTTGCCTGAGTAAAGGATGTCTAGATTTGATCCAATTATAATATCAGAAGATAATCCATCCATATATCCTTGTCTGTCTGTCTATCTTCTATCCTCTCTTATCCTAATCACTCAGGCACCTAGATGTAATAACAAACATTGACTCTCACACCTGATTTTTAAAAGAACAGAATAGTCCTCTTCACTCTGTTCCTTTATCCCATTCCCTACTACTTTTATCTGAGGATCTGGTGGATTTCTGTGGGGCACTAGCCCCTGAAGAGCTCTGGGAAGCTGCAGCCAGAGTGGTCTGGAATGATGAAGAAAGTGCAACGAAATGTTTCTAGTCTGTGATTTGTCTGTGGGAATCTGGCCTCACTTCCCAGGTGGTGTTCTGAGAAACACAGAGTACAGGGCCAGATCGCGAGCTGGTATTAAGTGGTGTCATTTCATTAATGTCCAATAAGCCTGGTACATAGAGCTGCACAGAAGAGTCTTTGATCTGGCCCTGGTTTCCAGCTGGTGAATTTCATCTGCTTGAGGGGGGGTGCAATTACCAGACAGGAAATGAACCTCAGTTCAGTGTGTGAATGGTTGAGCATTACAAAATGGGTTCTCAGCGTTAAAGGCAGTTGTTTAGATAATGATGAAGCCACTTGCATGAATCATTTGTGCTGGGAAAATATGAGGTAATTGCGTATTTCTCGCCTTGCCTCTTTAAAAATAGCAAAATCTCCATGCATTTTACAAAGGGCTTTCCCCCCCCTCCTTGTACAGCTAAGGAATCCACAATACAGCACCATCCTTCTCATGAAGGGCCCGAGGCAGCAAAGCACCGAAGTGTGTGTATGATTTAAAGATGGGCATCCTCGATGGAAGTCTCGATGGACTTCCCCTTGTGATTAAAGTTAGGCACGTGCTTAATGGCTTTGTAGGGTCAGGGCCCCTCTGCAGAGTCAAGGGGGGTGTCCTCCATTGTCTGGCCAAAGTAACGACTTAATATCAGTACTGGCCGAACACTAGGATCTGCTCAGGCAGCGGTGAGGGGCAGAGCCAAACAGCCTTGGGCCTATGCGCCTGTGTCAGTGAACCAGAGTGAGTGTGCATTGGTTTCAATGATCATCTGCTTTTTACCTGACGTTCACAGCAGATTTTGTGAACATGCATGAATAGCTCCCCAATGAGATCAGGCTCATTTTCCAATTTTTACCGCAGGGGAAACTGAGGCACAGGGTGGTGACGTGGCTGGCCCGGGGTACCACAATGGGCAGGCCACCCCAAATTTTCAGTGCAAACCTTCTGATAGCCTCTTATCAGTTGTTTTTCCTTCCACCGCCTCCCTTTCAGCCACAGGTCTAAGAACAGTGGGTCCCTGGGCCATACTCAAGGTGATGTTTACGGGAATGTAAGCAACAGGTTAATGAATGGATGTGAGTCTAGCTGAGTCTAACACCTGTGTAATGTACAGGTGTCTGAACTCTCCTTATAACATCCTGTGAATTGTTCCCCACTGCAGCAGAATGTTCAGTGGGGATTCCTTGTGCCTATATGAGCGGGGAATGGACCCAGTCCTCCGATTTATCCCCTAAAACACATTGCCTGCCTGTCCAGGAATAGGATCCAAGCATCCTCATGGCCACTCTCCTGTTCTAGCCCATTAGGCTGTACTCCTTTCTACAGCCAGACATGTAACCCAGGAGTTGGGTAATGCTGTTAGTTCATTGGCCTGACGGAAAGGAAGCATCGCACAGGGCTTCCAAAGCTCCATGGAGCCCCTTCCCTCCCATGCCTAGTGAGGTTTGGTTTAGGAGCTGGGAGCTGGTTTCCTGGACTTAACTTAGCACTGTACGAGTGAGCCTCCAGGTGGAAACCATAGGGCGAACTGGAAACAAAGGACTTGGTCCCTCATGTGTCTTTTGTACAGAAGGAACTAAAGCGGGCTTAAACCATTGGCTGCAGGTTCTCCCTGCACAGGGCCATCTCCAGGGTGGCCGAGGATAGGGAGTGGACATGTTGGGGGCACACCAGTAATTCTGGCAGGTGGAAGCTGCCGCACAGTTCACAGCTACCATATGATTGCCTTCCCACACCAGTTCAATACGGCGTGTGCCCCGGACTCAGGGGGGGACAGAAAAGTGGCATAAAGCACTTCTAGTGCGCCTGGGGCTCTAGATGTAAATAGGTTAATGGAAGGAAATGCTGGCCACTGCCAGAGCTGAGTTTCTATGTCCTTTAGCTCAGAGGGGTCAAATCTGTTAGTCGCTCTGGAAGTCAGCGCTTAGGTGCCTGAAGTGTATGCCCATCACCTGCTTAGACTTGGGAGGAGGCACCGTTCAATATGGAGCTGTTCAACAGACCCCCGTCTTCCACGCCTCCTGGCACAGGCCCTGGCTCTGCTCTCATTTGCGCTGGTGGAAATCAAGAGGAACGCTTCTGAGGTTAGAGGAGTTAAACTGGTGTGTGGCCCTTAAAAGACCAGTTCCTTAAGGGATTTGGCAGAATCAGCCTCTATGTTCTTCCCCAAAGCTGGACATCCTGTTAGTATCACCAGAACAGCATCACAGATTGAAAGGGACTCATTACAGTTGCTCTCCATAGGTGAAATTCAGCAGCAGGCCGGGGTTGGAATTTTGCGGGGTGAATTTCACCCCCGTATGTTGCTGAATTCAGCAGCCTGACAGGTGTGTGCTCCTGAACGTGACCTGTAAGTGATTCCCGGCGAGCTAGCCATTAAAAGCCTGGTTCCAATAAAACAAGAGTTGAAGGCTACTCTTTGCTGTTGGAGCGGTCACATTCCCGGTCTGCACCGGAGCATTATGTCATTTGCCCGTCCCTCTGCGACCACAGTTCAGAAGGGGATTTCATTCCTTGCCCTTTGTCAGATGGGGAGTAGATCTATTGGCTCCTTGTTCTCATAATGACACGCTCGTCCTTCCACTTCCCGAGCCCTGCATCAGATCTTAGTCAAACCACTCCGGTTAAAGTCAGCACCTTGAGAATGGGCTGGTTAGCGCCTGCTTAAAGACACGCAGAATTTCTGTCCCAGTCAGCATGACCCCTGAGCTCACAGCGATTGCACTCCCACCAGGACTCCTCTTCTTGGTACATCTTTGCCTCTCCATTCCCACTGCTCTCTGCTACTCCCTGTCAGTCAGAAATTCCCCAGGGTGAGCCAGTTCCTGCCCAGAATCAGTTGGGCCAGCAAGAAAAGTAACAGAGAGAAAGGACTTGGTGGACTGCAGAGTAAACCAGTCCAGATTCTGCCTTCAGACCCTGACACCCAGCTCTGGACTCAGTGGGCTTGACTCAAAAGGCACCATTCAGCCATAAAGATCTGCGTCTCACATGTGGCAGAGCTGTGCTTGGCACAGAGCCCAAGTGAGGGTAAGAAACAAGGGGCTTTATGCCACGTTCACCAGTTCTTTGTTCTGGGGCAGCCAGGAGCTGGATTGGTCCTTCGAGTAAGTTAGAGCAGCCTCAGGGAGCGTGTAATTTACACCTGGCTTCCCATGCCTCCAAATGGCCATTCTTGCAGCCAGGAGTAGCTGGATTGCAGAGCTGCTCAAGCCATTTCGCTTTTCCCTTGGCTGTGCCGCTGGGCCTGGGATTGTAGCGGTGGATTGTAGGTAGGTGAGTAGGAGGATATCCTCTGGCTTTGGGGGCAGAGTTTACAATGTCTGTAAGATTTGCCCAAGCAAAGCCATAGTTCTTTAAGGGAGCAAAGCTGAGTCCACGGAAGGGACATTTTTCCTTCTGTCCATTGAGTGGCTGCTGCTAATTGATTCCATTATTTCTGCAGCCTCGTTGGTGGGATGTGGATGTGTAGACTATCTAAGTGACTGCCTCTTGGCTCAATTCCCATGATCACTCTTGGGTTTACAGGTTATTCCACACTGATCTTTAGAGCAATTACTCATTGAAACCTGTCAATCCTGGTTGCACCCGTAGATCTCAGGCTGGGGAAGTTTACCCTCTGCTGTCAAAACAGGGACATGATCAGCGTTCTTCAGCTGGATGGCCCAAGCCCCGAGCTTTGGTTACACCTGAATGTGCAGAGAATCCACCTGGATTCTGTCTTGATTCGATTGGGCAGTATTATCATACCATGCTGAAGTGCTGCCGTGTTCCACACCAGAGCTGGCAGCATTTCAGTGCTGTGTGAAGTGACAGATGGCTTGTTGTAAGCAAGCCCCAGGTGGGCCAAAACTAAGTGGTTAACTCTGAAGCTCCCGCATCTTCCCCTCTAGTGCATGGGGTCTGTCACCTTGGGTCTTGGGCCTCCACCCAGGAAATTCCATGGCTCTCAGGACCTCCGTGAAGTTCTTGGATGCTCCCACAGAGAGGCAGAGCCTCTCTCCAGCATCAGGCTTCACCTGGATCCCTTTTGCCATGGCCTTCTGCTCACATGTAGAGTTTAAACAATACCAGGGGGTTTTGCATGTGCAGAGAGAGAACTGATGGGAATTAATTCTGAGACTTGGAGAGGACCGGCATCCATTCCCTCTGTTGGTCACTTCCCCTTTAAAAATTAAAACCCTGAGCTAACTTGAACTACAAGACAATCGCCGTTACCTGGTGGCAGAAGAGGGGCTAGGACACAGTGTCCATTCTGATTTCGTCCAGCAGAAGGCAGTGGTACATAATGGGGGTCATGGTTCTTCAAATGCCATGGACCCCTGACTGGGTGCAGCTCAGTTGAAAGGGCAACCATGGTGAGACAGGGGGGAGGGGACGAAGTTGCGGAGTCTTGAAATGAGGTGGAGAGGCAAAGAGATAAAAGAAGGCTGGTTCAGGCAGCAGGAGCTATGGAGGAGAAGTTTCCTGCACCAACAATGGCCAGCATGGATGCTAGTACCTAAAAGATGTTGGATAAGCAGGTGGAGAAGACAGAAGAGTCAGATTCTGCTTTCACCCTAGGGCAAATCCAGAGTAACTCCGCTGAACTTTCTGGGGCCAAGAGGTGCAGAACTCAACCCTAGGCCTAAAAGGTAGAATCATAGCAATAGAGGGCTGGAAGGGATCTCAGGGCGTCTTTACGTCCATTCCCCTCATTTTACAGATGATGCAGAGCCAAGTAAACCTAGATCTTCCCTGACAGGGGGTTGTCCAACCTGTTCTTAAAAACCTCCAGTGATGAGTGTTCCCCAACCTCTTTAGGAAGCTCTTCCAGACCTTAACTAGGCTTAGAGTTAGAAAGGTTTTCCTAATATGTTCTAAAGTAAATCTCCCTTGATACAGATAAAGCCCATCGCATCTTGTCCTACCTTCAGTGAACATGGAGAACAATTGATGACTGTCCTCTAATAACCCTTAACATATTTGAAGAGTGTTACCAGGTCCCCCTCCCCAGGTCTCCTTTCTCATGCCTGGTTTTTCATCATTTCCTAATAGTTCAGGTTTCCTGAATCTTTGACCATTTTCGTTGCTCTCCTCTGACTGCTCTCCAATTTGACCATATCTTTCCCGAAGTATGGCCCCCAGAACAGGACACAATACCCCAGATGAGGCCTCACCATTGCCGAGTAGAAAAGAACAATGGCTGTGTCTACGCTTGCAAGTTAGGTTGACTTAAGGAGGCTTAAGTTGACCTGACTTTAGTCCTTGTCCACACCAGGCTTTCATTTAGTCGACTTAAGAAATTCCTTTAGTCGACTTAATGAAAGTTTAGGTTGACTTAATAAGAACCACTGGTTAGGTCAACCTAACCCTTAGGTCAACTCCTTAGGTCAAGCTAACCCTTAAGTTGACTCCTTAGGTCGAGCAAAGCACAGTTCGGACATGGATTAACCCTTAAGTCAACTTTATTAAGTTGACTTAAGGGCAGTTACGTCGACTTACTAAGTCCAGGTACAGGGTAACCACTTTGTTAAGTTGACTTAATAAGGTCGCCCTAACTTTTTCTAGTGTAGACATAGGGATCTCCCGTATCTTGCACACGACACTCCTGTCAATACACCCCAGAAAACGTTAGCCTTTTCTGCAATTGCATCATGTTGTCGACTCATATTCCACTCATGATCCATTATAACCCCAGATCCTTTTCAGACAAACTGCCACCTAACCAGGTCCTCTCCTTCTGTACTAGGGCTTTTGATTTTTCTTTCCTGGCTGAAGTATTTTACACTTGGTTGACTTTCATCTTGGTTGGATAGGTTCGGTTCTTTGCTGGGAATGGGTTCTCAGCCCACTGGAGAGAAGACATCCTCGATAAATAAAGGGCTGGCTGAAATCATCGGTGCAAAGGCTAGTAGCGCACTTGATGTCTCAGTACTTCAGTGACTCTTCGCAACTTACACAAGAGATCCCTTCTCCTTTCCAGCCACACTGACAGAGAGAGAGGAACTCCAGGCACCAAGAAACAGAGAGATTAAACAATCCAGGAGGTGCAGAGATGGGGCCTCAAGCCCAGGGCAATTTGGAGCCAGGCCATTAAAGACGCAGAACTCAGTTGCTGTGTTTTGGATCTGAATCTAAGTTTTGGATGCTGGGAGGGACTGTATCCATGTCTCAGCCAAGGCCTAGCTTGCGGGATGCTAAACCCAAAGGAGAGGGAAATCAAGATCAGGGCTGAACTCCCTAGGTTGTATCTAATCAGAACTGCTCAATTGTGTGTCACAGACCTTATACTGCTACCAGTGAATGGAGATTGTCCTTTAGTTTTACTGTCAGCAACCTGTGGTTTTTGAGCTGTGCAGGATGAGTGCTGGATCCGGGACATTCCAAGTAGCCACGGCGTTCAGCAAGGTAACAGGCAGGAATTCCTAAGTGGTCACAGATTAGTTACGGAGCTTATAACCTCCTTGAAATGCAGCCAGCTCTGGGGAGGAGAGAGACAGCCAGTTGAGCACCATATCTCTTGCCGCTTGCCTTTACAACACAGCCCAGAAAGCCTTCTGTCTGTGCAGCCGTATGACTGTGCCTCGTGGGAGAAACGCATGCTGGCACTAGAGGTTACGCCTGAAAGATAATGGGCAATCGGCGCTTAAAAACTAGCTAGGAAACCCATTCTGGTTGGTATTTGGCATATCCCTGGGAGCAGCTGTTCACACAATGGGCACTGTGTGAACCCGAGCTGTGTGCCAATGTGTGGAATGATTACAAGAATGGAAGGGGTCCCCTTTGGG
The DNA here is from genome assembly GCA_007922175.1 of Pelusios castaneus. NCBI lineage: Eukaryota > Metazoa > Chordata > Testudines > Pelomedusidae > Pelusios > Pelusios castaneus. Next base: position 2,223,829 of record ML685900.1, on the reverse strand, counting down.
GGCTGTCTGGCTTCAGAACCAGCCCGCTCTCAAATGCACTGATCAGATCATCGGCCACACCTAGCAATTTATTTTTGCTTACTAGAATGTCCTTTGAAATAGTCCAGACAATAAATTCGTATGAATGGGAAGGCAACATGTGCTTTCCTTCTGAAAACGGGAGTCTTAAAGGCGTACTGTCAAGATAAAACTTCTCTGTACTCTGTAAACTCCTTCAGGCTGAGTCGGTTTCGTCACTGATTGTGTGTACCTGGTGTTTAGAACCATGGAGCCCTGATTCTTGACTGGGTTTGGTAGTTACAACCCTGGTACAAACACTAAAGAAGGGTTTTACTACTCATAACACAGAGCTTTCAGAGCGGAGCCCAAAGAGAGGGGAAGAGACTTGTCCAAGTCACCCAGGGGAACAGAACTTGGAGTGCCTGAGTCCTGCGCTCTGTCCACTAGGAATCACTGCCTCCAGGTTTAAAAATTCTTTATTTAGTGATGCCAATGTCAGGAAGAAATTGGGAAATAATAATGTTGCAAGTGACTCCCAGCTTCCGGAGAAAGGGGAGTTCAGAGTCCCGCAAAATCCATCTTCTGCAGTAGGCTATTGACAGCGTAAATTATATTTCTCCAGTACATCTTGGGAGGAACAACTCATCCAAGAGCCCAAATCCACTCCCATTAAAACTCCTTCTTGTCTAAAATGTATAAAAGGGATGGAAAAAAATATTCCTTGATGTGGAAAATGGTTCCAAGTGAATTGCCACAGACGGTGACAAGGTTTGGAAGGAGAAGGCTTTTTTCGTTCTTGTCACAAAAAACAGAATGAAAGACTCTTTCTGTTCATACTATCCCCAGTATGTTAAATAACAGGAACCGGGCAATCCTATCACCGTGCTTGGAAATGTCTGGTGAGATGGGACCTTTAACATTTGTGGTGGCCTTACTCATCCTGTGAGGGGAATGTGTAAATCTCCCCACTGCAAATAATAAACTCCCTCAGTGTGGCCAACTGTCATGATTTATATCACAAGTGGTGCGATATTTGGTGTTTTTCTTAAAGGCCCCAGCTTTAAGTGATTACGAAATAAGCTCAGCTTTCATTATTGAAACCAAGTCAGTTTCCAGCTCTTATGGTTGCAGAGATAAGTTTGAAACCATGAACCCTAAAGATTCCCTTGCCAGAAGGTGAAGAACTAAGTCCAGAACCTATGATTTATTGTATTAATGACTAATGATTTCCAAGCCCACCTCATTGTCTAGGGGTAGGAGGGGCAAGCTCATGATTTGTGAATCTCTGAGCCTAGCAATACAAGGTCCTTCACCAAAGATTTGTAAGTGAAGTAGACAGTCGTGGGGTGGAGGGAAGGTCCTCTCATGGACCTTTGTTCAAGCGCTGTCTGTCCATCTGACTTTGGTTAGACTCCCAAAGAGAACCTGAGTCCTTCCAGCAGTCACCTCTGACCTTCACCTCATTCCCATAGCCCTTCATTCTCCAGATAGAGGGTGTTGGTTAAAAGATGGGAAGAAAAAGGGTAAGAATAAACAGTCAGTTTTCACCATGGAGAGTGGTAAATACCAAGGCCCTCAAGGATCTGTACTAGGATCAATGCTGTTCATAAATGATCTGGGGAAAGCGGTAAACAGTGAGGTGGCAAAGTTTGTGGATGATACTAAAATGTCCAGAGTGGACTGTGAAGAGTTACAAAGGTATCTCACAAAACTGTGTGGCTGGGTAACAAAATGGCAGATGAAATTCAATGTTGATAAATGCAAAGTAATGCACATTGGAAAACATTATCTCAAGTGTACTTACAAATTGAGGGGGTTGAAATAAACTTTTAGCGCTCAAGAAAGAGATTGTGAATAGTTCTCTGAAAACAGCTGCTCAGGGTTTAGCAGAAGTCAAAAAAGCTATCGGCATGTTAGGAAGCATTAGGAAAGGGATTGATAATAAGACAATAAACATTATGTCACTATATAAATCCATGGTACACCCACACCTGGACCACTGCGCCCACCTCAAATATTATTGGTGTATTACAATAGCACTGATCATGGACAAGGATCTCATTATACCAGGCACTGTGCAGAGACAGAATCAAAAGAGAGTCTCTGCCCCAAAGAGCTCATTAAGTGCAAGACAAGAGACAGCAGAGAAAACAGACAGCTGGGAGAACACAAAGAACCAATAGCGGGGTCCAAGTGCTAAGCCCCCTTTAACTTTCCCGAGAAACTAATATCCCCCTGTACGAACCTTGCAACAAATCATAAGAAGGTCTTGTCTCTTATGTTGCTAGCTGTGAATTTTGCCTTCCTGGCTGGTAACGTAAAAGGATCCAGGAGGTCAGAAGTAAATGAAAAATTAAGTAACTGGCTTTTATGAAGAGGGAGAATTCAGTGTGGTTACTGAACCTGCCGGAGCAGAAGAACGCAGATGCCAACCCATTGCAGTAGCTCAGTCAGAGAAGGAGCAGCAGGGCCTTCCCAAAATTAACCTTTCCAGGGGATTCAGACATCCTGCGTAACCCCCGCTTTGTAACACTGAGGATGGTGTTAAAAATCAGGGGGTCATGTCTAATCCCACGTGTACAGACTGAACCGAACTGCTATATATTTATATAGACAAATCAGGAGCCCTGTTCAACGCCCATAACACATTCAAGCGCTCAGTCTGCAGACATTTCATTTTGTCCTGCACTGCCACTCTGTGGAAATTTGACAGATTACAAGTGCATTCCCGGAAACCTACTTGACACATAGTAATAAAGTTCGTCCCTCACGCTAAGTGATGTACATGCAGTGAGCAGTAGCTGAGGCGTGTGTAAGACGTATAATTAATTAACGGGGAAAATAAATAAAGTAAAAATTGGAGTATCCCATCTGCGGTGTTACTGTTATTCTATGTAAACTGTCTAGCTCCAGATTTCTTGGTCCAGGTCTGGACTCCAGAGAAATTGCATTTTTCACAATGCATGTGGCCCTGTTCACTGAATGCATACAGTGCTGCGCATTGCAGCCCCATCGGCCAAATCCAGACCTTCTGAGGATTTTGACTGGACCATGAAACTCCAGCGGGCTAGTGAGAGTATGGGAGTGTCTGGCATATGCTGGCAGGTTTGGGGAGCAGGTGCCAGGTCTGACAGTAACAGAGGGTGGCAGGGGCTCCCCTGTCATTCCTTTCCTACGGGGATCAACAGTGGGACCCAGGCAGGTGTCTGGGGCTGACACATAACTCAGGGGGCAGGTAACCCCCTTTCTCTCCCTGAATGGAGCCCTGCCAGGTGCTCAAGGCTTCAGCCCCATGGAGCATGCCAGAGCTGGGGGTTTCAGCCCTGCTGGATGCCCTGGTGCACCCTGACCTAGGGTCTTATCTGGTTTCCAGAATTATGCTCCAGGATATATTTTACCTCACAACCAACAGAGACTAGACCTTTGAAATCATCATCAACAACAGCCATATATTAAGGCAGTGTGGCCTATTGAATAGAACTCAGGATTAGCATACAGGAGACCTGGCCTGTGGAATTACCTAGCACATGTCATGACCCCACTGGGTGGCTCTGTTTCCCCATCTGTAAAATGGGGATAATGCCACTGACCATCTTTGTAAAGTTCATGGCGCTCTACTGGTGAAAAGAGCTATGTAAAAGTGAAGTATTATTATAATAAGAATACAAATCACAGCTGAGATTAGTGGTGGGCAAGACCCAGAGAGAAATTCTACACTGTAAAGCCTGAAGAAGCTATTTTTTATTTGCTAAAATAAATAAAATACTGACAGTGGAATTATCAAATCCCTCAACAGATATAGGTAAATATTCATGTATCTGGAAAGTTGACGGTGAATCCTCTGGTTAAACATTCCTTAAATGTTAAACAAGGTGATTTTGCACCTGTTCAAGGTGCTTGTTCTCAATGAGTAACACTGTTTGTAGCCCTCCCCTCCCCCCCGCGCTGCTCTGGTTCTTCTCATGCCTCCCTCCAGTGTAAATGGAAAATCTGTCTTTAGCTAAATAGCTCATCCAGGCCTTGTCTGTCAGACACCCCATGTCCCGCCCTCCACCCCACCTCTGTTGCATTCATCTCCTCACTCGCCCCTTTTCTCTTTGTCAGGTCCCCTGAAACGGTGCCTCAAATGTGAATGTCTCACCCCACCACCCCAGCCTCTACAGCATTACTCCTGGCTTCATTTCAGCCCTCTTTAACCGGCGGCTGTATTCTGCCCCACAGATTCCTGTCTGTTGCTACCTGTGCAGCCCCTTCGGGCGAAAGACGGCGGGTCATATTGGTTTTCCACGTAGCTGTCTGGTGCCTTGCCCTTTGTCCAGCCAGTTTCCAGTCATCAGTGGTTTGGGGACCGGACGGCAAGGTTCTTTAAAAAAAATAAAGTCAGATGACTCCCAATTGGACGCCGGACTTTAGGCCCCAAAACAGCCTGAATTTCAGACCTGCTGCATCGTTGGCCTGAGAGGAACTTAGGGTGCTCCGTAGCTTTAATTTAAATGAATGAACAAACAGGAGCCCTGCCCAGTGTTTCTCAACAAGGGAGAGAAGTTCTTTCATCATGTTGCACTAGGGTCCAGCCAGGTGGAACTTGGCCAGAAGCCCAGAGAGTGCAACAAGGTAAAGCACCCAAATGCTGTTGCTCCTTTCTTTCCTGGAAAGGCCACAGTTCACACACAGCCCAGTTCAACCATTGCCCAATGCAACGGGGGTGTGGGCACCCCTCAGCACAGCGCTGAGCAGACAGCAAAAGCCCCGCGGCCTTTTCGCAGCACTTAATGCTTGAGCAGAACAGGGGCTACTCTGCTTGGTTCACCCGAAGCTCTGGCCTTGGTTCGCCTGACTGGAGAGTCGTGAAGCAAGCAGGGGAGGGGAGGGTGTGGCCGATAGCCAGGAGCAGAGCTCCCAGGAAACTGGCGCTATTGAACAGTACAGTACTCCAGTCCATGACTTGCAGCTGCCTGTTATTTATAACAGGCTGCAATTAATTTTTCCCTCTATGACTATTGGCCTGTTCCAGGCAGATCCAGAACCTCCCTCTCAACAGAGGCCATTGTTTCCGGTGGAACGGAAATTTAACATGGCTTTTATGAGCTAGAGTTGCCTGTATACCAGAGCAGAACAGCAAGCAAGCCGTCACACGGAGCTAGCAGCTATTTTGTTTAATTTCTCAGCCACAGCTTGTCTCATTGGGTGCATCTACACTTACAAGTTAGGTTGACTTAAGGAGGCTTAGGTCGACCTAAACAAAGCCACGTCCACACTGGGCTTTCCTTAAGTCGACTTAATAACACCTCGTTTTAGGTCGACTTAATGTTTAAGTCGACGTTATTAGGTTGACTTAAGCCAGTGTGGATGGGGATTAGCGCCTAAATCGCCCTTATTAAGTCATCTTAAAGTGTTTGTTAAGTCGACTTAATAAGGTCAACAAGGGGTTGTGTCTACACTAGAAAAGTTGTCGACTTAACAAAGTCGACTGAACTTTTCTAGTGTAGACACAGCCATTGAGTCTAAGGCCAGAGGGAACTACAGAGAGCAGATTCTAGTCCAATGTCCTGTATAACACAGGATGTAAAGTAGCCCCAAAATAATTCCCAGAGCATATCATTCAGAAAACCACCCCCGCTTGATTTAAAAATGCCCAGTGATGGAGAATCCACCACAAGCCTTGGTTAATTGTTCAAATGGTTAATTATGCATCGTTAAAAATGCACGCCTTGTGTCCAGTCTGAATTTGGCTAGCTTCAACTTCCGGCCATTGGAGCATGTTAGGCCTTTCTCTGCTAGTTTGAAGTGCTCAGGATTAAAGAGCTGTCCGTGCCCCCATAGGTATTCACCCTTACCTTCTTTTTGGTAAGCTAACTAGCCTGCTGGGGTTGATACCAAACCCCAAAGCTGAGCAGAGGTTCTGAAACAGGGGGTCAGGTGTCCCATGAACAGTTTATTGGCAGGCACGTCATTACTGGCTTCTCCTCCTTTGCAGCTCCTAAAAAGCAACCCGTCAGATTTTGCCAACCAAATGATTGCTGATGTTCCCACCGCACATATTGGGTCCATCTAATCTACTATACGGTCTTCTGACACTGGTCCATGCCAGACGCTTCAGAGGGAATGAATCCAGTAGTTGCCCCGTGTTCCATCCCACCAGCCATTCCCACCCTCTGGCCAACAGCAATCCCTGCTTCTCCTGCACTTAGGATGGAAGAACCCCATGCACTCCTACAGCCTGAAAACTGGCTGGCTCCCCAGCAGTTCTGCAAAAAAGAACCTGGGGATGACAGTGGACAAGACGTTGGACATGAATCAACAGTCTGGCCCTATTGCTAGGAAGGCTAAGAGTATATTGGGAGCTCTGCTGGCAGATGAAGGGAAGTGATTATTCCCTTCTCGTCAGCACCGGGGAGGCCACATTTTGAGTACTGTGTCCAGTTGTGTCCCCCCCCCCCCAGGAAGAATATGGATAAATTGAAAAGAGTCCCTTGGAGGACAACAAAAATGACTAGGGGGCTGGAACACATGAGGTGAGGAGAGGCTGAGGGAGGGAGGCTTGTGTAGTCTGCAGAAGAGAAGATAGAGGGAGAATTTGATAGCTGCCTTCATCTACCTAAAGGGTGGGGTTCCAGGGAGGAGGGAGCCAGGCTGTTCTCTGTGGTGGCGGCTGACGGAAAAGGAGCAGTGGTCTCAAGTTGAAGCAGCAGTGGGGAAGAGGTCTAGGTTGGCTAGTAGGAAAAAGGTTTTCCTGAGGTGGGGGTGAAGCACCGGAATGGGTTACCTAGAGAGATAGTGGAATCTCCACCCTTAGAGGTTTTGACAAAGCCCTGGCTGGGATGATTTAGTTGACATTATTCCCACTTTGAGGAGGCAGTTGACCTAGAAGACCACCTGAAATCCCTTCTGACCCTAATCTTCTATGAGCCTGGCTAATAGCCATTGATGAACCTATCCTCCATGAACTTAGCTAGTTCTTTTTTGAACCCTATTATTGTCTTGGCCTTCACAATGTCTATTTGCAAGGAGTTCCACAGGTAGACTGTACATTGTGTGAAGAAATACACTGGGGTGTTATGTAGTCATGAATGGTCGGTCCCTCTGGTTGCTGGTGGGAAGGCTGGAGATTCACAAGAGAATCAATAGATGTAGGGCCCGAGGGAGAGATTAGACTGTGTAGCTCATCAGCCATTCAGTGCTGAGTGCTAGGCCCCAAAATTGGCAATAACTCTTGACCTCACAGCTAGGTATAGTAGTAACAGGCATTTGCTTTTCAAAGATGTTGAGCATCCACAAAAAGACCCTCTGGGATCAATGGGAATGGCAGGGTTCTTGCTGGTCATGATCTAGCAAAGTACTTGTGACACATTGGCCCTTGAAGTTAACTGAACTGTTTTGTGCGTGTGCTTTGCTGGGTTGGGTATCTTTCCCATTGATGTTGGATCACACCTTTCCCAGAGAGAAGACTCAGACTTTGGATCAGAAACTTGATGATAGATAGAGAATTTCCAATCAAGACATTTAGGAAAGACAGGATAAATTTACCCTCACTCCACTGTACTCGACTTTGCATTGTTTTATTCTTGTATTTGTACAGCTATATTTTACAGAACGCATTAAAATGCAGTTTAGACACAGCCCAAACCCTGTCTCCCGAGATTGTTCATAACACAAGCGTGGAAAATAAGACCAAAAATAAAGGGACCCCAAATCAAAACATTCCCCAATAAACAGTTCTGCCAGAGGACTCCTTTTGCAACATCAAGCTGTACCTTAAAAAGGAAATTGGGCTCAAGATAGTTCATACATTGAAAACGTCCATTGAAAAGAAAGGCACTGTGCGAACCACATTTTACATATATACAGACTGAAAAAAAATAAAAATAAAAATAAAAAAAAAAAATAAGAAATTACACTTTATTATTTTAAACTCCTTCTGCAGCTTTGTTGGTTCAATATACACTTTTTTTTTGTAAATTGTAAACCTTCACTTGCAAAAAAATACAAATACACTGATGCATTTAGACAAAATATTTTCTTACTTGTACAGATGCAATACTTTAAAATATCTTGTTAAGTGCTCTATCACACTAAAGATTCTCAAATCAGCACCTGCCTGCAGATGCTAAATCAAGCCTTTAATGCATTTTATATATATTTTAATATATCTTTTATTAAGGTCTATATATATTTATTTTATATTTATATTTATATATATTTATATATTTACAACTCTGCCATAAATTCCTTCACCTTTGGTTAAAAAAGTTAAAGCCCTCTCTTGAACAGCACACAAAATTCTTTTCTTCTCTTTAAAAGAGCACACATTTTGCATAAAAAAGAAAGCAAAAAAACCAACCAAACAAAAAATACCAAAAAACAAACCCAACCCCCCAAAACACAACACAACTGTTCCCGTAAAAATCAACATTACATTCCTCATCTTCAAAGTTAAACTCCAGAGTTTATCAACATTCCACTGCTCAGACTTTTTTTTTTTTTTAATATACATTTAAATCTGAATAAGTTTTTTTAGCTTCACATAACTGGGAAAAATAAAAATAAAACCCGTGTATTTTTTAATATGTTTTCCCCACCTATCTGCACTATGGGCTTAGAGGCACTCCATCGTGTGATAAAAATTTTAAAGTGTTACAAGTAACCTTTGGATAACTTCTCCCCCCTCCGACAGGCACTCCCCACCCCGAGAAATCCTCCGGGCTTTCAGCACGCTTTGGGCAGTTCTGGGGGCAGCTCCGTTGTCGAGACGCGGTACTGCACCTTGGTGTTCGTGATGGCGCCGTGTTTCTGCCGGAGGTGGAGACGCAGCTGGCTTTTGTGGCGGAAATGCAGGTTACATTTCTCACACTAAAATGGAAAAGGTGGTGGAGGGGACGTTAGCTTGTGAGTCAACTGAGCCATTTATCAGCTAGCCACTTGTGTGCACCCTCTCTCCAACCTCCGTCCGCATGCTGTCGGCATCGCCTCACAACACATCTCATAGGCTTCAAGGTCAGAAAGGGCCATTATGAGCATCTAGTCTGACTTCCTGCACAATGCAGGCCTCAAAACCTCACCCACCCGCTCCTGACCTGGGAGCCCTCCCTCTATTTTACAAAGGAGAAACTGAGGCGCAGAGAGACTAAGCCGTGTGGATGGGGACGGGGAAAACAGAGACATGACCTTAAAAGGCTCCTCCTCTAGAATGCACCAGAGCCCAGACTGAACCGGTGGTTGGGACTGAGCCATGCCATGGTGAGGACAGTATCAGTGTGGAACAGTCTCTCCTCGCTGTGGTATGTGGCCCTGGCGGCTTCTAGGGAGTTCTGGCTCTTGGTCACTAGCACTGCTAATGCCTGGATAACTTACATGGTATGGTTTCTCTCCTGTGTGGATTCGAAGGTGACTTTTGAGGGTCTGCAGGTGCCGAAAGCGCGTGCCACAGATTTCACAGGGGTAGGGTTTCTCGCCAGTGTGGATTAGCACATGGGCTCGGAGATGGGCAACCTGCCGCAAAAGAGAGCGTGTCAGAAAAGGGTCCCCCCATGGGCACACTCGCCACCTGCACTTCACATTCCAGCCAAACTCCCCAAGCCTCTCCTATCAATGCGCAGGCTTCAGGGCATTAGCTAGTCAACAGCTGGGGTCAGGAAGAAACAGTCTGTCCGTCCGTTCCGACTCATGACACAACATGGCCCAGAGAGTCACAGGGGGGCGTATGCTTTCCCCTGAAGCACATCTCATTGGCCAGGAGAGGAGACACTGGATCAAACTGACCATTCATTCATCCCAGTATAGCTAGCCCGGTGTTAAAGGCAGACTCTAATCCTAATGGATTCTTCTGATAAACCAGCTTCACCAAAAGGAGTTTGAAATGCTAGCTTCTTTGTGGCCAAAGGCTGGAATCATGAGCCGAGGCCTGTATTCATTACTCAAGTGACCTTCCGAAGGGCTCTCTTCCTCAGTATGGAGTCATAGGTCAGACTCCAGGGGCATGAGCTAATGAATGTTTGCAGGAAAACCCCTGGAGAGCCTCGAATACTGACAGCACCAGGAGAAATACAAATAGTTTTCCAATGAAATGCATTTGTGCCTATGAACTAGCATCACTGATCTGCCAAAGGCAGAAGTTCAAGGGGCCTGTATTTCCTGCATGGTATCCGCACCAGGCCTTCAGCGGGAAACTCCGCCCCTTTGGGGCATTTCCCACGTCACCGACAGCCAGCAGAGCCCACAAGCTCCCCCTTTCCCTGGGCGTTGTAGAGCATGAAGAGGGGTTCCCACCTGGACAAATCTGGCCCCACAGGTCTCACACTTATAGGGTTTTTCTCCGGAGTGGATGCGTGTGTGGGTCTTCAGGTTTGCCGGCCGGTTGAACTGCGCTCCGCAGATAGTGCAACGATACGGCTTCTCACCTGTCGTCAGAAACAGAGAGATGCCTGGTTAGTGCACAGCATCCTGAGCTCCCCACAGCTGCTAAATTTCTACCTCGGCTGCAGAAGAATGGGAAACACGCAGGCCTCCTAGAAACGCTCTGCAGACGTGATCCCTCCAGACTCTGGGGCAGACCCCCTGCTGCATGCTAATAATTTGCTCCCCTTAGCTGTGAATTCCTTCCGCATGTATGTGGGGGTGGAAGGGATTCCTCCATCAGAGAGCCACCATAGTCCTGTCTTACACCAGCCTCCACACAGGCACCGCAGGCCAGGGAATAGGTATGGCCAGAGTATATCATGGCCCAGCTATCCTCAGCTGGCTGGCGGTCCCTTGGGGGACCAGTGTATGTTACAGCAACCCCCCGACTGCACCCAGAGCCGGTTAAGAACCAGGGATCCTCACACTCACAAAATTTGGGAGCAGCCGAGAATGTGCCCACCTGTCTGTGTCTCACTCTGGTATTTTTGGAAGGGTACCCTAGCCAGAAGTGATTCCCCATCCTCCTCTCGGAAAGCTATTATACAACTACTGGCTGGCTCAGATTGTGAAGCACAGCACTAGAAATCAGGGCTACAAGGCAAGTCCATCTATTTGGCCAGACTGGGATTAACAATCCAACCCCTCCTAGACCAGCCACAAGCCACAGCATCCAACTTTATACTATCGCCAGGTGAGCAATGCAGAAATACAGCAAGTAGATGAGATCAGCCTGGGTCTGCCAGCCTCACACTGGTCTTAAATGCATTTGATCCAATTGGCGGGTCGCTTCTTTAGGAAAGTGAGCAGGGCTGAGACTCGGGATGGTCAGGAAACAGGAGTAACAGCACTCCACATTATTAAATCTCAGTTGTTCCCACCTGCCACCTACTTCAAAATAATCTTCACCAGATTTTTGCCCTTAGCTGTATTGTTCGGATGGTTGTATATGGACTGAAAGGTCGATGGGAGGTTTACCTTTTTCTCCCTCCTGCTTTTGGTTTTAAATGAAGAGTATCCAGAACATCAAATCTGCTTTTCCCTGGCTTTGCTAGAGGATGTATTGAGAATATCAGTGGATGTATACTGCCAGCTTTTGCACCTTAAGGCTCTGATCCTGCTAACGTTATATGCTGGTATAGCACCAATTGATCATAAAGGGTCTATTTACACAGATAAAGTTTGGAACATTCTTAAGCCTGTGCCTTTCAGCCCAATTGCAGCTGGAGGAAGGCTGGACTTTAACTCAAACGTCCTTTTCCCAACATGTTAGTTGGACATTGATGTTCTGAGCATTAACAAAAACAAGCCCCCAAATCCCCAGGATTCTGAGCAGTGATAGAACCTTTGATCTGTTCCCTTCTCATCTTTTACTGGGCTAGATAGGACCTGACTTCCCAATGGAAAAGCCACCAGACTTTTTATATTTTAAATAGCCTCTCTCAGCCTCTTCATCCAGTCCAAAGACCATTTCCCTCATCCCCTTTTAACACTCCGATGGGGAGAGAAAACTGAGTGCTAGGCACTTTTAGAATACCTCCTAGTCAGGGATCTCAAAGTGCCTTACAGATATTAAGCTTCCCAGCCCCCTAGGGAGGAAAATAAGTATTTCTCCATTTGTAGCTGAAGTACACAGGCACTAAGCTACTTTCAAAGCAGCAGAACCCAGGATTTCAGCTCCCAGGACATGGCTGAAAAATCCATGAGCGTCCCTTCTAGGTGCTCGGGGTGCATACCCAGTCACAACGACTGGCACGCAGGGTACGAATTATGCCTGCAGGCAAGGAGCCCTGGATCGGCTGCCCTGACACCTTTCAGGACCGCTTCGATGCGTTGTCAGGGGCTGGCACCGGAGCCGTACCTGTGTGAACAGTTTTGTGGCTGGCTAGGTTCCCCTTGTAGCGGAAGGAAGCCTGACAGCGGTCACACTTGTAGGGTTTATCGCTGTGTGCCTGCAGGGAGTGTCTCTTGAGGGAAGCCTCTTCTGAGAACCTGCAGTCACACTCGTTGCAGAAGAAGGCTCCATTTTCTGTCGGGGACAGAGAGGCAGGGAGAACGAATGAGATCAGTGAGCCCAGCAGCACACAGCTCACCTCCTACCTGGCCCGTGACTTTCAAGAGGAGCTGGCAGAGACGTGAAGCCAACACGTCTAAGCTAAACTTTCACAAGGGGTGAATGGAGCTGGGGTGGGGGGTAGCAGCCTGGGAGATGAAATCAACAGCATTTCCCAGCATCCATTAACTCTCTCCTTCATATATACACTGCCAAGTCACGCATGATGGGGGTACCAACCAAACAGCGACAAAAAAGAGGCAGCATCTGAACAAATAGGAAGCAGAAGGCCTAACGATGGTGATTTCACTGTACAGGAATTCAGAGTTCCACTCATTAGGGGAACTTGTGTTTTGAGCAGCCAATAATCTTCCGTTTCCCTCCCTTTGAGCAGAAGATGGGGAAAAAAAGAGATTTTCTGTGCCTGGACTTGTAAGCGTCCGTAAACCTCTCTATTCACATTGCCTCCAGTCTGGGGTAGTAACTGTGAGAGCCTGGAGCAGTTACCAGCACCGATGAACGAGGCAGATAACATTGCCATGTTTTAGGGTGGATCATTTCTTTCTGCCTACCTCACTTCCCTTGTAATTTTGATTGGCTGTGGCATTCTTCACTTCCTGTCCTAAACTGTTGGGCTAGTGGAGAGTAATTAGCGTCCCAAGCTGCCTTCGCTTTGGCAGAGGGCAAAACCAGCCTGGATGCAGATCCAAACATGCTCAGAGTCCTTGGCGGGAGTGGGGTCTCTCTCACATGCTGGAATGGCATGGAGCCGTCTGGAAAGGTAAGGGGAGGGAGGATGGGTTCTGGACTTACCACAACTGGAGTCGGAGTATTCCGAGTGGGTTTCGCCCATTTCCTCTCCGAAGGTTGAGCCAGGCGGGAGAAGGCACATCTCAGAATGCTGGGGGGACTGGGAACCGCAGGTGCTGCATTTTGATGAATGCATGTACAGAGGAGACTGCCCCTCGCTGCTCCGAGGGGACCCGTCGAGAGATCTGTGGAAGAAGAGGAATGCCCATCGGAAGGCTTTAGTTACACCTCCTTTACCTGCCTCCTTTAGCTGCCTCCTTTACCCCAGACATTAGGAATACACAGCAGGCACTTAGATCAGGGCCCCACTGGACAGTCCCTCCTATAGTGCATTCAGTAATCAGGCTTCATTCGTTTATCGTGCCCGTCCACTAAGTAGGGAGGAGTAATCCGAGGCATGGGGTTTACATGAACGCTCCACTACCACAAAGGAAATCAACAATCTTGACTGCCAACACCTTAGGACAGGTAACCATCAGTGGGCGTGGCTATTCAGTTGGGAAACATCCATTACTGGCTAGCTCCCCAGTTGCTATCACCTGGTGTGGCTACACCAGACTCGCATATTTACACGTCCTGAGGAACTGACCAGAAAGGCTCTCTTAACCCAATCTCCATAGCTACCTAAAGCATCGTACAAATCCTGTGACACCGCACAGATTCCCGTCTACTGCATGGTGTTCTCCTTACCTGTTCATAATGTTGTTGAGCCTGCTTGCTTGTGGGATGGTTGAGTCTTCCCCATTCATGCTCATTTTAGTTGGGGACTGGACATCTAGATTCTCAGGTTCCATAGACTGCTGACAAGCTGAAGCAGACATGTAGGTGCGAGGGGAGAGAGTCCCCATTTCATTCTGCTCAGTGCTGTCCTGCTTGGTGCTCTGGTTGAGATTGTTGAGGACGATGAACTTGTACTTCTTCCAGTTACAGGCTTTGGGGTCGGTAGGACTCTTTGTGCCCAGAGAGCTGGAAGTTTGGCTGATACGGGCATTTTTGCTGCTACTAGACTCGGTCGGCGAGTTGGGTTGGCAGTCTGATTTCTGGGGACTCTGAGGGCTGATGAGGCCCTTTCGGTTCATTGGGGTGTTGGGCGGTTCGAAGTGTTGGCTGATCTCGTCTTCTGAGGAGGTTCGTTCTTCTTTGGCCGTTTTGTCACAGGTGAAGTAGGCATTGTTTCGGACCGAAGGTACAACAGGCTTAGGGCCAGCGGCTATGCTGTAGGGCACTTCACTTCTGGATTCTTCGGCGGCAGCCTCTTTTGGCGAATAGATGGTGGTGCGGCACATGTTGGCGGAGATGTCGGTGACAGCTCTGTTGTATTCTGGAGGGACTGTCCTGGAGGCGTCACATGGCAGCACTCTCTCCTTTGGGAAAAGGTTGGCCCTTGAGACATCTGACAGGGGCATCCTCGCCTCTCGCAGCTCATCATCAAAAAGGAAACCGTTGACTGGAATGGGGTTGTATCCAGTGTAGGAAATGGGTGATCCAGACAGACCGCTGTACAAACTGGAGGCAAAGGCCCTCCCATCGCAAAGAGACGGGTTACGGAGAGAGACGTTGTTCTCAGAGAGTTCCCGGCTCCTGTAAACCATCATCTCTGGAAGGCTCAGCATCCGGCCCGCCAAGAACTCTTCCCTTGGGGTCTTCACTGCAGAGACCATCTCAGCTTCGCTACATGAACAAAGGAGACAAAAGGAAGGGAATTATGATTTTTTTCCCCACCCCCGGCCTTTGAAACGAGCTATCAGTTGCATTGTAAATGCCACCCTCCGTCCCCCAAAAAACAGGCTCCTCAACTCAGCCAACAGGTGTCTCACCTGGACTTGACGAACCTTCGGCAAGTATCGACGACGTGTTCCATCTGCAGGTAGAGTGCGGTGGCCATGACGGCCATGATGTTGCTTTCCCTCAGGTTGAGGCGGGAAGTGTACATGAAGTCCAGGAGGATGCAGAATCCCTCAGGGTTGATTTCAGGGTCCAGGTTGATGACATTCAGATTGCACTTTAGCTGGTCAGTGAATATACCATAGAAGAGGCCACTGCAAAGGGGAGAAAGGACGGGAGGGGAGAGTGAACCGGATGTTACAAGATTTCGGAAGACGAGAGGGGACTTATTCGAGATTCTCCTTGTAGGAATCATGACCCCTCAGCCTCATCCTTCCTCTATTGCCACACTGGAAGGTGGCTGGGAAGGAGACCCCAGCAAGGTCCTGGTAATTAAAGACCCTCTGTAGATTTGCCTCATGGAACATCTCTCACTCACCCCATAACTCCTTCCTCCTTTAGCATTAAATTCCTCCAGTGGGCCATAAAATTACACCACTGTGTGCAAATGCCTCTCCTCTTCAGCTCCTGCCATCCATAACAGCTTCCCTGTATCTCAGCTGCTCACCATCTCCACTTAAATGTCTTCTCTCCCTTGCCTACATCTCTTAATTTCTCTCGGTCGTCTGTTTTTCCTCCCTTTGTGACTTACTGATCTCCAAAGCCTCATGGGAAACACAGGATGCTTTTGACACAAGCTGAGCTTGTCCTATAATGAGATGTTCATGCCAAATATAAATTGAAGGGGCTCTATTTATGCATTTGGCATGCCAATGGCCTCTCATTTCCTCCCCATTAGCGCCACCTGATAAAATTAAGCCCAGTGATGAGCCAATAGAACAGTGTACGCTAGTGAATGGCTCTCCCAGTCAATGGAGAAAGCTGCAAAGGCTAGATCTGGAAAAGAGATTAAGGGAGGACGTTACCATGGTCCTGGAATACTTGAAAGGCTGCTGTAATTTAAAAAAAATGGAGAAAAGTTGTTCTCCCTTGCCACAGAGGGCAGGAGAAGAGGTGATGGGCTCCAACTACCGCAAAGCAAATTCAGATTAAATCTCAGAAAAAGGTTCCTAATGGTAAAGAACAGTCGGACAATGGCACAGACGGCCGTGGGAGATCATGGAGGCTCCTTCACTGGAGGAGTTCAAAAGGAGGCTGGATAATGATTTGCCTTGGATGGCTCAAGACTAACAAATTCCGCATCTTGGCAGGGTTTAGACTAGATGATCCTCGCAGGCCCTTCTGACCCGATGGGTCCGTACATTCAATGGAGCATGACTATTCATTGAGCTGTAGCCCTGGGCCCCAAAGATACATCCACCCCCACCAGAGCCGTGACTCCAGAGATGGGTGCAGATGGTGTCTAGAGTCAAACTCTGCTATCTTCCCCATGTGGCAAGAGAGCCACACATCGGCATGCAAACCGGTTAGACTGAAGCCGTCAGCGTGATTGACTCATTCCAATCCCGGCCGAGCAGCTGCGACTTGCAGATGTGAGCATGGGGTAGGACCCTGGGATGTCAGATGGAGGGCATGGTGTGTGTGTAGGAGAAAGAAAAAGGGAAAGCAGCTAGGTGATTAACCCCTCTTCACCTGCAGGCCATGAGGACAGTTTTGTGGGCTCTGAACTGTTCCCGGTTCACGATGATGACAACATCTGTCAGGATATCCCGGCTCCTAAGGCGGTTGAGATTGAGGAGGACGTCACTTGCGTGGCGGGTGAACTGGATGCAGCTGTCCGCCGGAGAGGCCATCTTGACTCTGCCTGAAAAAGGGAGGGGAAGAAAAGAAAACAAAAACAGGACCATGAAGTGGCTCAGAAAGCACCGTAAGTAAGGCTAAGAGACTGCCATTGATCTACTCTGGCACCAGTGACCCTGAGCAGCAACTGAGCCTCAGCTGGAGAAGACAACAATAATCTAGGATGCAGCCACATTTCAGCTTCCATCTGTAGTGGCCATGAGCGCTAGGTTGTTCTTCTTGCCCCATTTGGAAGAGTCAAGAGAGGAGTGGATTCAGCAAGCACCCTCCACTTAGGTGATGGGTGAACTCAAAAGGATCTTCCTGGGGAAGAGCGAGGGGGAAAAACCACCACCCAGGGCTGCTCCTGCATCCATTCGGGCCAAGTTAGTAGGAGCTGCGCTAAGGAGAGAAGATCAGAAGATCTCACAGGAATTGCCAGCAAAGCAAAGCTAATTTGCAGCAGTTATGAGGTTACACGCTTTCTGCAGGCCTGATGCATGTGTCATTCCCACTGACATCAGACAGGCGTGTGGGCAGCCAAACTACAGGATCGAGCTGTGGAAATCCGGGCTATTCATAAAGGTCCCATAAAAAGCCACAGATGCTCAGCACTTCTGAAGTTGATTTGCCCAGTGTCATGAATCAGTGGCTACATCAGGAACCAGAGAACTCATGGTCACCTGACACCTAACTCCCTAGAGTCTGGATCTAGATCACCGGGGACTCATTATTCCGGGCCTTCTAAACAAAGAAAGCTCCGTTTCTCTTCCCTCACCAGTTCTTGGAGTGAAGCCTTCCAAAACACAAGTTCCTTTTGACTAAAGTTGGAGGGTTTGACCCAGGCCTTTCCCAAGAAGCTACCATCCTGCACCTGCAACAGCTGGTCTGAAATTCCACCCTAGAATTTGACTCTTAAATGCCATGTTACTCAGTGACTGGATTAGTTCCAGCCCCCTGCTCCGCTGCCTGTGGTGGGATATGAACGGGCACTTTTTTGCAGAGCAGTCACTCTCCTGAATACAGATGCCAGCTGGCCTAATGGAACATTTCATTCAACCCATTGAAGAAGGCATGAAATGAAATTTACATACCCGTTGCCTCAACTCACAGCCCAAAAGCTTCTTTCAAACCTACAGAGAAAGCACAAGGGAACAAACACCTGATTAGTTCAGAAATGTAAATTGGTGGTGGGAGGATGCATGCACATTGTTTTGATGTAATATCAGCTGGATGAGTGCTGAAGAAGCCCTTCCACTCTCCAGTAAGGTTAATTAGTTTCTCCCAGGACAGTATGTTCTTATTGCAACCACAGGCTTTGGGACTCTAATCATAGACTCTTCCACACCCTCTACCCCACACCATGGGTGTATGCCACATAGTCTTTCATATTGATGAGTCATGGACTCAAGAGTAGTGGGAAGGGTACAGGAGGAGTCACACAAGAATTCACTCATCACTTCTTTCAGAAATGCCTCTTCCCACCCCCAATATTCCCAGATCTTCCTTATCAGCTCATTGCATCATGTAGGGCTGCAAGACTCTCTCCCTTCTCCCCTTCCATTTTCCCCAGAGACCTGAAAAGGGTTAGCAACTGTTCTCCTTAGAAGCCACCATCCCTCTCAAGATTTCAAAGTGCTTTGCAAATATTAAACATTAAAAATGGCTCAAGATTGGGAAACTGAGGCACTGGGGGTTAAGTGACTTGATCAAGATCACACTGCAAATCAGTGGCAGAGCTAGAACCAGATTCCAGATCTGGCCCTTGTTCTAACCGCTGGAAGATGCTCTTCGTCGCCACCTGCTGGCTTGGGGGAGTTAATGAATTGGGACTGAGGAGATAGGAACGTCTCCTTTCCACATCATGCTAAATATATATATATATTTTCTTCTTACCTGCACAAAAACAAATATTCCTCCCACTCCCTAGTTTGCTTTTACATTTAAAAAAAGAGAGGAAAATAGGGTACCGCTGTTATTTGACTTTTCAGATGTACCCTATGAACCCTTCCATGTCCACAAAGCTGTGTGCCCTGAGTTTTACAGGGCGGGGGTAGGATGAAAAATTGGTTTGATTTGTAACATGATAAGACAAATGCATGACAGTAAAATCCATTGCACACACTAAAATGGTGTGAATCTTCAGAGCTCCTCTCAATCTCCCTAAATTGAAACCCGAGAAAAGAAAAGTGACTCATTTCCCCAAGACTGCCGACTCTGACCTTTTTGCACAGCACACCGTGCCAGCCACTTTCAGTGTTTAAATGAAAGCCAAGAAAGTTACAGATTTTGCTAGAAAACTGGAAAAGCTCCAATGTTCCCACACCAGTGGAATGTGCAAGTTACATACAACTGGGTCAGATTCTGATCTCAGTCACTGCCATGTAAGTGAGATGAATTCCACTGTGCTACTGAAGTTACGGGGGTGGTCTCAAGATCAGAACAGGGCCCATTTATAGGCTATGACATGGTTCTGAGAATTACAAAGCTCACCCTCAATTGCATTACGTGGAACGGGATGGAAGGAAGGCGTGCAACAGTAGAATCCTTTTACGTGGACGGAGCAGGTGGGCGACCAGTCCTTTGTGCTACCTGGTCCTTTGTCCTTAGTGTAGCCTGCCAGCACATCTGCAGCACTCATCCAGTTTTGCTCCCCAGCCCATCTTTGTTCCACACAGCTGCACCTATGCAAACCGTTGCCTGGCCTGGAACAAGCTAGTCTAGAAAGCAGACAAATCAGAGCACCTGCCTGCCAAACTGGCTTCAACAACAGGTTATTTCATTGCACTTCCTAACAGGTTCTGCCTTCAATCTCCTGCTGCTACCAAGAAAGAGGAGGGAGTTCCCCCTCTCCCCCCCAGGACACACATCCACCCCCCCCATATTAATCAAGTCAGATCCAAAGGTCATATGGCCATTGCATCCACATGATTGCAAGACAGCACTTCTCAGCAACCATAAAGAAGAGACTGTAAAGATCGGATGGCTGATAGTCGATATGGGAAAGAGGGCGAAAACTCAGATGAAATCTACTAGCCCCTCCCCCTGACTTTTCATGCTGTACTTCAGGGTTGCCCCACCATAAAAAGCTACCAGGGCTCGGCCCTGCTGAAAATTCAGCCCAAAACAGGTCTCAAATTGGGAATCCAAAAAAATAAAAATAAAAATCAGTGGCAACTTCTGAAGATTATTTGCCCAGAGCCGTGATTTGGTGGCTGCATCAGGGACCAGAGAACTTGGGTTATCTGAGATCCAAGTCCCTAGAATCTATCACAGGTGGCCCTTCATTCCACTCCGGGGTCCAGAGCTCTGCCATCTTCCCTCCCAGGTCTCGGCGGGACCAAGTTCCCGTCCATGGAAGTCAGAGGGGCTGACCGAGGCCTTTCCCGAGAAGCATCTGCCACAATCTGAACATCCTGGCCTGCAGTGCCACACTGGCATGAACCTTCAATGCCACCTTCCAGGGGAGGGGGATCTGCTCCCAGCCGGGTCACCCTCTCTTCCTGGTGTCTGTCTGGGAGGGGAAAGGCTGGGTCCCAGCTACCTTGGGGAAGCTCCATTTCCCCCCATTTCTCTTCCACACAGTATCTTGCAGCCTGCCCAGTGGGAGAGCACCCGGGTGAACCAGCTATGTTCAGATGGGGAGGAAACGCTGGGGGGGGGGGGGGGGGTTACAGATCTGCCATTCCAGCTTGCAACAGGTGTCCCGAGGGCCCAGCCCAGCACTGCAGCCCCTTGCCCACCCCCTGGGCTGCAGCCCCACAGAAATCAGGGGCTGGGGATCAGAGCCCCATGGGAGCATGCACAGGGTTCCCTTCCAGCCACCTGGGCTGTGGAGGAGGCAGGGGTCCAGCAGGTGAGCCCCCAAACCCCAGCCCTGCCTCTGCACCCTCCGCACGGTGCAAAGGGGGGAGAACAAGCCGAGACGCTGTGCCCCGCTGCCCGCTAGAGGGCACTCTGCCACAAGGTATGCCAAAGCCCCCTTCCCATCCTAACAAGGACCAAGTTCTGAGCATCCACACAGGCAACCCAGGGCAGGAACCTAGCGTCTGCACCCTTTGGGGGCTGCTCAGAGTCCAGAGGCCACAGCCGGGGTTATTCACAGAGGGGGAGGCAAAAGGCTGCTTCTGTGACAGAGACCTCCTTGCAAACCTTCTTTGTCTTGCAAAGTCTGCTACTCTAAGCTTTCCTCCATTGCACCCTGTTATGAACCCGGTTTTATTCATTCCGTAGCCACTGGGGGCTAGGCCAGAACTTGGGTTGATTAATAATCAAACAGAGAAAATTTCTAAGACTTAACCCCATTGTCAAAGAAGGGGTTGACATGGACAGCCCTGTAAGTTCCCCCCACCCATCTACTTCAGCCCCTCTGGTGACTGGGCACTAGTAAGTACGCTGTGCTATCCTTTAGTCTGATCCCACTTCCTCACCAGCAAACCAATGGTTCTGGGAAATGCAATGCAATATAGGGACTGGATTGTCATCTACATTTGTAACCAGGAAAGCTGCACCATTCCTCTGCAACTGCAAGGTGCAACGGAGAACGTTGAGGGCGTCCTTTAAGGATTAGAAACCAGTTGCACTTTTGAATGCTTGGAAAGGATCCAGTTTCTAGTCTGCACTCCGCTTTCGTCTTCATTTAAAAATAAAAGGGGGTGGTGGGAAGAGGCGGAATATAATTTCAAAACCCTATTTATATTGCCAAGTTCTTGATTAGCATTAATGGAGAAGGAAAGCCAATACATGTCTTTGGAAAGTGTTGAGTCAGATTTTTTTTCCCCTGTGCTTCCAGAATGAAATAAATAAAAAAATTTCCCAAATTTCTAAAATGAAAATAAAAATGGTTTTTCAACCGAAGTCAATGAAGCGACAGCTGGGAAAATGTGCCCCATTAGTTCAAGCATCATGTACCAGTTAAAGGATCTTATAAGAATACAGTGCCATAACAGGAAATTTGGACCGTGGACCTGAACTGGGCTATACTGCACCTTATGCTCAGCAACCACATAGCTACTCCTAGTGGCTGTTAGCACACTGGTTTTTTTAAGATAGCCCTGTAAGATATTTGGGAAGATGCCAGGTAAGTTATGGTACAGTCCTGTGACTCAGGGACTAATGCCTCTTCTCTGCAAATAATTCTGCAGTGTATTAGGCCATAACTGCTCTTTGTGGTGAGTAAAATCCCTGTCTTCATAGTGTCTGATGGTAATAAATGTAATTGGAGGTGAAAAGATGAGCCTATAGAACAGGGATGGGAGAGTAACTGGTTGGGGAAAGCCAGCAACTATTTCCCCCCTTCTCAGAAATAAGTTTCTGCTGAGGTTTTGAAATGGTCAGAAATTCAAAAAGCAAGAGCTTTAACTTGCAGTTTCCAGCTAGGAATGGAAATGGAGAAAATCTTGTATGTGGGACAGTTAAAAAAAAGAAAAAGCAGCCTAAAGTTGCAGTCTTAAAGTTTACTAACTTTTGGATGCTCCCACTCACCCCAGATTGCAGCCCCCCCAAACTTTTTAAGGCACAACTGCCATAAATATAGAATTTACAGTAGTTTTACTAAACTTGAGAATTGTTTAAAAATAGAGTTCTTCAGAGAAGAGGTTCTTGGTTATAAAGTCCCATACGTCACTACAAGTCCAAATGAAAGATTAAAAGTAAGGATTCGGTCGAGTCAAATTTGCCTTCCCCTCCAAACCCCTGTAGTTTTTAAATAAACTTTTCCAATATTCTTTAAAGTTCCAACTGAAAGGGAAACATGCCCCAGGCAGAGTTTGCATCGGAAGCTGAAATGGACTTCACCTTGAGTTTTTAAATCCAGGGTGAGAAATACAAAAAAAGGTTACTTAGATATTTAAAATTATTTTCCTCTCACTTACTTAAAGCTCTTGTAACACATTAAAAATGTTGTTTGAAATAGGATTTTAAAAAAAACCAAACAAACAACATAGCATGGTCTCCTTAATTAAGTTTTCCCACCTGCATTTACATTGGTGTTAGGATAACACTGACAATATGGTATATTTCTTAAGACTTTCTTATGAACTAGAAGGTGGCTGCCATGCAGCGTGATAGAAACCTTTTGAAAATGAATGCATCATTTTGTGATAAAGGACAGCTGATGTTAGATAAAGATGCAGGAACAGTAGATAAAGACCATAAGTAGGAAATATTTTCTATGTGATTTCATGAAGACATCCAGATAGAGCTTCATATGTACCAATAACATTTTAATATGTACATGGTTGTTTTCAATTACGCTCGATGAGTTGATTTCTGTGGCACTGGACATTGCCCTGTGCTTTTCATTGCTGGGTTTGGGCAAGCTAGCCATTTAAAAAGTATTCACTGTGTTTTGCTTTCCCAAGCTTGAAAGATTAACTACAAGTCAGCAAAGGGAATTTTCAAACAAAATCCACTAGATGGCACCCTTTCCCTCTGTTGTCCAGATCTAATTTTTCCCTTGGAAAACAACACACCACAGCTGAGGCTGGAAAACATGTAATTTTGTCGATGTAATTCTGTTTCTCTTAAAACACGTCTGAGCAACATTATTATTTTTATGAGCTTTTCCATCCTTGCCTTTCACAACTGAATGTTT
Organism: Pelusios castaneus; assembly: GCA_007922175.1. Taxonomy (NCBI): domain Eukaryota; kingdom Metazoa; phylum Chordata; order Testudines; family Pelomedusidae; genus Pelusios; species Pelusios castaneus. The sequence goes on along the minus strand of ML685900.1, from coordinate 2,200,412 downwards.
CTGCTAGACTTATTTTAGCCTCAAGTCCTCATTCTGCAGCATTTAGGCAAGCTAGGAAGTCTAGCCATTAAAAAAAAGAAAATAGTCAGATTTGGGTTTGGTGTAATCTTGAGAATCCTCTCTCAGTCAGAGTTCCTTCTCTTCAGAATAATAAATAACCAGTGAAAGAAAATTTCTTCGCTGATTATTGACTCAGACAGTCAAAACAGGTGGGGGTGGAGCTGGAATTAAAGCTTATAGGAAGAAATCTTTGATTTATTTCACCCTCTCAAAATTGAGCACTTCCCTAGAAATAAAGTCTGCTCTTCCTTTGATCAAAGGGGGGAAAAAATCCATTCTTCTGGAAGATCCTTTCATAGCCTTTGAATATTTGATTAATTGATTACTTGACAAAAAGAGGAAAATGTAGGTTTTTTCAGATGTATTGCTGGTTCAAAAAAAAAAAATAGTTGTAATGCGACTGCAATTTTGGCCCCAGGAGAAAAATTAGTTTTGCCTTAAAATATTTGTGAAGGGCCGCCTGAGCCATAAAATAAGCCCTTGAGGATTGCTTGAAGGAAACCTGTATTTATTTTATTCTTAAAGCACTTATCCTTTAAGCCTTTAATACAATATTGTGAATAATAAGTTTTAAAACCTCAGGACAAGAAGATGAGTCTGTCACATCAGACTCAGGATGCAATCTTGGAGTCAGGACTCAGATAAAACCTCTGCTGGAGTCAGAGAATTTTGCCCATTAGAGACGGCAGGAGCCAGTCCTCACTGATCAGTGTAGCTCTCTTCCACTCCCAGCCCAGTTTAATGCTGTTCAGTGATTTTTTAAAGATCAGATTCAGGCTGTACCGACCCAGCCGATGGCCCCAAATCTTGGATTGGTTGGCTCTGAAAGCCAAATGCAGAGAATGGAAGAGAAGCCACAAGTTTTCAGAAAATGTAGGCTGTTTTTGTTTGTTTCCCTACCCTTCCTTCTAGGCCATGAAGGCTATTTCGTAATATTTCAAAATATTGTGACAGCAAAGAAAACAATGCCCACACACACATCTCCGAAACGGGATTCCCTTTCCAACCAAGAGAGGTCGCTGCTACTCCACACACCGCTGCTGAAACCGCGAAGTTTTCACAACAAAGTCCCCCCTTGGGGGGGAGGGGAAGGTATTTTGACATCAAGTCACATCTGTCATTTACACAACAAACTAACCAGAACTCTCCAATAAAAACCACCACCAAGACTGCACAGACCGTCTTTCCTCCTCCCATTACTCCCCCCATCCATCCCCAAGCAGAAGCAATTTTTTCTTGGACACATTCCCATGGAGAAGGCCCTCGTGCCATTAGAAAACAAAACACAACAAAGCCCTTTAAAGAAATTAACAAGGCGGGATGGGAGGAGAATGAAACCTTCTGCTGGCCTTGGAGTTGGGTTGACTTTGTCCTTATACAAATAGAGGAGTTTTCACCACTTTTCTCTCAGGATCATTTGAAGCCATCCGCAAACCCGGCCCCTGATGCGATCCGATCTGTCAACCGGGAGCGATTTCAGCCCTGGCTGGTTAAACTACAGATCTCTCCCTCCCCTGTGCCCCTTCCCATAAAGTTCGGGAGCTTGCACCTTGCAGTAGCAACAGCAGATGGGTGCTTGCAATTTTGCAAAGCGCTGGGATGGACCCTGTCTCTCCTTCCTCCTCCACACTTGTGAAAGCAACCCCGGCTGGCTGGCGCGACGTCTAGGAACGGCGCGTGGAAACGGGGCCAGCGCCAAAGCGCTCGGTGCTAGGGAGCAAACCATGGGCGATTGTCCCTGGCTACTGATTTGTTTGCCATGAACAAGAGAGAAGAGCCGCTGGAAGAAGGGGGCAGCCTGGCTCCAGAGAGCCCCGCGATGGCACGGCCACACGAGCATTCCTTTCCCCCTTCAGCCTGCTCCAGAGCCAGCCTCCGCTTCTGTTTACATTCCGCAGCAATTGCTTCTGCATTAGGAGCGAGCCGCACTCGGGAGCTCATCGGAGAGCCACGAAAGCTCCCGCCTGGTTGAGGCTCAGGGCAGCGCGGTTTGCTCCCCGGACCTTGCATTTGGGAAGGGCCTGCGATGGGCTTTCCCCCTCCGTCTGGGGCAGCCCGGGCGGCGGGGCCGCAGGGCTCCTTGAAATCGACTAACGGGGCTGCCCCTTTGGAGCGTGTCCCCAGATTTGGGGGATTTAAATTTCCTCCAAGAACTTCGATCTCCGTCCAACAAAGCGGAAAGGCTTTTATTTCTCCGTCCAAATAAAAACAAAAGCCCGGCCCGGGGGGGTGGGGACACTAGGAAAGCGAAGCGGTTCCTAAAGCAGTCCTCTTACTCATTCATTATTTATTCTCCTTCCAGCAAAGCACTGCTGTTATCAGCCCGGCAGAGAGGCTGGGCGAGTCCCAGAAACAGACTCCCCCCCACAAACCCCGCACCTCTAGCCCAGGGGTGGCAGGGCTAGGCAGCCACAGGTTGCAGCCGCCACCAGCCCTTTTGCGAAGTCATTTCCGTGGAGCGGTCGGGGAAGGAAAGGACGGACACGCTCCCCTCGCAGAGCCTAGAGAGCAAATCTGGAGCGGGTCTGGCTCCCTGCTCCGCAGCCGCCCCGTCTACTATGAGCCCCGCTCTCCCCTGCCCGGAGGTTTCTGCAGCACCGTGGGAGGGGGGGATCCACCCCAAATCCCACCGACAACAAACCCCAAATAATCCAGCCGGCGGGAGAGCAGCCTAAAGCACCCGCCAGCCCTCCCCAAATCCCCCCAATCACAGCCCCACACGCGGCTGCAGAGCCTCTTCCCCAATGTCTCCGGGGCTGGGAAAAATCGCCCCGACGGTGTCAAAGCAGCGGGGGGATCCGGGGCTGGTGCCCGTCTCTGCAGGCGGCGGCGGCTGCTCGGGGCGGGCGAAGCAGCCAGTGACAGCCCAAAGCAAGCAAGCAGCGGAGCGGCCCTTCTCCTCCCGCCGGCCGGCCGGCCGGGCACCCCCCGGCTGCGGGCAGCTCCTGTCCGGGCCGGCCGTTCCCACCCTCCGCGGCCGCGCAGAGCCGGGCAGCGGCCACCTGCCGCGGGTAGAGCCGGGCGGGAGTGGGGCCGGGGAGAGGCGGCGGCGGCAATCACCTGGTCTCCGGGCTTTCCTAGAAACTCCTTGCATCACCAGTTCTAAGAACCCCAGTTCTAAGAATCAACACAGCCCAATTCTCGGAATTTGAGCGGCCGACTCTACCACCGCGCCCGGCCCGGGGGAGCCCGCCCGCCCACCGCGCCGCACCCCCCGCCCCGTGGCGGCCCCGCGGCCCGCCCGCCGCCGTCCGACGCCGCAACTCTCCACCGACGGCCCCCGCTGCTTTCCAGACGCCAGCTAGGCAGCGCGCCGGGGGGGGGGGCCCGCAGCGCAGGGCGAGGATCCCCCCCCGCGGCCAGTGGTAGGCGCCGGCTGCGGCGTCACGTGGCCGCTTTGCCTCTGTGACGTCGCGAGGCTCAGTGTTGCAGCGTTCGGCCCTTGGAATTCTGAGAACTCATTAGCGGGGCTGTGACAGAAGGGGGCTGCGGGGCGCTCCCGCCACGCGCCCCCTGCCCGCTGCCCCCAGAGCTAGCAGCTCAGGGCTGTACCCCCCTAGAGACCCGGGGGGCTGGGGTCGGGGGAGGTTTGCACCGGGCAGGAGGAGAGAAAAACAAAACAAAAACACCCTCCTCCCCAAGCCCTAATAAAAATGCAGGAGGAGGAGGAGGGGAGGAGGAAGCAGAGCAAATCTCAGGCAGTCAGGAGGGAGGCGAGGCTGTCTTGGGATCTTTAAAAAAAAAAAAAATCCGTCTTTTCTGTCCTTTTCCATCTCTGTTTGGCTCTCCTCTCCGTGCAAGGGATTTACTGTTGATGGAAGAAGCTTGGGGTTTTTCCCCCATGTAGAGCTCATTTTTTCATTTTTCCTTTTTCGTTGGGGGGAACATTATTTTTTGTAAAAAGAAATGGGAGGAATATCCTTGGTCTTGGAAAGACAGATACTCAGAGGATTATGTTTTCTTTTGGTCCTTCTCCCCTCCCTCTTTTCCAGGACTCTTAATGGTGGGTTGTATTCTTCCTAGTTGTTCTCAGTATTGCTGATTCTTGAAAAATAGACTGTGTCAGTATATAGCTGCCTCTGTGTATATGGAAATATCTAGCTATGATGGTGGGCAATTTTTACAATTATTTTTATTGCTTTTTAAAGTTGCTTTAGACGGCTTGCTTCAGGTCACTCCGAGACAGCTGAAAAGGCCTGCTTTTGCATTGGAGGAACATAAAGACTTTCCAATCCATGTTACTGACAGAGCTGTGGGGGTGGGGGAGATGTCAAAAGCATTATTATGAGAACTTGTTATGTGTGTGTGTGTACCAGCAAATGTATTGCATATTTATTTTCACTGTGAATCCACTCAGGGCCTATTTTGAGTGTGTACTAATCAGCTGATTTTTATTGCACTTACTTTTTTTTCCCCTGATCATTTTGGAGAAAGAGGATCCTGGATTCCTGATGACTTCTTCCACGTAACAGGGGAGGGAGGTGGCCTGTGTGTGTGTCTGTGATGGTATTTTCAGGTTTACAACAATTAATATACATTTGTTCACAAGAATAACCATCGCAGTGCCTTCGCTCTAGCTAGTACAATTGCTTAGAGCTACTTATTAAATTACAAATGAATTCCACGAAGGCTGCAACTTGAACACAAAGGTATTATGGTACATTTTATGCTGCATTTTTTTATTTTGCAGCAAAGTTCCTGAAGTGAAATTCTCAGATCTGCTTTAAAGTAGAAAAAAGGAGGAGAGCCTTCCTATTAATACTAGGCGTCTGTTATTTAAAACAGCCCAGTAGCAAGTCAGGTATCACACGAATAAGACACTTGAGATGATACAGACATGCTTTTAAGACGTCTTCTCTGTAGTTAAAAAGTAATATATAATTCAAAGTGAGTGAGCATGGCTTTGCTTTGATTGGAAGATCTCAGGGACAGGGAAGGCTGGTTTATCTGCATTTATCTTGTTTATCTGTGTTTGAAAAGAGCAGTGTAAACTAATGGGGCTATGTAAATGGACTTAATAACAAATAATATAATAATGATAATAACTAGGCTTTTGTTTCCATGCGAGATGGAATTTATGAAGAAAATCTCCTTTGTCCCTCTGCAGGCTGAATCTTTTGTTTTGGATGTATTGATCGGCTGGCTGAATGCAATGTTTGCAGAAAGTTAGGAAGGAGCTTAAAAAAAAAAATCTTCAGATTGAAGATTTATCATGATGGCTGTTCCAACTGGCATTTTGCAGAGTTGAAATCTTGTCATGCCTTTATGCTGCCCAATGTCAAATGGAGGGCTGCATCAGAGTTTCCATTATCAGCCCCCTCTTTACAAGGAATTATAAATCATCGATGAGCATTCCCTTTGGCCTGGGAACTTGGTATATAGGTTCTCAGCCTGGAAGCAAATATAGATTTTTATCCATTTTTCCTTGGGGTAGAGGGGCATATTGTCTCCTTCCTCTCCATATGACCATTGCTTTCTCATGGTTTCCTAGTATGCCTTGAACACGCACTCTTTATGCACCTAAATCCGCACCCCCTATTAAATTCCTTTGAAGTTTTTCCCCTGTACTCTGAAATGGGAGCTCTGTGTGCGTCAGGAATGTAATACTCAGCACAGGGAAGACGAGATGGAATACCTTTCAGATCCCACCTGTGCCACCCCTACTTTGCCCAGAGGGTTCACTGCAGAGCTTCTTTGCTGTAGTAGAAGAATGGCTTTCTTCACAACTCGTCTTGCGCCAGCAGGGCCTGGGAGAGAGGCTGGAATTCCAGGCCAGTTTTTTAGGCACGTTTTGCAAAAAGTCAAGGAAGTTCGCTAGCGATGACTATATCATGTCATTCCTTTAACTCAAAGAACTAGCTGCTTTTAAAGATGAAAGTGGCCTTTGAAGGGAGGGATTAACAGGAAAACAGGCAGGGAAGGGAGTGGATATAAAATCTTGTCAACATCCGAATTATTAACATTGGTTTGCTATGCACATGCATTCATTTCTTTCATAATCTGGATCCAGTCCTTCAGATTTGATGCATGCAATCCTCCGTTCTCCCCACATTTCCTTTCTGGTCTTTAGAAACGTATAAGGACTGTAGGAGCAGTCCTTACTATATTGACCCATGGATTTTGTCCATACTCCACATCAATACAGTAGCAGAAATTAGATTTACATGAAGGACCAGATCAGCTCCTTTTGCAATCTGTCATCAGTAATACCAAACTTTCAAATCACTCATGAAGACAGGGTCACCCATCAGGTTAGTACCACTGCTTCTGATGCTACACGGTATAATATTAACCCTCTTGTTCTGGTCTAAATTGTGGAGATCATTCTGCTTTCTTAAAAATCCTCCTCTAGTTTGCAAAAGTTGATTCTTCACTTTCCCCTCCTGCAGAAGTGTGCAGTTCTTCCGGTGCAATATAACTGCTGAGTTACTACACACGTGAGAGGCATGTCATAGGTGGTTGGGTTGATTTCCCTATATAAAATACATCAAGATGAGAAGCAGCACATACATGAAAATTATTACTAATAATAGTTACCCCTTTATAAGTGCAGTTCTATCTTTAAGGCCAGGGGATTTGGGTATATTGATCATGTATGAAAGGTAGCCCTTAATACAGAATTAGTTCATCCTATTGAGATATATACTGTGTTTTCATGTGCAAGTATTTAATGTTCTCAGGTAAACAACACATTTAAGAATGGTCTGATCTTTCTTTATATATTTTAAAAATAAATCTCTGTTTAAAATTAGTTTAGTTTTGGTTTGTTTGTTTTTTAAATGAGCCCCTTCAGGTAATAAATGCTACCTACCCAAATATAGAAATAACCCCCGGATCTTTAAAAAAGAGTGCTGGAACCAGCAAATTGATCCTTAAGACAGGATGGTCCATCTTTGACACTTTTCCCATAGCAATCACACTCAGTTTGTCAGCTGAGCTCTGGGAATCCAGCCTTTTTATCAGCTTTGTGTCAAACAGAAATATTATTTCAAGGCAGTTCTGTGTCTGTAATGCTATAAAAGAAGGGTGGATTGTACACTGTATAGGGTTCCCTGTTCAATTGTATTATCTTGTTTTCTAATCTAACCTACTTTTCTGTCAGGTTTGCGCTCTGCAGGAGCCTGTTTCGGTGCAATCTCTGAGCCCTTTTGTGGGTGTCTGATTTCTGTAACACATTTTGGTTTCCAGTATGAATGTAACTTTCAAAGACTATCATGACACTACTCTAGGTGTATGCGATCTTATCTACCTGACATTTAGTTTTTTAACCGTCCAGTCACTTGATTTGCATAAAATCACACAATCATAATTTTGTTGGCATCATCATAACAAACTACTCGAGATTACCAGCTTGCTTTTGCTTGCTGCTCATCAGCATGAATGCAGGTTTTCCCCCCCCCTTTTTTGCATATGGACTAGGCGCTCTCTGGATCTATGAACAGCACCTTCAGAGGGATGAACATTTTGGCCATTATATCCGTGACAACAATTTGAGCCCTTAATAAGTGTCAAGATTTAACTTCAAAACCAAACAGCTCAACATGCCAGTTTCTTGCCTCTCCTTCTGTTGTTGTTTATTCTTTTAAATTCAGATCTCTTTGCTTTTATTTACAGGGGAAACCCATAGAACAGGCTGCCTGATCCCAGGAGGCTTGCCCGGGAACTGCTGTGTTCATTACAAAACAATCCTGCAATTAAAATTAGCTCCAAGGGCTAAACAAACTGCCCCTGTTGCTGATCGTTTGCTAATTTCAGCTCTGTACCTCTAGAACATTTTTTCCCCAGTGCTAGTGGCAGAGGAGGCAGCAGCTGGAGCTGTGGAAGGTGAGGGACCACCCCAATGTTTGTAAACTACAGGAGAAGGGGAGTAGGAGAGGAATATTATTATGTAAAACAATGTATTTTTTATTGGAGTGTTCATGACTAGGCAGGAGCCTTCCTTCTGGGGGAAGGACTGGAAGTGGAAAAACTTGATTTGCATGGCAGAGCCTGGATTTCATACACACCCTCCGTACACCGGTCCATACGAAACCAGCTCTGAAGGCTGCATCTGCTCAGTCAGAGTCCAAGAATGTGCGTGGAGCCTGCACTGGTACTTTTCCATTCACATGCCCACTGTGGAGTGTCTTGTTTATTTCATCTTTCCTGCAGAAACCTTTTGATTGCATTAGGTATCCGTCATCCTCACCCCCTCCCTAAAGTCAACAAAGGGAGATACACGGTAGAAGGGAAAGGAGAAAGATTTTCAGCCTGTCTGCCTAAAAATCTTGTGCTTCCAACTGGAGACGTTATTTATTCATCCGCTTAAAAAGAAACCAAAGAACAGTTGTGTTGCTGGTTACACACACAAAACACACACCTAAATCTAGATTATGAAGAGTTTGGATAATTAAGGCAATTGTCAATGTAATTACAAGGCAGGGCAGTTCAGATAATAAGACTTGGAGAACTGGATAGTCAGATTTTATCAGTAAATGACATTAATATTTTATTGAGAAATTGGTTATGATAATGGCCAGATCTTGCTATGAGATGCATAGTGTAACTTGTCTGTCAAAAATTACTTTTCCCAAGGAAGTGTGAGAGTAGAATATTTGCTATCTATCTATCTGTCCGTCTGTCTACAGTTCCCATCACTGTGGAACTAGGCGTCACAGGACTGTGCCACAGATACATGCTCTTTGGTTTAAAAGGCAAATTTTGAAACTAAGTTCTACTGAGTTTCCAGTAGAAAATTATTCTTCTCCCACTCTGCCCCCAATCAATATTTAACCAATTACAGACCAAAGTCTGTGGTTTGGTTTGATTTTTCCTTTTCTGCTGAGTATGATAGAGCAAAATTAAGTGATTCACACATAGACCTTGTACGACTGAATATATAACATCTTCAAATACAAACATACATTCCATACTCCTTTTCCCGTGCCCATGCCCTGATTTTTTTCTTCCCACCTTCTTGTTGAATTCGTCTCATTTGAAAATATTAAGCATGAGACTCGTAGAAATTTAAAGATCTTCCTGTATTTTAAGCAGTGTTAGAAGTGGCTTTTTTTTCTTTTTTTTTTTTTTGACACCTCTCCTGACATTCAACTGATGACATTAAAACACAAAACAAGCAACAAAACAAAACAAAAATAGCCCTAGAGATATATTCCTAGTGTAAAAACAAACAAACAAACCCCCTGTGCTGGTTCAAGCTTAGACTACAAAGTGTTTGTTTTGCCTGAAAGAAATTGATCAAGGGCAGTCCTTGACTCAGGCTATTATTTATTATTGCTATTTATTTCTACTCCATTCTGATCTATGGTACTAAAAGCCAGAAAATATGCTGATCTCGTAAGAAAATCTTTATGAGCTAGGAAGTTTATCCAGCAATATTTCCTATAGAGACAAAGGGCCTGAGTCAAAATGAAAGGACCCCCACTGACTTCAATGGATTTGCAGACAACTATTAATTCTTATTCTAAAACAATGCTCTTTGGTCATTATTGTTTTATTAATAACTTGTTAGACATCTGGTTCATTGGTGTTATCTATATTTAATTTTCTTTCTTTGAATAAAATATCAGTGCTTTGTCTATATAGTTCTTTGAATGATCAGAACAATTTTGGTTCATGCAATGTGTATGGCTCTGCTTGCAAAATAATTCAGTGCATGAATTGGCAGATATCAATAAATAGAGGGGATATAACAAGGATTTGTTTCATTGTCTCCTGAAGTTGTTCAGTTATGTGTTTCTTTTTTTTAAAAAAAATGGATGGTGCTAACAAACTTTATTTGAGGAAACTTCATTTCTCTCAACATGTTTATAAACTATTTCACAAATATTCTATTAGTAGATCTAGAATTAAACAATATCATATAGCCTGAATTTTAGACTATATTTAGATACAGTAAACTGATAGCAAAATTATGTGTCAAGGTACTAGTAAGTGATTATTTTATTTGCCAGTGTATTTTTTTTTAAAGTGCTTGATAATGAATTACGTTTTCTCTTCTTTTTCATGATAGTGAGGGTACTTTCCGATAGTTTTGAGATGAATAAATCCTGTGGGGCTTCTCTGTGTGTTAAAGAATTTAAAAAAAATTAAAAGCAGCAGTGAACAGCAGTCAGTTGGATCTTAAAATGACATGGAAGAATTTCATGGGATATTTATCTGTATCAAGTACATGGTATATAAAATCTTCCCTACATGTGAGCTGTACTAAATATCCTTTAACCTCAGGGCATAGTTACATAGATTGTTATCAATACTATTTGAATTCCATATGTCCTAAAAATAATTTCACAATAGGATTATTTTTTAAACAATAATTCCTCTAAAACAGAATTAAAAATCCAGCTCTCTTAATCAAGTAAGAAGCAAAATCCAAGTGCTTTTTCTTTCTTTTTTTTGGTTTAAATTTCTCTCCCCTTTTTCTTCCCCTTTATTTGTCCTTTCCAAGCCCCCCATCTGCCTTTCCCCCATTATCCTCCCCCCGCCCCCTCAGATCCTGAGAGTCAAGTAAATGATTTCTGCAAGAATAGGTTCCACTTTGGCTTCCAACTTCTCTGAGATTCTGTTGCCTCTCACAAGACACTGAGGTCAACTCAACAAGTTAACCAGAAAGATTACGGAGGTGCAAGGGGCTGGTTGGGAGTGGAAGCATTAAACAGGATATGAAGTATATGACTGCAAGTTTCAGTGAACGAGACCGTTCACACCCACTCTCTTGGGCAAGGAAAGCCATCTCTGACCAGGTTCTAGTGGTGTAGTGGTGAAAAGAGAAGTGGATAAATGAACCTGGCTAACCTATACTTCCCAAAAGAGAAGTGGGTGAACTCTTTACCCTTGACTTCACGACTGCTAGGTTCCTCGGTGCTGAAGCCGTGTCCATTCTGAATTGAAAGATTCTGTTCCCAAAACAAAAAAGGTCAATCTCGCAACCCTTCTGTACATAAACAGTTCTGCGGGCCTCAGCACCTTCTCCGGAGGGGCTGCTTGCGTGACTGAGGCGTGTTCTATATGACTAAGGCTTGTAGAATCAGGACAATATGTACAGAGAAAGACAGCACAATGGCATTAAATGTTGGGCTGTGCCTGGAACTCCTTTTAACCTCACTGAGCTGGAATAAAGGGTCCTGATTCTGATCTGCCTTAAACCACTGCACTCGCAGATGTCACCTGACTTATTCCTGATTTACACCAAGGTGAGGGAGAGGAGAACCAGATCTGGTGCATTTAATATATGGCCCTTTTCAAATCCCCAAATAGCTTGAGATCATTGCCACACTTTGGAAGTGCTGCAGTTTACCTGTCTTCCCCTTGCGTTTTCAGGCACAGCGTTTGTGCCTGCCACAGCCTTCTCCTTCCATTCCCCAGGGGAAGTTTCCATGGGTGTCTCTGCAGTGTTTCCACAAGCACACAGGACCCAGTACATGGAGAGCAAGGCACGGCCTGGGTCAGCCCAATCTATAGGCTCATGCCAGCAGCTTCATCTGCAAAAGCTCCCCTCTCGGGTGCTTATTGTTCTGGGGGAGTGCGTATTTACATGGCGCTGACCTCAGGGGGTAGCCATAATAGTACGAGAGAGTGGTCGTGGTGGGTCAGACCCTCTAGCAGAGTTGAGGCTGCGCAAGTGGGAATGTTCCTGACATGATGGTTTTTAGTGTTTTTCCCAGTCTAATTTCAAATACATGAGGTTCGCCCCTGCGATGGGCCTGCACAGAAGGATCATGCTGCATGCTCTCTAGGGCTATGTCTACACTTGAAAATTTAGGTCGACTTTAGCTAAGTTGACTTAAGTCGACTTAGTGAGTCTACACCTAAATTTTAAGTCGACTTTGGGGGGAACTTACAAAGTCGACCTAGAGCATCCACACTGGATGCCTAGGTCGACTTCTAGGGGCTAGGGGGACCTAGGGCAGGTCCATGGGGGTAGGGGGGCACCCCTTGCCCAGTGCCAGGGGGCTCAGCCTTTACCCCATTGTACATGGGTACAATGGGGCGAAGAGGGACAGGGACCCTGGCAGGGCATAGGGGCAGGGTGGGCAGGGCTCTGCCCTGCCCTGTGGGGAGGCATGCCAGGCTCCCCCTGTGCCCCCCCCCGGCAGGGAGGGCAGTGGTGCAGTCCTGGGGTAGCCCTAAGTCGATTTAGAACTACCCCATGTCTACACTGGCTTAATTCAACTTTAAAAAGTCAAATTAAGCCTAAAGTCGAATTAAATCTAGGTTTAATAAAGTCAACTTAATTTTCATTGTTGACTTAAGGAAAGTGTAGTGTAGATGCATGGTAAATTAAGTCGACTTAAGCAAGCTTAAGTCGACTTAATTAACAAGTGTAGAAGCACCCTAGGTGACTTGAGGAAAGTCATTTTGGTCTGTATCTGAATGCCCATGGGAGTTAGGCACCTAAGTGCTTTGAGGGTCTGGGCTTTTGCTGTGCTTCCCTTCCCTCTCTGTAAAATGGGCCAAGAAGCAGTGTTCTATCTCTCAGGGGTGTTTGGAGGAAAACTGTTAAAGATTTTTGCTCAGATAATTCAGTAATAGGAGTCATATAAGTGTGATAGTTAAATGACACTACAAGTTAATATTATTCCATTCCATTAATTTCACTCCTTTCTATGCCTCCATGTACCACTCTAAATAATCCCACCTGTTCCTGGCTGCTTTACCCCTTTCCGTTTTCCGATGTAACATAAAAGAAGAAGAACTCTAAATATTATGGAATTGAGGACTCTTCCCTTTCCTACTCACATCTGCTGAAATCAGTCACAAACCCTTAGCTGGCCATGCCTGGCATGGTGTATTTTTCTTTTCAAGGCAGTGCTGGTGTCAGGGATCTTTCAACACAGACCTACATGACATTCTTCCAGACAAACTAGCAAACTAAGTTACTACAAGGTGGGTGTACACCGGTAGAAAGCCCATACTCAAAGAATAGTGATCAATGGTTCACTCTCAAAGTGGGCAGTTGCAGTGGGGAATTGCAAGAGTCATTCCTGAGTCCAGTATTGTTCAATATTTTAATTAATGACTCATATAGCAGCATGGAGATTGCGCTTATAAACGATATGGATGTCATCGAAGTGGAAGGACCTGTTAGCACTTTGCGGGGCAGGATTAAAATTCAAAATGGTCTTAACCAACTGGAGAACAGGTCTGAATCCGAGACCATGAAATTCAGTAAAGACAAGCGCAAACTCCTGTTCTCGGGAAGGAAAAATCAAACGCATGACTATTAGATGGGGAATAAATGGCTAGGCAGTGATACTGCAGAAAAGGATCTGGGTGCTTTAGTGGACCACACAGTGAATATGAGTCAACAATGTGATTGGGCTGCTAAAAAAGCTGATATAGTTCTGGGGTGTATAAACAGGCATGTGATAGTAAGACACATGCTCTCCTCAGCACGGGGGAAGGATCAATTGCAGTTCTGCTTCCAATTCTGGGCGCCACATTTTAGAAAAGATGTGGATAATTTGAAGAGAGGCCAGAGGAGAGTAACAAAAAAGGGATAGAAGGTTTAGAAAACCTGACCAGTTTTAAAAAACCTTGTTTTGTTTTCAGAAAAGGAGGCTGACGGAGAGGACCTGATAGCAGCTTTCAAATATGTTCTGGGCTATTATAGAGAGGACAGTGGTCAATTATTCCCCATGTCCACGGAAGCTAGGGCAAGTAGTAATGGGCTTAATCTGCAGCCAGGGAGATTTAGGTTAGCTATTAGGAAAAGCTTTCTAACTATAGTCGCGAGTTAAGTAAAGCTCTGGAACAGGCTTCCAAGGGAAGCTGGAGAAACCCCGTCACTGGAGGTTTCAAGAACAAATTAGTTGGACAAACACCTGTCAGGGCTGGTCTAGGGTTTCTTGTTCCTGACTCGGTACAGGGAGCTGGACTTGATAACCTCTGGTGGCCCTTCCAGCCCTACATTTCTAGGGTTCTCTAGTTGCAAGGTAGAAAGGAAAGGGTTGATTTGCTTAGTTATGGTGTTGCGGGAGAGTTATTTTACAACATAGATGCATACATTTTAAATTCCCCATGTACAAAATAATGAAGTCTGGCCCTGCTGGCTAGATGGCTGGGAGACATCTCTCTGGGTACCCTGTATAATTTTGGCAGGAGCCCACATACTGCAGTGATATGCACCCTATGAGAACCGAGCTCAACAGACAGAGACAAGTAATGAATAATTGCGGGCAAGAAAGAAACCAGATCTCACATCATCCCTGAAGCTTCTACTCAGCATTTACTTTGCCAGGGTACAGCCATCTGGTGCTGTTTGGGTTCACTGGTGGTGATTTTCCCCCACATGGTGCCTGGGCTATTTTTAAGCCTATTACATTAACTGCTGGATTAGAGGTCCCTTTTTAGACCCAAGTCTTTTTCCAGTCTGCAGGCTTAGCAGAGCTATTGCAAGCCATAGCTCTTCTCAACAGCGTGAGATCTGCATCACCTAACGTTCGTAGGTTTCTGTGCTGTTTTAGCAACTTTTAAAATGCTCATTGCCACATAATCTAGCTGCCCTCCCCACACTCCAGAACAGGAGCTTTATGCATTGCCTTCAAATTCTGAGCTTTATGAGGTCCATGCAGAGCAATAGAAACAGAATATATTTGCTGTTGAAACATCTGAAATGCATCAAACCATATTTCTACATAAAATACAGGAGAAGGCGGGGAAAGAAGTTCAAAGGGAGAGTATTCAATGGGATAATTCACCAGAGTAAAGCGACTTCCTTGATTCGCTGTTTGCAGGGCTAATTTTGTCCCTAAATTTCCAACGTTAATTACCCTCAGTATTTGACCAGCTCGGATCTGACTTTTTAATAAGCATTGTTAATTGCTATGATTATGCTATGCTGACCAATGAGATGCTTCATTCTGGGTGCCTTCTTCAAAAGAGGCAGCAGTGAATATCTGTTATCATAGATCAGGCCATAGGAGAGTTAATTTAAGGTCTTTAATTTAATTTAATTCCTCAGTGCTTACGTGGGCCAAAGTTTCACTGAGGCACCAAATCTGGATATTTTGCCAACCGGAGTTATGCAAAGTTAGGGACCTGAACCTGAATTTTTGATTCACACATGACTGGAAAGGAGAGATGGGCCCTGCCCACCTGTGACTGATCAGTTGCTTCCCCGCTGAGGTGCTGGGGTTAGGGTTCAGGTGAGCATCTGTTCATGGCAAAGAGCAGCTAGAGCTGAGTTGGTCTGGGAAACAGTAGTGGGGAGGCAGGTTTTAGGGTTAGAGAAGGAACCAGGAAGGGTTGAGAGAGGTAAGGGAGAAGGCTCTGGGGCTGCTGCCTGCTTTCGCCGGGGGAATTGCTTTGTTTTGTCTCACTCCCTTGGTGCAGGGAGCGTTTGGCCCAAAACACTGTGCCTTGAGGCAAGGGCGCTGAACCAGAGTCTGGGCAGTCGTCACTTTTCCCTGGGCTGGTTGGACAGCCCTGCAGATTAAAGGTGCACTGAGATGTTGTATTAAATTGTTATTTACTGGAGGAAAGCCAGATAGGTAAATTTTAAAAAAATGGACCAGATTCTCTTCTGGTGTACACTGGCCCTGCTCTGATTCTGGTGGCGTTACACCACTTTCTAGCAGCTGAGGATCTTGGCCTGTGACTACGAGGAGGATAAATTTGTCCATCTATAATTTTATAAAGAATTATTGTGTTAAGATGATGCAAAATGGTACATCACACCCAGGTTATAAATCTGGATTTCGATGTCCTCCTTTCCATTGATATTCTGGCTGGGACACTGACATCGTTCCAGCTCATTAGCTCACCAAAGCAAGGATTCAATCATTTAGGTCTATTGCAGGCTAGCAATTGACCAGGTACCCATCTATTCATTATCTGCCAGCAATCTCCTCTTCTGTGCCAAGATCTCTGCATTTTATTTTGTTTCTGTCTCTGGTGCCACAAAGTCAAGCACATAGCTTCAAGGGAATCTCAGTAATAAAATATATTTCCTCCTCTCTGTCACAAAGGGAAAGTAGTGTAATAGTTTCTCTGATCCATTGCGGACCGGTTAATGCCTCCCTTCTCATCACCAAGCCCAGTTAATAAAGGAGTAAAGGGGATTTGGCAGTTTAATACAGCAGCTAATTTTGGGCCTGTCTGCCTGCCAAAAAATATTTTCACTTTTGGGTGATGCCAGAATATCTGAGCTGATTAATTAGCTGTCTCCCAGGCAGAAAGAATTAGGCTAAGGAAGCACACGGGCTCTTATTTTCCCATGCACTGCCCAGCTCCTGAACTAGGCCAAGTTCTCGGTATCTCTGCAGGGCAAAGGGGTCAGGAGCCGTCCTCCAGCGAGCTTTAGATCTATTCCATATATACTACTGCAGATCTAGCCTGCCCGTGCCATAGGGAGAATGGACAGGAGGAAACATATAGCAATGGGTCCTTGCCCTGAGCATCCCTATCGGATACTGTGCAATGGGTCATCAGGGAGCTAATTAGCGGGCTTTAAGGGAATGGGTGTGTAACCCCCACCCACCGCAGGTCCTGCGGCCCTGATTAGCACAGTGACACCATAGTATTTATGACCATGGCTGGAGAACAATGTGCTCTGCCCAGGGTGCCTGTGGTGTGCTGGCATCAAACACCTGATGGTGTTTTCTTTAGCTCAAGGGAAGCCCTGGTGCTGTTAGGACAGCGATTCAAATCCAGCTCTGGGTGCTTGTGGCTGGGAGGCTTTTAAAATAACAGGTAGCTGTCTGATTGGCTGTGTGAGGTGAGTTGGCAGTTCTGTCTTTTTCCTAGTGGGCAAGTGCATCTCTCTCTCACACCCTGGGCACCACAGCAACTATTCAGGCAAGGAACTTAGGGTTCAATGGGACTCAGCCTGGGACCTCAGCTCTGTGAACCTGCATTTCTGATGCCAATCATTTCCAGAAGGAGAAGAGGGGTGGGAAGGATCCAAAAGTGCCTAGAGCACAGGGAAGAGGAGGACGATCATGAATGTCGTCTCTTGCAATGTGGGGTCTGGGGCACAGGCGAACCCCACTCTGCAATGTCACCCCCACCCCAAATAGCATGAATGGTACCACCTGAATGCAGCCTCAACAGGATGCAGCTGACCCTGGATTCCAAAGGAACGTCTCCCTTGGAAGGATGAAGAAAATCAGTCGGCCTTGTGTGGCGTTTTATTTGCTGAGCCATGGGGAGTGTGGGGCAGGGAGAGGAAGGCAGAAGGGAAAGGGTGGAGCAGGCAACAGGTGTTTTCAGGATGGTTTATCATAAAACAGATATAGACAATGAAAAAAAATCCCCACAGATAAAATAATGAAGTCCAGTCCTCACTGATTGTTCTTCAGCCTCTGGTGGCGTGAGACCACCTGGGGTAGGGGGGCAAAGAGAGACTGACTGAATTCGCCCCTAGCGCAAGGTCTCCGCACATATAAGCTTTGAGCCCTCAGGACTGGGCCTTTTTTCTGGACCTTGGCCCAGGGCTCTATTTCCCCACTGAGGCCTCGACTCAGCAAAGCACATAACACACTCTGACGTCCGTCCTTCCCCAGCAAAGCGCTAACACAGATGTTTAACTTTAAGTATGTGCTCAGGTCCCATTAAGTCGAGAGGTCTGAAGGACGTACATAGGCTGAAGAGTGATGGAGTGAGGAATGGAGGCTTTTGCATAGTGGGCCAACGCTGCGTGAGTTCTGCAATGGGGTGCCCAGAGACTAGATGGCAAACCAAGAGTGGCCCTGGATTCTCTTATCCTGCAGAGTGTGGGGCCAGAAGGGATATGAGTGGTGTGAATAGGCTTGATGACAGCTGGCCACCGAACTGATCTAGCACAGCCATTGTGAGCTTTTATGGATGATGAACATACAAGTCGAACAGACTGCAACGTTGCTGAGAAGTCAATATGAGGCCAAAAGTTGGCCAAGGAGAGGAAACGTATAAGGCTGTACACCTTAGCGTATCATCCAGACTTTACTGTAAATTCTTCTCCAGGGGCTGTATCGTGCGGTCTTCGCTGATATCATGAACAAGATGAATCCCAATGTTCTGGCCAAATCTGCTGGATGAAAGACAGCTTGTACGACTTTCAGAGAGCCTTTAGCCGTGAGGGCGAGTTCACTGTGTAGTAGGGATTTATTCTGACTCATCTGGCTGCAAGAGAACAAATTCTTCTGCCAGGAGTTGTCATGGGATCAAGCTCTGCTGTAGTTTAGAACGAGTAGTGCTGGATTTCAGGAGAAACATCTGTATCCTCTGTTACTAAGAGCATCTGCGATTGTTAAATGGAAAGAATGTTTACATTTTTAAAATTAATTTTCACTATTAATGCTGTCTATTGCTTCCATCTATCAATCGATTTGCATGGTATTCCCATCCATCCACTTACATGGGAGTCACCATCATAGTATTTGAGTGGCTAACCTTCCACTGTATCACCTAGTGTTACTTAGATGGGATGGTGATAATGCCTGATTTTTCTATACCATCCAGCGTCCACCACTGCTATGCAGGGGACCAGCACTGTTGGAGAACAGGGAAAAATGGGCAGATGATTTGCACATATTTTTGCATTAAATTATGGCCCAAACTGGGAAAGATTCAGGCACCTGGTTGGCTTTAAGAACGTGAATGGTCCTACTGAGCAGCTTGCATTCTTTATTTTCTTATTTCTCCTCCTTTCTCCGGTGCTCATTACTGTATTATCTAAGTGCTTCAAAAGCATTAATGAATCGTTCCCAGGCCCTAGCACATAGCTTCAGCATCTGTCTTGCAAATGCTTGAAGTCAAAGAAAAAGCTGGTTTTGCTGATTTTTAAATTTTTCCCATTAGTGTTTCTTTGTATTCTTGTAAAAATCCAGATGATCTGAGTCTGTGTCTACACTGCAAGCAGCCTGGCAGGTACACCACCGTGATGCAGATACCTGCTACAGCAACAGAAGGGACTTTTCAGTCCTGGAGAGGTTAAGCAAAGTTCGCTAAGTCAATGTAAGAAACCAGGTGGTATCTACAGCTTGGCTTAGCTTACCTGAACTTTAGTTCTCAAAGGCTATGTCTACACTGGCAAGTTAATTCGAATTAAGGAGGCTTAATTCAAACTAACTAAAGCCATGGCTAAGCTAGGCTTTAGTTAGTTCCAATTAAGGGCTTCCTTAATTCGAACTAATAAGTTTGAATAGGGTATTCAAACTAAGGGGTTAATTCGAACTAACTATTTCGAATTAGCCAATGTGGCCATGTTAATTTGAACTAATTTCTTAGTTCGAACTAACCGGCCCATTGAAATGAATGGGGATTGCTAATTCGAACTAAGCAAGTTCGTTGGCATTCATGGCACTTGCTTAGTTCGAACTCACTTTTTCTAGTTCAAATTAAGCTAATTCAAACTAACTAAAATTAGTTCAAATTAGTTAGTTCGAACTAACTAATTCGAACTAATTTTAGCAAGTGTAGACATAGCCAAGGGTGTGAGTTTTTCACCCTCCTGCATGAGGTAGTTAAGTCAGCCTATATTTAGGTGTAGAGCAGCCCTTCATTACTCCCAGGTTGTCTTGTTAACTGAGGTGTGGAAATATGTACCATCCACAAAGCTCCACTCGTCTCTCTTTCAATGTACCAACAGAAATCATCAAAGGCACCATAAAATCTTAGAGTTAAAAGAGTTAAAACAAGCAGCTATTAAATTGGCTTTGAAGTGATTTCTAATGGAAAACTATTTCCCCTTGATTAAACAACTGACCTCCAGAGACAATCGTGCTCCTAACCTTGGCTTTCTGACTTTATAAACCATGGGTGTCTCCTTTGTTTAGCCTTCAGGTCAATGCATTGTCCCGGAAACATCAAGAGCCTGTCAAGGTTTGTATAAGATATGCCACAGTCATATTCCACATCAGCTGTTTATATCTTGACCACCGACCATCACCACTTAACTTTATATTTTTCACTTTCTGCCCTAAACATTTGTGTGGCATTGCTGTAGGGCTGGAAAACAACTGCTATGTTCTACACCAGAGGCAGTCGCATTTCAGTGATGGGCAAAGTAATCTTTGAATACATAGATTCAGAGAAGGGACCAGATTCTCTGTGGTTATCATTCCAGTGAAGTAATTGCCCGTCTGCCAGTGTCTATGAGATACATGAGAAGAGGGGGTACAAGCTGTTGGAGATTGGGGTTGTAAGTTGGATCCCCAGTTTCATCTTTCAAGGAGTGGGGTGATGTTATATCTGGCCAAGAGGTGAGATGGTAGGGTCAATCTGGGGAAGATGTTAGAAGGGCAAATCCTTCAGAAGTGTGGATCCTAAAGAAGTGACCCTGGATTCCTGTGCCAATTATTAGGCAGTGACTTCTTATGAATCCAGATCATGGACTGGCTGATAGAAGTAAGCCAGATACTTGCCACCTGGAGCCATGACTATTCCAATCTAGAAAATTGTATATTGCCCTGGGAGGCTGGCGACTCTTGTTTTATCCTTTTTGATCTTGGGGCAGAGACGCTATTAAAGTTTAGCTAGCCGTAACCTGATGTGTATTTGTGTGTACCCATATGCACATGGATGTCTGTACACATGAGTGTGTGTCGATGGGATCTGTGTGCAAAAAAATAAAGCAGAATTACCCAACCAGACACATTTAGACTGCTTTTGAGAAGTGGTGTCTGATTTTGTGAGTGCAAAATGGAAGCGCCATGGCATATCAGCTAGTAAAATGTTTAAATGCTAGTAGGAGGCCTCACAAAACTGAAAACTGGACCAAGGATCTTTTTTACAACTCAGAACCATTAGATTCAGTGGACAGAAAACAAACCACTATGTCCGTATCCAACACAGTATTGTAAGGCCGGAAATACTAAGATATATTCCCACTAGAAAATTGCTCTTTGTAAGAAAGATCCATCATTATCGCCTCATTCTGTCTCAGCATCAGCCATTGCTCCTTTTGTACTGCTAAGAATGACTAGTTTCATCATAGAACTCAGGAGGCAGAAGGTCTTTGTAAATTGTCCCAGAGTATCTCCTACCCTTTCTCCCAGCAACCTTTGCTCAGCTCGTGACCCCATCTTAACACACAGTCAGTTTTTTCCCAAGACTCACGTCTCTCCCCTGCTGCCCCTATCCATGGAAGCCCTCATCTCCCTGTTCTCCTCCACCGCTTCATGCAAATCCAACCTCCAAATGGAGTTGGCTGACATTTTTTGTTTGAAATGGCTTTTCGGGTCAAAACAGAATATTAATTTGCAATAATACTTTTTAGGTTTTCCTCAAACAAAACAAAACAACTTCCCCCCGCAATTTGAAACCATTCTTTTCTTCTTCTTCAGTTTCCAGCAACTGAAAACTCAAGAATTTCAAACCATTGGGCCAAAGTGTTTGTGTTTTTATTGATAATTTTCACCCCCATGGGATGGAATTTTTCGGTTGCCAAAAACTGAAAACCGTTCAAGATGTTTGGGTTTTTCAACCCCCCCAAAAGTGTTGAGAACTTCTGATTGGAAAAAACAAACAAACAATTATGCTGGTTAATTCTTTTATGGGGAAAAGAACCCCACCTCCAATCCATTCCTGCCGTGTCACCTGGAAGAAGTGAGTTAAAAAAAAAAGCAGCAGCGCACTAGGTAACAATGCGATCTAAGCATTGATGCGTCTCCCTCCTTCTGTTTGTTTAGTATTCTCGCTTTTTCCTTGTGCCTTCACCCCCTCTCCTTTTGATTGTCACGCTCCCTCGTGCAATCTTGTCTTGAATTAGACTGGAAATGTTTTGGGGACAGAGTACCCCTCTTCCTATACAGCTGTGCAGCACCTAGAACAATGGGGTCCTAATCTGGCCTGGGGTCTCTAGATGCTACCAAAATATGATGGGTAAATAATAACATGTTGTGTCAAGTCTAAGATCCAGATTGGCAGCACTTCAAGGCAAAGAGCAGCAAGCCAGCTCCTCAGCTGGGCTACTGGTGCAGCCCCATTCACCTTGTCTAGCGACAGCTGCAGTTTAGAGGATGGTGCACAGGCCTGAAAATGACATGGCTTGTCTTCTCAACCTGATTCTGCTACTGACCCACTGTGTACCCCGCTGCACCTGTAATATGGGGAGAAGGGTTCTTTCCCCATCTTTTGAAACATGCTTTGAGAGCCACAGGGGAATACCACTATATTAGTTTTGAAAGGACCAGGAAGCACCTCGAAAAGAGGGGCAGACCCTTTTAAAGAGGTGATCCTCACTTGATAGCTCCAGCAGATAAAGAGAGGGCATGCCAATTATCCTCGGGGGGGAGGGGGAGGGCATTTTTCATCACTGTGCATGGCCACTTAGAAGAGTCATGCTCCTCTGCTCTGCCAGTTTAGCGTCCAGCCCCGCCGTTCTCCATGGAGCACTTTGTCTGCTAATCAGTGAAAAGGATCATGCCCCCTCCACAGGGGGTTGAGCTGACTGACTCCAGATGCTGTGCGTCTACCCAGAGAGCTGGCCTCCTGCCCAAGGCGTCACCCGCTACCTATGCCAGCTGCACCAAGTTGGAACAAAAGCAAAAAATTATAACTAAATAGATAAAGGGGAGAGAGTGATGTAACGTTTGCGGCGTCTGGGAAACAGAGCTGTTTGCACTTGGCATGGAGGAATCTGAGCACAGCCATCAAAATATGCTGACTCCTGTCCAAGAGGCAGCCCGTGGAAAGAAACAGAGCGGTTAAGATGGGCGTACCAATGGAGACCCAATGTCTGGCAGTGCTAGAGATCGGCGCCCTGCTCTGCCAAGACGAAGACCTTTCATTATTCTGCCATGAAAGAGCATTGCTGCAGGGTTTGGAGTCATTCAGCCTCCTCAGTGTTGACATTCTCTCTGTGTGCCAGTACAGATGCCACTCCCAGCTAGGGGAGCATGCCATTCGTCTGCAGAGATGGCGCTAACAGAAGAATTCTTACAGGCCATGGAAATCTCATCGACTTTAAGGTCAGAAGGGACCATCATGATCTCTGGTCTGACCTGCACATCGTAGGAGGTAGAACCTGGCCCACCCACTCCCGAAGTAGACCACTAATCTCTGGCTGAGCTCTTGGGCTATGTCTACACTTGTGAATTTAAGTCGACTTAGCATGTCCACACTCAAAATTTAAGTCGACTTAAAGGGGGCCCTGCCAAATTGACCTAGAGCGTCCACACTGGACGCCTAGGTCGACTTCTAGGGGCTAGGTGGACCTGGGACAGGTCCACGGTGGCAGGGGGGGCACCCCTTGCCAAGTGCCAGGGGTCTCAGCCTTTGCCCCATTGTACCTTGGTACAATGGGGCAAAGGGGGACAGGGACCCTGGCAGGGCATAGGGGCAGGGTAGGCAGGGTTCTGCCCTGCCCTGTGGGGGGGCACGCCAGGCTGTGGCTGTTCCAGCCACCCTGGCAGGGAGGGCAGTGGGGAAGCCCTGGAGCCCCCTAAGTCGACTTAGAGTCGACTTAGGGCTACTCTACGTCTACACTGGCTAAGTCGACTTTCTAAAGTCGACTTAGCCAGCAAAGTCAACTTAAAATGAGGTTTAGTAAAGTCGACTTAATTTTTCCTTAAGTCGACTTAAGCAGCTGCTTAAGTTGACTTAAGGAAAGTGTAGTGTAGACGCAGAGTAAATTAAGTCGACTTAAGCAGATTTAAGTTGACTTAATTCACAAGTGTAGACACACCCTTGAAGTCTTTAAGTTACAGAGAATCCACCATTCACACTAGTTTAACTCTGCAAGTGATCTCTGTTCCATGCTGTAAAGGAAGGCAAAAATACCCCAGGGGAGGAGGGGGAAATTCCTTCTGGACCGCCAATATGGTGGCTGGTTAATAGACTCTGAGCATGTGGGCAAGACCTGCCAGCCAGACACCTGGGAAAGAATTTACTGTTGTAACTCAGAGCCCTCCCCACCGAGGGTGTGTCTACACTTACAAAGTAAGTCGACTTAAGGAGGCTTAAATCGACTTAAACTACTCCGCATCCACACTGGGCTTTCCTTAAATCGACTTAAGCGTTTTCTTAAGTCAACTTAAGGAAAAGTTAAGTCGACCTAATAACACCTCGTTTTAGGTCGGATTAACACTTAAGTCGACCTTATTAGGTAGAGTTAAGCCAGTGTGGACAGGGATTAGTGCCTAAATCCACCTTATTAAGTTGATTTAAAGTGATAAGTAGATTTAATAAGGTCAAAAAGGGGCATGTCTACACTAGAAAAATTGTCGACTTTTGTTAAGTCGACTTAACTTTTGTAGTGTAGACATAGCCCTAGCGTCCCATCACCAGAGATATTTGCTATTGGCAGTCACAGCTTAGCCACATGCCATCGTACCATCCCCTCCATAAATTTAGCCAGCTCAGTCTTGAAGCCAGCTAGTTTTTGTTCCCACTGCTCCCCTTGGGAGGCTATTACAGACCTTCACTCCTCTGGTGGTTAGAAACCTTCTCCTAATTTCAATCCTAAACTTGATGATGGTCAGTTTATATCCCTTTGTTCTTGTGTCCACATTGGCCCTTAACTTATATAACTCCTATACTGCCTTACTATTTATCCCTCTGGGGTTTTTATAAAAAGCAATCATATCTCCCCTCAGCCTTCTTGTGGTTAGGCTAAAACCACCAAGCTCTTTGAATGAAGGAAAAAAATCAAGGAACTTTTAGGACAGGTTAGGGGGTTTTAAACCTTTTTTCTTCTTCTTCTACCTTAGAGGCATGAGGAATGTCAAATCTTGTCTTCCTGTTTGCGCTGGAGAACTTGGATGACTCAGAGATGTGTAGTGGAATCTTTTGGAAGATTTAATGACAGGGTCAGGGGTGTGAATGGCACGTGTATGAGTGCAGTAGACTTTCTTAACAAACCCCAAGAGTTTTAAGCAGTTTTAAAATGACTTCCCTCTTTAAATTGAATCAGGTTCCTTTGCCTTGGTATCCCTGGTGGCATAAACCTGCTAGTTTGCCAGTTGGCCATAGATGATTTCAGGGAGGAAAAAGCTGTCCCCAATTTATTATTCCAAAGCCAATTGCCATATTAAGTTTTAAACCCATGTGGCATATCAGCTAAAAAGCTTGGCAGTGAAATAGATAATTACATTGCCATTTTGACTGTTGCTATGGTGCCTCCAGTATACTGGTATGTACCCCTAGAGAGATTGCTATTTTTATCCATATTTCTCCAAACGCAAACTCATTGGGAAACCTTGGTGATATTGATCTAGGATTGAGTTCACCACTTGTAAAAAGGCAGATGGGGCTTGCTATCTAACAAATTCTAAATAATGGCGAGGCATGAAACTTACATCACATCATGGCTTTCTCTAAATTGAGTAGCTTAGAGTTTTCTATACTGCTGCCCATCACCATGGTATCTGAATACCTTCCATGTGAAATCAATAAGTACGGCAAAGTCCCTGGTAGACTTCCCGGAGACTAGGCTATGTCTACACTTACTAAAGTTAGTTCAAATTAACTTAATTAACTAGCAAAATTTAGTTCGAACTAAGCAAGTGCGATTCATGGCACTTGCTTAGTTCGAATTAGCGAATTGTATTGAGTTCAATGGGCTGGTTAGTTTGAACTAAGCAATTAGTTCGAACTAACATGGCCACATTGGTTAATTCGAACTAACTAGTTCGAATTAACCCTTAGTTCGAATAGCCTATTCGAATTTATTAGTTCGATTTAAGGAAGCCCTTAATTCGAACTAATTAAAGCCTAGTGTAGCCATGGCTTGAGTTAGTTCGAATTAAGTTTCCTTAATTCGAACTAACTTGCCAGTGTAGACATAGCCATAATATTTGACTGTAAGGTCAGAAGGGATCGTTATGATCATCTAGTTTTAGCACAACACAGGACCAGCATTGCTCTTTACAGGGTCAGCGGTGTGTTTGGGGCAGGTTTTGGGGAGTCGGTTGGAGGGTAGGGGTGGGAATAAAAGGGGTATTTGAATTGCAAGCATCACGTATGGTGGAAAGGATCTCTCCAGGAGGAAGGTCCTGCAGTGTTTCCTAAAGTGGGTCAGACTCTGGATTCAGCTGATGTTCTTTGGAAGATGGTTACGCAGTCAGATCTCCTCGATAGAGAACGTTTTGCTCCCAGCTCTTACATGGTCTCTTCATTTAAAAGAGCTAGAGATTTTAAGACCAGTAGGGACCATTGTGATCCATTATGACCTCCTGTATGAAAGAGGCCACTGAATTTCTTCCAGTGACTCTTGTGTCAAGTTTAAGTTGGGCTACAGTGGATCTGGTTCAAACCTCTACAAAGGATCTTTAGAAAATTTTTCCTATTCACATATTGGAAGATCACGCTGACTTGCTAGAAGATACCACCATGGGTGGAAAAAATACGGTCAGCACCTTACATAAATAGCTTTTGCCTCTCCAAGTCCTCTTGTCTGGGTTACAAAGAGATAATTAGATACTTTGAAGCTATGAAATTGTGTTACACCTGGCAACAATTGACGGTCCCCACAAATGTCAGAGGAATAATGAAAGCCCAGCTCAAAACAATAGGTTCTCGGATTTCATCACTCATAAAAGTCAGCCCTAAGCCCAACTCCATGATTACTTTATACCATCATCCAAGTTTCGACACGCCAAAGTCAGGTATTTTTAAAGTATCATGTGGATCTTTTCTAATTAAAATGTTGGGTTTTAAAAATGATCTGTTAGTTCTGTTAATTCCTTTCACTGTCCCCCTCAAACCTGCCCATCTTTCAAATACATTTATCAAGTTATGAAAAGCAGATGAATTGGGAAACAACCCCAGAGATCACCCTGCCAAGTCATATTGTCTGGCAATGGGAGATATTTTTATTTCAGCTGGAGGAAATGGTGACATCAAATGATATTGTGTCATGGGTGGCACTAATTGGATACAAAGTGCTCTAGACGACAGCTCATGTCCACGCTCACCTTTTCTGTTCAAGGTGTTGAAAAGAAACCACCTGTCACATAAACCAAACATGCATTTTAGATGCTGAGTGAGATAGAAACGCGTCTGACATTACAATCGCGTCTCTCAGTTCTGGCGGACAACTGGCTGGATCTGAACTCACTTCTAGAGTAGCCACATGCAAGGCATTATCCAGGAGTGCCTTTTGTCCTCGATTTGAGAAAAACACACTCAAAGCAACTCTAGTCCTTGGTCCAGTCAATCTGCTGACTGCCAAGAATTGTTGTATCCAGACTGGATATGTAATTCTGCAGTCCTCCGGAGGGTGTAATAGGAATCGTATGCAGTTCTTGTTTACACACTCACGGGGGGCCATGTCAAGTCCACCTAGGGTTACCAACAGTCTCTTATTTAAATCAAAAATTGCCCATCACATACTTCAGCTCTGTACTAGATAATGAGTTGTTGCAAAAAGGAGCAAGAAACACCCCTGGCGAATGTAGGGGAGTCTTGCTTATTACTATTCATAATGATAATAATACTATTGGGAGGTGGAGTGGGGGAAGGGTGCTAAGAAAACAGTCCCTTATTTTTTAAATACCATGTTGGCAGCCGAAAGTCTGCCCCAGATAAAAATCTCCCAGGAAGTGAGGCGGTACCTAAGAATATTTGTGGTCAATGTCAATGCTTAGCACCTCTGAGAATGTGGTTGCCCCGTGTTGGAGGAGTTGTGTGGTGGTTGCAGTAGAGAGGACCGGCTGGCTGGGCACAACGAGCTAGAAACATGACCGGGAGAACAGGAGTGTGGCCCATGGGACAAGGCCGCCCAGTGTGTCTCTGCATTTCTTCCAGTGCTTCCATGGCACTCCCAGCATGGGTGCAAAAGGAGTGTTCCCATGGCCTGGAAGAGGGGGACCTCTGAGAGACAGTGACTGGTTGTGCCTCTAGTATCATACATTATGCCACTTGGAGAGGGTAATCCATGGAAAACGGCTGTCCCAGATCCCTCTCTACTCCTGCAGCATGCACACAGCCTTTAGATTGCTGGTCCACTCAGGAGAGAGACGGCGTGATGAAAGACGCACAGCGCAGAAGTCTCTTTCCTCTCCACCAAGGCTTCTTCTACCTCTTGCTCTCACGTGAAATCAGTCAAAGCAAGTTCAGCTCGGGAGGGACAAACCTCATCACTGTTGGAATCTGGCTGCAGTTTTGGCTAAGGATTCGAAAGCCCAGGGAAAGCAGCCGGCGAGGCCATGGCTTAGATCAGCTGAGGAACTCACCCTGGCTCATTAGTTGAAGCTTATCTATGTGAACCACACCATCTGAGGTTTCCCTGCTTGAAAGCTGCAAAACCCTCCCTTCCTAATCCTCATACTAACCTCTTCCACAACAGTCCTTGGCACCCTGCTCTTCAGGGGAGAGGCTCTTCTCAGCACACCCAGAAACATAATACTGTAACCAAACCATTGATTCAGTTGCTTATTTATTGGGGTCAGACACCCTCTGTTCTCCTCAGACGTGTCCGGACCCTGATTGATTCAAATAAATCTCTTCCTCATTAGATCACAGCTTCCTCTTACTGGTTTGCAAATTTTCCTTGGTAATCCCACCTAATTCCTCTATTCTGGGGAAACCCAGCAATCATTCTTCCCTCCAGCCCCAACACAGGAGTCTTTAGTAGGCCTACTCCCCATCCACCATCTGGGGGTGAATGGCTGGCCTCTCCCCATTGCTTCCTAATTCACTTCCTAATTCACTTTCAGTAGTGACTGTCTTCTAGCAACGCTTCCAGTCAACGCTTCCAGCAAAATTTGGCAGTGGTCAACTGGAGCTTCTTCGCAAGCTACATAGCATAGCTTGCATAACTCCCATCGACTTCGTAATTCTTCTTTAGTGTGCCATCATCACAGGAAATGCATTCCCATCGACGTAGTGCTATGCCACTTGAGGGAGTGGTTTTATTGAGTCAGTTTTTGGATTGACTGATCATGTCTTTACTGACAGCTCCATGAATCCAGAAAAATTGCTCTGATGGGGCAAATTTGCCACCATCAGTGTAGATATACCCTAAGAGACAGAAACGGAACCAGAAGAACATTTCTTGCTGTGTTTGGCTATTTCCAGTCCTCAGGAAGAAACCAGAAATGGGGGGAGGAAATAGCTACCATTTTTCTGAAGACTTCAGAACTTTAAAAATCAATTCTTTTAAAACCTGGTTCTTGCAAGGGTTGATGATTCAGGTGGCACTTCATATTTAATGAAATTGGTGCCAGGGCTCAAGCAATTAGGTATTGGGAATCAAGCGATTTTTTTACTTTCTTAACTGTTGCAGCAGGTCCAGATGTACCTGGGCTCAACCCTGGCAAGCCCTGGCACAAATTAAGCATTGGGTTCAGGGCTGGGGAAGATCTTTATTTTGTCAGAAGCAGTTTGCCAATTCTCTATTCCATCAGGGATGTCTTTGGTTATTACCAATTTACTCATTTAATTTCTTTAAGCTGGTAAAAGTGATAAGGAAACGGCATCCATCCAAGAACCCTGGGCATCCAGCCATTGTGTAGATGTTCAGATTGTGCTTGTTGCTGAACATGGGGATAAATTAGCTACTGACACCAGCCCTGATTCCCATTGGACACACTTGGGTGATTTGATTCAATGGGAATCCTTGCATGCCATAAAGTCAAGCACTCATGTGTAAGTCTTTGCAGCATCAGAGCCATCACAGGCTGTATTTTGACCACCGTTATGTACCAATCAACCTCATTTCCTGGGTGTTAAGTATTTTGGAAAATCAGGCCATCTGTTTCAGGACTTTCCCCTTAGGCACCCAGACTTGGTCATTTGAACTGTAGCTTCTTTTCCTGCTTATGGAATCATCCCCAAACAGCTCTCAGTATCCTCAGCTTTTATTTATGATAGGAATCTTTAACATCAGTACAACAAACCTTCTGATTCTCTTCATTGATCACCAGTGTTGAAAAGTAATGTTGCTTAATTGCAGTTGGGCGATAGGTTGTATCGGATTATTGATGTTCTCTGACTGGGTGAGGTTAGGTGAGGAGTTCCAATTCAAAGACTTCTTCTGCACATGTGTCCATTCTAAATTGAGATTCCATTAAGAAAGCTATAGATGCCAAAGTCAGAAGGGACTTCTGTGATCAGCTCGTTCTACTTTCTGTATGACATAGGCCATAGAACTGCCCCCAAATAATTCCTGTTTGAACAAACTGGATCTCAAAACATGCGGATAGGGACAGACCTTACCCTCTAGAGCTGCCAATCGCTCCAGGTCTGGCTGTGCACCTGGGCATGAAGTAGGAAGAAATCATCTCACCCCGTGTTACTGTTCTACGTGGCCATATGACTTTGCTCTGGAGTGGCTTTAACTGAAAACACATTTCAGAGGGTCAGCAGCAGTCCCATTATGTGATTCCACGTAAGCGAGGCCCACAGTCCTTGTACCAGCCTTCTGCAGAGGGACAAATTTCACTCTGTGTATGAACATTGGTGGCAATGGAACTGCTAAGTAGAAAGAAGATACAAACGGGGCACAAACCTGGCTAGAGCAAATTCATTTAAAATGTGCACCAGTGGTTGCAGAAATGGTTTTTCATCCAGCTCTAATCAGTACCAATGAAATCTGCTTCAGACCTTTGCAATCAAAAAAAGAGATCAGATTAGCTCTCCCTCTGACATAATAGTGCACAAGAGGCCACGGCCAGCCTCTTCTGGAAAAATGAAATGAATGTCTTACAAGAAACAACTGGGAGGCCAAGCTCAGTCACTGCCTTGTTGAAGTGTTAAGGGATATGTGGAAGTACTCATCAAGAAGAAAGAAGAAACAGTACTCATCAAGAAAAAATCATAACTCATTTAGAACAAATTCCCAATCTTTCAGCACTCCAATTGATCTGGCTACTGAATGGACCTGCACCAAAATGGAGGCAACATCTAGTTTCTTCTTGGGAGGTACCGGTATGGACTCAGTGTCAGCCATGGGTCTATCTCTCCCGGTTCACACTCCAGGGGGATCATTTCTGATTGGGCCCCGATTCCTTAGCCGTTCAAGTATGGGTGAAGGACTCTCTGATATTCCAAATCACCACTAGGACTTTGTAGCAAGCAGGCCCAGCTGTGCTCAATTCATAGTGCCTGCTCCTTGTTCGAGGAGCTGAGTGCCAGGTAGTTCACTCTGATCTGGAATAGACAGAGCTGAAGGGTGAGTTTCTGCTCCCACGTTAAAGAGAGAGGATCCTTAAAGTCCTATGGCATATGGCGATGTTGTCAGAAACTCCCTCCAAATATGGTCTCTGTTGAGACAATGACCCATCAATGGTGCAAATGTTCAGTCTACATTCATATCCAGAGCTGCCTCTGAACAGCTTGACTTCGGAGCACAAGGGTTTGGAAATTGCATGAGAACGGATTCTCTTAGAACAGTAGAGTAATCTACTGCCTGGGCTTGAGAGATGGGACGCCTACTCTTGCTCTGGGCAATTGTTCTTGTAATCCAATTCAAGAAAGCATTGATAGAGTTGTGTGGCTACATAGGCCAAAATTATAGGCATAAAGGAAATAGTATAAGAAGAATTTCTACCAACATTTTTACATGCTAAGGAAAGATTTAGAATCTGATTTGGTTCAGATTGCTTCTGGGTTTCTGATTTCTTAACTGAAAAACCTCCAGAGAAAGCATCGGGGGCCTGAAATTCTGAATGCGTAAACAAACTGAATCTCTGACTTTTAATGACTGTTATTATTACCAGGCTGTTCATATTCTGAATGTATTTCTCCTGTATGCCATACATACATAGAAGACATCCTGTCACTTACCACAGTGTGGATAGTGCACCCTACTGATCAGAGCAGAACCAAGGGGCATCATGGTCAGAAGGCTAGTCAAAGGCTGCAGCCAGGAATTAAGAGTTCAGAGGTAGACAGGGGCCTGGAGTGGCGCAAACAAGGGGCAGAGGAAAGGCTGGATGGGAAGTCAGAAGCTGGCCTGGCAAAGATGCAGGACTGGAATGCATTGATCATAGAATCATACAATCATAGGGTTGGAAGGGACCTCATTAGGTCATCTAGTCCAACCCCCTGCTAAAAGCAGGACCATTCCCACTAAATCATCCCAGCCAGGGTATTGTCTAACCGGACCGTAAATATCTCCAAAGACGGATGATTCCACCATCTCCCTAGGTAACCCATTCCAATGCTTCACCACCCTCCTAGTTAGAAAGTTTTTCCTAATATCCAACCTTGACCTCCCCAGCTGCAACTTGAAACCATTGCTCCTTGTTCTGTCCTCTGTTACTACTGAGAACAGCTTAGCTCACTCCTCTTTGGAGCACCCCTTCAAGTAGTTGAAGGTTGCTATCAAATCCCCCTTCAGTCTTCTCTTCTGTAGACTAAATAAGCCTAGTTTCTTCAGTCTTTCCTCATACGTCATGTGCCCCAGCCCCCAATCATTTTTGTTGCCCTTCACTAGACTCTTTCTAATTTGTCCACATCCTTTCTGTAGTGGGGACCCCAAAACTGGACACAGTTTGCAGATGTGGCCTCACCAGGGCCAAATAGAGGGGAATAATCACATCTGTTGATCACTGGCAACGTTCCTACTGATACAGCCCAATATGCCATTGGCCTTTTTGGCAACAAGGGCACACTGTTGGCTCGTAACCATCTTCCTGTCCACCATAACCCCCAGGTCCTTTTCTACAGTGCTGCTACTTAGCCGATCAGTCCCCAGCCTGTAGCAGTGCATGAGATTTTTCCTTCCTAAGTGCAGGATTTTGCACTTGTCCTTGTTGAACCTCATGAGATTTCTTTTGGGCCAATGCTCCAATTTGTCTAGGTCTCCCTGAATCCTGTCCCTGCCCTCAAGCGTGTCTGCCATTCCCCCCAGCTTGGTGTCATCCACAAACTTACTGAGCATGCAATCAATCCCATCATCCAGATCATTAATGAAGATGCTGAACAG
Organism: Pelusios castaneus; assembly: GCA_007922175.1. NCBI lineage: Eukaryota > Metazoa > Chordata > Testudines > Pelomedusidae > Pelusios > Pelusios castaneus. The sequence continues at coordinate 2,167,558 of ML685900.1, read as the reverse complement.
AACCGGCCCCAGGACTGACCCCTGGGGCACTCCGCTGGTTACTGGTTTCCAACTAGACATTGCACCATTGATCCATACCTGATGAGCCTGATGATCTAGCCAGTTTTCTATTCAACTTATGGTCCCCTCGTCCAACCCATACTTCCTTAACTTGCCGATGAGAATGCTGTGGGAAACCGTATAAAAAAACCTTGCTAAAGTCGAGGTATACCACATCAACGGCTCTTGCCACATCCACAAATCCAGTCATCTCACATAGAAAGCTGTTGCTACGTGGTTTAAATCGGGATCTAGCACCGTTACTTACTGATGGGCCCAGCCGACCTCTTTGGGTTGGTAGGTGATGGAAGTCAGAGCCAGCAGAGTTCCTGACAGTTCTTTCCTGTAGCTTCGATGTTAGCCACTGGTGCTGAGGACAGGTTTTTGTGGAAGAAAAAGATGGGCTGAAAAGTTACAGAGTGGTAGTGGCTCGCTTCAGTCTGTCTCTAAGAGAAAAGAAGGTACTGGAGGAAAATTTGGTGCTGTGGTATAGTCATGCACTACGTAAGCCCTGCATTTAACACGTGGCATATCAAGATGCCATCTCATCCCATTTGATAAACTAAGCCAAGTCAGTGGAAAATCCCATGTGTTGCAGAAAGTAGAAATGGTTATTCAGTCTTCTCTCTGAGTCAGTACTGAACACACGGTTTGGCCTAGTCTTCTGGATAAGGCCCTCCCCACTTCTAATGCCGTTTTTCTCTAGCGCTCAGACATTAACACAAGTGTCTGGGCCAGTTGCCAGGGGCTTGGCAACTCAGGGCCACTGGACTGGTTGCAAGGGATGGTTACGCATTCGGATCATTTCCCATTGAATCGGAAATGGAAGTACTTTCCTTAAACTTCACCATGTATACCACCAGCAGCTAACCGTATTCACCATCACAGCACGATATCGGTTGTAAAAGGGGAGGAGTAAGAAACCACAGTGCTGTCTTGTTTCAGCTCTAGTGAGAGTGAACTGAATCCTTCACATTATTTAATGTGTGTGGCATGTTGAGGCGATCCAGGGGTGCGGGGGGCAAAGTGAGCACATAGCTGCTTTGGTGGAGAACTGAATACGGTGTTCACAGCTTAACTTGCCTAAACAGAGGAGTTGTTAAACAGGCTGGGAGGGCCTGTGATCCTGTGCTAGCATTTATACAACGAAACTAATGCTAAATGCAACAAATATTGTGGAGGAGGGAAGGGCTGGGTCTGAGATAATACAAGTGGGAGAACAGGAGCTAAATTATTGGTGCACTAAGGTTTTTGGGGCTCAGTGTTTCCCAGGCTCCTAATTCCATAGGGATAACAGCAGCGTTCCTCATTTTATGGAGGTTGTGGCTTGTGGGTTTTTTGGTGCCCCCCGGCTGAGAAGCAGTCCAGGCAGTGCGCACACCATGTGGGCTGGGGAGTACATACCATCCAGCTGAGGCGGGGCATAACACAAATATGTCTTTTCAGAATAGCTTTTACACCTGGAAGAGAAGACTGGTTTATTACCTTGGTAAACAAAAGTTCGAATTCAAGCAAAGTACAAACTCTGCCCCAGGCTGTTCTGACAGCGTACCTTATGTTGTGAACTCAGCACCTCGTACACAATGTGAGGCAATGAAGCTATTTCCCTCACATCCTTTGTCAGAGTCCTAGAATCTAAAAGTTTTGTTTTGAAGGGTGACAGTGGGGGTGGGAGAGGTGTTATGTGATATAATCCACCCCAGCTCCAGCTCTTTTGAAACACCCTTCTAAATGATTCCCTGTACAGCAGCCTTTCCAGACTACGGCACCCCTTTCAGAGTCTGATTTATCCCAAAGTTTCACCTCACTTGAAAACCACCTCAGGACAAAAATCAGACTTAAAAAGACAAAAGTGTCAGAGCACACTATTACCAAAAAATTGCTCCTTTTCTCCTATTTTTTTTAAACCATAGAATTATAAAATAAATCCATTGGAATATAACTATTGTATTTACATTTCAGTGTTTTGTATAAACAAATCTTTGCCTGTATGAAATTTTAGTTTGTATTTATTTCCCTTGTGCTTTGTACTTAGCCTGTTGTAAAACCAGGCAACGATCTTGAGGGGTTGATGTACTCCCTCTGCGAACCCTCTGGAGTATGAATCCTTCTGATTGAAAACCACCACTTTCGTAGGCAGAAAAAGTTGTGGTCTGTTCTCTTTCTATGTTGAGTGTTTGGTTCGGGTTTTGCTGTTTGTTTTGATGGGAAGAATGAATATATGTCATGGGATGGGTGAGTTCACAGCATAGCCGGGGCCAGATCCTACCATGCTGGATGGACATGAAGAGGGGTTAAAGCATGGAGGTACATTCAGGCCATTTAATGCCCCCGTAAGTTTAGAGCCCGTGTGGGCAAACCCTTTGGCCTGAGGGTCACATCGGGATCCAAGTGGGCCGGAGATGGACAGGGCTGGAAGGGGCTGATGCTGTCCATCCAGAGCGCTGCTAAGCCCACGTGGTTGCAGGGAAGCAGTTCTGACCAGGATGCCGTGGGCCGTGCAGGGAGTGGTCACTGCGCTTCTTCCAGGGCATTAGCGCCCCGGCTGAACCCACACGTTAAGAGACGGACGGAGGGTGCTGCCGCTACACACGCTGGGAGTGGGGTGGGGCTGGAAAAGAGGCGTAGTCGCCCCACTCCGGTCAGCGTGCCACCTGCCCCACGTGGTAGGAAAGGGGTGTGGCCAGGTGTGGAGCGGCCACGGGGCTCGGGCCATAGAGGGACAGTGTAAAATCAATGCACTACTTGCAGTCCGTCATCTTACATGGACCTTGCAATGGCTGTCTGCGCAAGGCTCGGTTCCACTCTAAATGAGGGGACCTCAGCCTTCCAAGACTCCTGCCCCCCTTTCACGAGTCTGATTTATCGCATGGACCCCAAATCTCACCGCTCTGAAACGTGTATGTGGGGCGGAGTCAACAGGTGTGGGGCAGAGGAACCCCAAGCTTGGGGGAATAGGGCACGGGAACCCTGGGTTTGGTGGAGACCCCTCCTCAGCAAAACAGCTTGCTGCCAGGGACAAGGTAAGGATGCTCCTGAGGGCAGCTTCCTGCCCCACCCCGGGAAGGGATGGCTGGCTGGGGAGGGCACTGTCTGCAGCTTGCAATGGGACAGGGCTCCTAGCATGGACAGCAGAGACAGGAGGGGAGAAGGGGGCAGGTCAGTTCCCCAGGGAGGGTGTCCCCCAACCTGCCTCTGTAAAACAGTGCAGCCACACCCCTGTGTTGGCAACTGAATGGAGGAGACAGCTCAGTGCATGGGGGGTGGTCCCTGATACTCCCCACTGCAAAAGAGACCTGTCCCCCACTGCCTGCAAGCCAGACACTGAGTGAGGGAGAAGGAAATCTTCCAGCTGTGTCTCTGCTTGCCCCCAACCCTATTTTCCCATCATCCCAAATTCCCCCTCTTCCAGTCCCCCCCCCCCACCAAACACACTGGCCACGCAGGCTCTGTTGGGCAGGGCACGGGCACAGGTTGGTGCACCCAGGAGCTGTGCTGAACGGCCAGGGTTGGGAGGACAGTGGAGATATGCAGTTAGGGGGGTGAAGAAGCTGCCCTCATCTTTGCCTCTTGATGTGACATCACAAATCTTGCTCTCACAGGCGGCCGGGTTGCTGTTACTGGGAGGACAATGCAGAGTGTTCCCAGGGGAAACGCTGCTGGTAAACGGTGGCTGCTCTTAGGAGTTGTTGCTGCAAACAGAGGGCGTCTGTAATTATGAAATAAATCCACCGGAATATAAATACTGGATTTACATTTCAACGTGTTATAAAGAGAGCAGTATAAACAAGTCTCTGTCTGTATGAAATTTTAGTTTATACTGATTTGGCTAGTGCTTTTTGTCTAGCCTGTTGTAAACGTAGGCAAATACTTAGGTGAATTGATTTGCCCCCAGGAAGACCTGTGTGTAACCCCGGTGTACACATATACCCTAGTGGAGGATCAGTGCTTTAAATAGCAGGAAGATTACCCACTATGACCACAATGCATTTGGGGTACAGCCAGCCTGCTGGGGGGCATGCCCTCTCCACTAGCCTGTTTAGTTGTAATCAGTAGTAAAGTGTACCAGCCCGGAAAGGGGGGGGGGGGGAGATACAATCTGATTTTAAAGGAGCAGCAAAATGAGCCTGCATTCCCAACCCACCCACCGTGAGCCATTTCCCTTGTGCCACTAAAGTGGCTCCTGTAGCTCCCATGGGTGGCCCCAGTGTTCAGAATTTTGCTGAGTGTTTCTTCCAGGGAGGAGCAAATAGAAGTTTAGATAAAAGATAAAGCTGACCCAAACCCCAGCCCCACACTCGAACTGAGTTGGCATGAAAATTTTTGCAAGTTGGGAAAGAAAAAAAAGAGATGATTTTTATTTTCACCACATATTTGCTGGTCTTTGTGTTTCTCCAGAGTAACTGGGACCTTATATTTTAACCATCAGAGAAGTGAAGGTCTGGAACTACCTTCCAAAGGGGGCAGTGGGGTTAAAAACCATAGCTGGCTTCAAGATTGAGTTTGATACATTTATGGGTGTGATGGGGCAGCCTAATTTGGCAATTGATTGATCTATGACTACCAGTTGTAAATATGCCCAATGGCCTGTGATGGGACATTACATGCGCTGGGTTGTGAGTCACTACAGATAATTCTTTCCAGGAGTCTGGCTGATGAGTCTTGCCTGCATGCTCAGGGTTTAGCTGACCACCATATTTGGGTCAGGAAGAAATTTTCCCCCAGGGCAGATTGGTAGAGGCCCTGGACGGTTTTCACATTACTCTGTAGCGTGGGGCATGGGTGACTGTGGATTCTCTGTACTTTGAGGTCTTTACATCATGATTTGAGGACTTCAATAACTCAGTCATCAGTTCGGGGTCTATTACAGGTGTGTGGGGTTGAATCATAGAATCATAGGCTATGTCTACACTTGGTAATTTAAGTCGACTTTAGCTAAGTCAACTTAGTTAAGTCGACTTAGCATGTCCACATTTAAATTTAAAGTTGACTTAGGGGGGAACTTACAAAGTCAACCTAGAGCGTCCACACTGGACTCCTAGGTCGACTTCTAGGGGCTAGGGGGACCTTGGGCAGGTTCATGGTGCCAGGGGGGGCACCCCTTGCCCAGTGCCAGGGGGCTCAGCCTTTGCCCCATTGTAACAGGGTACAATGGGGCAAAGGGGGACAGGGACCCTGGCAGGGCATAGGGTCAGGGTGGGCAGGGCTCTGCCTTGCCCTTTGGGGGGGCATGCTAGGCTCCCCCTGTGCCCCCCCCCCCCAGCAGGGAGGGCAGTGGGGGAGTCCTGGAGAGCCCTAAGTCGACTTAAAGTTGACTTAGGGCTACTCCAGGTCTACACTGGCTTAAGTCGACTTTAAAAAGTCGACTTAAGCCTAAAGTCGAATTAAAAGTAGGTTTAATAAAGTCGACTTAATTTTCATTAAGTCGACTTTATATTCCTTAAGTTGACTCAAGCAAGCTGCTTAAGTTGACTTAAGGAAAGTGTAGTGTAGATGCAGAGTAAATTAAGTCAATTTAAGCAAGCTTAAGTTGACTAAATTTACAAATGTAGATGCACCCATAGACTATTAGGGCTGGAAGGGACCTCATGAGGTCATCTAGTCCAACCTCCTGCTAAAAGCAGGACCACTCCCACTAAATCCTCCCAGCCAGGGTTTTATCTAATCAGGCCTTAAAAGTCTCCAAAGATGGAGATTCTACCATCTCCCTCTGTGGCCTGCATTGTGCAGGAAGTCAGACTAGATTATCATAATGGTCCCTTCTGACCTTAAAGTCAATGAGTCTATGAATGCCCTGCAACTTTCAATCTAAATATTTCAGCCCAACCAGAAATAGCAGATGCTGGAAAGGGTGTTACCTGAGATTTCCAAGAGACTTGAATAACTGAGAGAAGCAGCCAGGTGTTCGGAGCTCTATGCAACTGTCGAGAGGTTCATCTTGGTTTCAGTGTGCCAAATTCAGCTCTAATGTAACTCTGCTGGAGATGCTGCAGGGAGAGATGGCTTCGGGTGTATTGACATTCTAGCAGTGATGTATAGTGTCCGTCCACCTGTGGGCTGAGACCTGGGACAACATCTAGTGATAAATGGGGTGGCAGAGTGGTGATTAACAAGACCTTGTGCATTGGGCCCGGGCCAGGTATCTGTGGCTCTTTTCTGATCACGTGTAGGAAGATTTTTGAGATCATATTTGGGAAACGGGCAGCCAAATACAACTGATTTTCAGTACGAGCTGTGTGTCTCACTGCTTTTTGGAAATCTTCAGCTCACACACTGCTGCATACATTGGCAGCTTTGTCTGTGACTGCATTTGAGTCCAGTTCCCCCGGCAGCCTGTGGGGACAGTATAAGAAAACCCACATGCTGATCACCACAGACCCAACTACTAGCTAAAGATTTTCTTACAACCTTCGCCTTTCAGCTTCAACCCTACAAGACTCTGGGTTCTTTACAGTCTGCCTGGGCCCAGCCACAAGAGGCAGACATCCCACACACATTCCCATCAGCCTGTCACAGCTTCTGAGCGGCAGATCTTTGCTTTCTGTCTGCAGGGAAAGAGACAATGATACATCTCAGGTATTCAAGCCTGCTTCCACAGTCCTTTGTTCACATGAGGTGAAATATTAACTCTTTTCAAAGCAGTAAAGGAAGGGATTAATAAGCAAACTTTAGGAAATTATGTTAAATTTCATTAGGCTTATTAAACCCAGAATAAAATGACCTGCCAGGAGGGGCAGGGGGAATCTACAGTAACATGTTAGTTTGTGGTTGTTCGGCTAGATGAGGCACTAACCAAGGACGAACATAAATAAAGAGAGCAGCAGGAATGATGTCACCAGAGAAATGTCCACTCAGCTCTCTGAGTGTAACTTCTGTTGACCCATTCACTTTGCCGGATTACAAAATAAAGTCATTAGGGTTACGTTTCATCCAAAAATAGTAACCCATTGACGCAGCTGTGATTTCAATTTGTGGAGTGATTGCTTTGGCTGTGTTTATTGCAAGCTCTTAAGAACTCTTGGAAGACAAGTACATATAGGAATGAAATGCATTTTGCTATCGGCTTCATTTAAGCACATTGAACATGCTTAAATACACATGGGGCTCGAGTCTGATCTGAGAGACACAGGGATTGCTGGCCTCCGCTGTTGCAAAACACTCCGATTTTGCCTGTCCACACAAGTCCTGTTACTTGACTTATTTACAAGACTGGGCAAATCAATGAGCAGTATACTCCAGGGAAGAATTCTGCCTGGCTCCTGAGAGCTGCTAAAGGATCTAATAGATTGTAAACTCTTTGGGTGCAGGGGCTGTCTTTTAATGTTGTGTTTGTACAGCACCACCCACAATAGAATCCTGGTCAACAACTGTGGCTCTTAGGCGCTCCAAAATACTCCTAATCAATAATAATAATTTCCATCTCTAACGTCTTGAGAGTGTAATGATGCTCGAAGGAGTAGTCTACGCTACAAAGGGTTTGCATCTCTAACTATCCTGGTATAGCTGTACCAGCCAAACTTCCTAGTAGGGATGGATCTTCTATCAACAGAAGAATTAATTTGCCAACACGCCTACTAGTTCTGCAAATGAAATAAGTTATGCCAGCAGAAGCACTTTATTCTGTATAAGTGCATTCCTGCAAGGGATTTTTGCCAGTGTAAAAATGTCATAAACATCACACCTGAAAATAACATTATCATACCAGCAAAATTTCAAGTGTAGACCTGGCCCTATCAATTTTGAAAAATATCTGCTGATGCACGTATGTTTGCAGTGGAACTCTGATAGCAGGAGCGTAGGACCTACGTGGTTGGAGAATGACTCCCACTTCACTGTGGGGTTTTGGCAGAGTTAGATGTGGGGTGCTTGACCCGTTTCCCATTTACACTTGTGTATCTCCGCTGAGTTCTGTGGAGTTACTCCTGACATACAGCAGTGTCAGACAGTCAGACCAGACTCAGGGCCTGGAAAGTGAGGCACTCAGTGCATTTTTTGTATATCAATACCCACAATGCAGCTCAGGTTCCCAGCTATTTCCCAAAAATGCAGGACCAAAGTTCAGATCTGGAAAAGAAGTCATCTTATGGTGCTTTTGTTTGCACTTGGCCTCCAGGATCTGTACAAGACCAGAAATGAGGCTATTTCAAGCCAGACCCAACAACTACCTCCATCCACACCAGTTCACTTTTGTCTGCTTTCTTTGGTATGGGCGCACGATTAGACTGGGAACCCAATGAATTCCAAAGCGTGTGGATCCAGGTATGCTGCTACATGGCAGCGAGCACGTGGATGTCAAAAGCTTCTGTGGCGCTAGAGGATCGCCAGTGATGGGCACAAACGCCTTGAGCGCCTTTCCAGAGATTGATCCGTGTGGTGATCAATTTGCAAAGAGCCCATGGGCTCTGGGACTTGTCATGATGATGATGATAAAGTGTTGCACTGTGTTGCTTTCTATACATTTTTACTGAAAATCTTCTGTGGGTGAAACACAGTCAGTAGGATGAAATGCTGGCCTGTAGAGTGGGGCAACTTCATTAAAGCCCAGTGGCTAAAACTGGACCTGTTGAAGGTGGAGGGAAACTGCTGGTGTAATGGATGCTTGCATATATTTTTCCCTGACTTTGGACCAAAGTGTTACTGAGGCCAGATTTGGCACCATTCAGTGCAGTAAACATTCCATACCTGCACAAAAATGTGCCTACATAAACAAGCAATCAGCATATAATAAATGTATAGAATATCTCACAGGCATCCAGTAGTTAGTAAGGTCTGATACAGCACATTGTAAAACACCATATGTCCAAACAGAGTCAAATTCTGGCCCTGCCCTTCTTAGATCCCAGTGAGAAAATCTATAGCTAGAGTCAGAAGAGTGATGGAAGCGTTTTACTCCCATCCCAGCACCCTCCACGTGTTGAGGCTGTGTTGTGGATCTTCTTTGATGGAGGCCTCAGAGAGGCCTTCTGGGGTCTTGAGACTTTGTACTTTCATTGCTCCTCATATTGAAGGATCTGCAGCAGCTTTACAAAAAAACTCTTTAATTAAGCCTCACAGCCCGGCCCCACTCCTCTTCTCTTTTCCGGCCCCACCCCTCTCCCCAGCGTGTGCAGCTGGCCCTCACAACCCGCCCTGCGAGGCATGTAAGAATTGTCAGCCCCATCTTACAGATGGGCATACTGAGGCCCAGAAAGCTAATTTAGCAAAGGTCATGCAGCAATCCAATGGCACAGCTGAAAATAGACTCTGCCCATCCTGGCGTTGTCATTTGTTCTAACGGCGGGACCACTCTATCTTCTTATGAACACTGGGCCCAGAAGCAGAGTCACATTCGCACATCCAGAAGAACCTGGTGTTTCTGCAAGCAGCAGAGGGAGCGGGTGATAACTGTTCTGCTGCACAACGGGGATATAACTGGAGACAACTGGATGCCAGTGAACAAAGAGACACCTGGCAGAAGGATCAAGAAGCACTTTTGGATGTTGTGCTCCATCACTGGGGCCATTAAATTGTTCAAGCCTGAAATCAATTGCCAGGGTCTCAGGGTACCCATCTGTTTGGCTTGAGGGATGACATACACCCAGGACGGTTAACGCCGTGTCTTGTGGTACAGGGACGCTCTGAGGCACTCCAGAACCATTCTCCCGAACCAAAAGGGAAGTGAAGCAAGACGCACAGGAGGTCAATCAAAACATGCATGAGCAGGAATCAGTTAAGTCAGCAACCATCCCACAAGGGGGAATGGCAGCAGGACATGGGAGTTAGCCTATGCAAGATGGGCCCCGCAGACCCCCCTGCCATTTGAGAGGGAGCCAGATGGCTTTCTGGCTTGCACCCTATTTCTCAGAGGAAGAGCAGATGATTTATAGGGCCCAGAGTAGAGACCAGGCCCGGACTATGATATGGGAAAAGCAGCCATTCTCGATCAGATAGGCCTGTTCTGGAACAATATAGACAGACATTTCAGACCCTGGGTAAGACTGGTGGGGTATGACCCAGTGCATTTGTGCAAAAGTTAACTGAGTAGGTCAGCAGTTCTTAACCGGGAATCTGTGGCCCTTGGGGGGTTGTGAGCTGTTTTAGGGGATACACAAGCCCCTCTGTCTTGCAGAGCTAAAGCCAGGACCCCAGAGCCTCAAGCTACGAAGTCCCATGACGCAGAAGCCCTGAGGCCTTCCCCTTTCACTCCATGGGACTAAAGCCCCAAGCCCCAACACAAAGCCATGAGCCCCAGGACCCCAAACCTAGCTCTCTGTTGGGGCTAAAGCCCTCCTGCCCTATGGGACAGAAGCCCCAAACCCCCCAGAGGGCTAAAGTCCTAAGTCCGTCCTCCTGCTGGGCCCTGGAATTTTTATAGCATGATGGGGGGGATTTCAGAAAGAAACAGGTTGAGAACCTCTGGACAAGGCTACCTGTTAGCTAAGGCCACACACCTGAAGGTGTGGGGAAAATAATAGATATGATAGCACTGGGAACAACTTCTCCAGCCTGTCTGGGTCCAGAGACACCAGCCAATGACCCTGGAAGCATAGAAACTCTCCAAAGGGTTTGCAGTAGTGGACTTTCCCGAGAGAGAGGTATGACCACTGCAGGGAAGACAGAGGCGACTTGCTCTGACCAAGGATGAAAGAGTAAAAAAAAGGCCGAGGCGAGAACTTCAGGGAACTGGGGTGGTCTGCTACCAGCAAGAGTGTCCCTGGAATGACCCAAGGGTGTCACGCTTGGCCATGGGAGGAGTCACGCTGCCTGCTGGCAATTCCTTATCTAGGAGCCAGGAAGCTCCTCCCCCGTGTGAGGCTCCACCCCCTTGGCTGCAATTGGCAGAGTCCTAGAGTGGCTGATTGGTCCGTGAGCTCTACTTAAGCTAGCAGCAGTAACAGGAAGCTGTTTGAATAACTGGTCTCCACCCTGCTCTGGACTGTCTGCCTTGTGTTGTCTGCTGCTAGCTGCCCCAGATTCCTTCCTCTGGATTGATTTCTTGCCATCCTGACTCACCTTGACTCCTTGCTTCTGATCTCTGGTTCTCACCCTCCAATTTGTTTCCTTCGGCCCCTTGGCATCATAACCTGGCCTGAGTCTGATTCCCAACTTGTGATCTGATGTCCAGTTTGTCCCCTGCTCTTGACCTCCTGGTGTCTTGACCCAGCTGACTCATCTCATGATTGTGGTGGGTCTGACGGCTAGGTCTGGCTGCCCACGACCTGGCTGGGACAGCCCAAGGCATATAAAGCTAGATTGCCCTGTTATGGAATGTGGGTTCACAGGATTCTGTGGCTGGCCAGGGATGGACAGACAAAGAAAACGCCCTGCATCTCTGTAAAGCGTGGGCAGAAGATCCAGAAGGCACTGGTACTTCTGGCAGACAGCATCTAGGGAAGCTCACATCCAGGAATGACTTGGTGAAGTCCCACTTAGGGCTGTCAGGCAGAGTTTAGCATTAGAGAGCTTCCACGGCAAAGGAAGACACTGCCCAATGGCTGAGATACCCTTAGAAGCTAAGAAGTTAAGCAGCTAAAAATAGTAGATAGACTTTCTCATCCGCTCATTATAGGGACAGATTGGCACCTGACCTGTGGCCTTAAAAAAGGAAAACAGGGCTCAAAGTCTCCTGCAACAGAAAAGTGGGTCAATGGAATGAAGGAATGAGATAAAGGAGCAAGAAAGAGAACAATCCAAAAGCCATAAACCAAAGGAAACAAGCCAGGAGGAAAATAAGACCTCCCGAGGGAAAGAAAGTGGAGGCGGAAAAGATAATCCAGAGCAAAATTTAGGGGAAGAGGAGTGGAGGAAAAGGTAATTCAGAGCAAGACTTAGAGGAAGAAAGTAACTCTATCTTATTGATAGGAGCTGAACAAAAAACAGAAAGGTGGAAGAAAGAATGTTAGGAACAGTCTGTAGGGCTGGGAGAATCAGAAGTTAAGGGGAAAATGGGGGACCTCAACATATTGAGAGTAAGGAGAAAAAGCAAAAACAAACAAGATCTCTCATAGCTTCCCACTTGCCAGAAGAGGCTTTGTCTGTCTGCCTGCCTAATGCTGATCATTAGGAGATCCAAGAATAATAAACACCAATTCATCCATTTGAAAGACTGTACTCTCCTTCTAACTTCATGTTACCACTGAGTCAGAGAAATGTAGGGCTAGAAGTCACCTCGAGAGGTCATCTAGACCAGCCCCCTCTGCTGAGTCAGGACCAAGTACACTTAGACTATTCCTGACAGGTGTTTAGATTCATAGATTCAGAAGGTTCATCTACACTTGTAAATTAAGTCGACTTAAGCAGGCTTAAGTCGACTTAATTTACTCTGTCTCTACACTTGAGTTTCCTTAATTTGACTTGAGCAGTTCCTTAAGTCGAATTAAGGAAAAGTTACTTCGAATTAATAAACCCTCGTTTTACTTCGAACTAACCCTTAATTCAAACTAGTTAGTTCGAAATAAGTCAATGTGGCCATGTTAGTTTGAACTAACAAGCACATTGAACTTAATGCAACTGACTAATTCTAGTGGGGCCATCCTAGTTGGAATTAAGTTAATTCGAACTAACTGAAATTAGTTTGAATTAGTTAGTTCAAATTAACTAATTCGAACTAACTTTGGTAAGTGTAGACATAGCCATAGATTCTAAGACCAGAAGGGCCAATATGATCATCTAGTCTGACCTGCTGCACAATGTAGACCACAGAACCTCCCGCCCACTCCTGCAATAGACATGGTTAAAGAATTCAAGGTACAGAGAAAGCAACAGCAACTGACCAATGACCCACGCTACAGGGCCCCTGCCAATCTGCCCTGGGGGGAAATCCCCTGTTGACCCTAAATATGGCGATCTGCTAACCCCTGAGCATGTGGGCAAGACTCATCAGCCAGACACCCCAAGACAAATTCGCTGCCCCAACTCAGAACCCATCTCCTCTAACATCCCATCACCATCCATTGACCTATTTACCACTCGCAGTCCAAGATCAGTTAATTGCCAAATTAGGCCATCCCATCACACCATTCCCTCCATAAATTTATCCAGCTCAGTTTTGAAGCCAGCTATGTTTTTTTGCCCCCATAGCTCTTCTTGGAAACTATTCCAGAATTTCACTCCTGTGATGGTTAAAATCCTACATCTAATTTCAAGTCTAAATTTCCTGATGGCCAGTTTATATCCATTTGTTCTTGTGCCCACATTGGCGCTGAACTTAAATAATTCCTCTCCCTCCCTGGTATTTATGCCTCTGATGTATTTATAGAGAGCAATCATATCTCCCCTCTGCCTTCGTTATGTTAAGCTAAACAAGCCAAGCTCTGTGGGTGTGTCTACACTGGCAGCTTAGGTCGATGTAAGGAGGCTTAAGTCGACCTAAACAAAGCCGCATCTACACTGGGCTTTTATTAAGTCGACTTAAACACTTCCTTAAGTCTACTTAAGGAAAGCTTTAGTCGACTTAACAACACCTGGTTTTAGGTCAACTTAAGTCTTAAGTCAATGCCTTGAATCGACTTAAAGCCAGTGTGGACGGGGATTAGCGCCTAAGTCGACCTTATTAAGTTGTCTTTGTTAAGTCGACTTAACAAGATCGACTTTAAGTCGACTTAACAAAGTTGACTTCACTTTTCTAATGGAGACATAGCTTTTGAGCCTCTCTTTCATAAGGCTGGTTTTACATTTGATATTTCCTTCTGAACTGAAGTACTTTGCATTTGTCTTTACTGAATTTTAGCTTGCTGATTTCAGACCAGTTCTCTAATTTGTCAGGGTTGTTTTGAATTCAGTGTGCTTGCAGTGCCTCCCAACTTGATGTTATCTGCAAATTGGATAAGCACATCATTATCCAAATCATTACTGAATAGTATCGGACCCAGGATAGACCCCTGCAGGATTGCATTAGACACATTCTCCCAGTTTGACAGTGAACAATTGAGAAATGTACTTTGAGTACAGTCTTTCAACCAACTGTAATAATTGTAACTAAACCACATTTCCCTAGTTTGCCTATGAGAATTTCATATTGGGCTGGGTCAACAGCCTTATTAAAATCAAGATATATCATATCTACATCTTCTTCCCTATCCCCTAGGCTAATAACTATGTCAATGTAGAAATTGGGTTGGTTTTGCTATGATTTGTTCTTGGCAAATCCTTGTTGGTGATTACTTATTAACTTCCTATCCTCTCGATGCTTACATTTTGATTGTTTAACAATTGTTCCAGCATCTTTCCAGGTATTCAAGATAGGCTGACTGGTCTATACTGTCCTGGGTCCTCTTTGGCTATGTCTACACTTACCAAAGTTAGTTCGAATTAGTTAATTCGAACTAACTAATTCGAACTAATTTTAGTGAGTTTGAATTAACTTAATTCGAACTAGAATGGCCTCACTGGAATTTTAGTTCGAACTAAGCAAGTGCCACGCAGGGCACTTGCTTAGTTCGAATTAGTCAGTTGCATTAAGCTCAATGGGCTGGTTAGCTCGAAGTAAGCAGTTAGTTCGAACTAACGTGGCCACATTGACAACTCAAACTAACTAATTCGAATTAAGGGTTAGTTCGAAAGATATAATCGAATTTATTAGTTCGAATTAAGAAAGCCCTTAATTCGAACTAATGAAAGCCTAGTGTGGCCAAGGCTTAAGTTAGTTTGAATTAAGCTTCCTTAATTCGAACTAACTTGCCAGTGTAAACATGGCCACAGATACCCATTTTAAAGACAAAAACAATGAGAGTCCTGTGGCACCTTAAAGACTAGCAAATTTCTTCAGGCATCAGCTTTCGTGGGCTCCAACCCACTTCGTCAGATGCTTTTGCTATATACAGACTAACACGACTACCCCTCTGGATTTTAAAGACAGGTACTGTGTTTGCCCTTCTCCAGTTTTCTGACACTTCACCTGTGCTCCATGAGCTCTCAAAGATAATCACAAAATGGCACCGAGTTTGCTTCATCTAGTTTCTTCAAGTACCCTAGGATCATCAGATTCTGCTGATTTGAATACATACAATTTATTTAAATGACTTAACCTGTTCTTTCCCTATTCTGGCTTGTGTTCATTCTCCTTTGTTTCTAATGTTAATTGTGTAAAGCAGCTGGCCACCATAAACCCTTTTAGTGAAGAACGAAGCAAAATAGGTATCATCAATTGATGATATCAGGATCCCCAGTAAGCAGTGGACCTACCCTCTCCTTCAGCTTTCTCTTGTTCCTAATGTATTTATAGAACTTTGTATTGCTTTTTAAGTCCCTTCCTAGGTATAACTCATTTTGTGCCTTAGCATTTCTGATTTTGTTTGTACATGCTATTCTTTTGTATTCATCCTTAGCAAAATTTGTTGTGCTCATAAATAATGCATGGTAGATAGCTTTCTTTCTTTCTTGCAAAATTAACGCCAGAACACAACTTTATTCTGAAGACAGTAAGATCTGTAGTAATTCTAATCGCTGATGAAAAAGCGCTTCATAGCCATTAAGAATGCTCAGTCCCTGCACTTGTGAATTTATCCAGGTTCAGTTAACTCCAGCTCATAGGTATAAACCAACACCCGCCAACTGTCCAATATTTCAACAGTGTGAACACTCTGGTACTGACTCTGCCAGCCAGCAGACGGGTATAGGTGGGTGTGATCACTCACAAAGTAATGGATTTTTTTATTTTAATTGGATGCTTAAGGGAAAAAAAACCCAGCACATGACAGATCTCGCTCCTGCTCTCCGAATAAGACTGTAGATGAGTAAAAGCAGAGCATTTGAATGATCTAATTTATGTTTGCTCATGTTGGTCCCTGAGCTTGGCCCACTCAGTTTCACTTATAGATAAAGTTACTTTCTGGATCTCCCATGTTAGCACAAGTCTGATGTGCCTGGGTTCACAAGCTTGTTCCTGGGTTTTTCCTTTTAACCTGCAGGAGAATTACTAGTAGATGTTGTGAAGAAAAACCTTATGTTTTGGGGACACATGTTCAGCAGGCAGCGTTTCTTTAAAGACATGTTTTTGCAGGTTGCTTATTCGAGATTCTGCAGAGCCTGTGGGTGTTAGACTCATAGCAGCAACTGTGGTCAGCTTTCTCTTTTGCGATTTCTCCTTTTTCATTATGACTTTCTGGTCAAGCTGCGTTCCAGACTTGCTAGCCTAGGGCAGCAAGCCGAGGGAATGACACATGCAACAGACTCACACCCGCTTGCTTTTAAAAAGGCCCAGAACCCACAATGCTTTAAAAGAGCAGCTACCAAGAGTGGGAGGAAAGTTCCATTTCTTTTAAAAATCTTGACAAAGCAGAATCAGGGAGGAGGTGCAGTAGGAAAGAATGGGGAATGAAGAAAGGAACCTACGAATACATCATGAAGCTCAGATCTAGGATCATCAGTCTTTGTTTTAAGTTACCCTGGGAATGGCATAGCTCAGAAGTAGCTATTAGGTGTGTGGAGAGGACCTACAGCCCATGTTTGACAATGCTGCTTCTCCAGCACGCTGGAGCCTGTTGAGGGCAGAGCTTTCTCAGAGGCCAGTTCCAGACTGTGTAATTATCATCAACTTCTTCAAGGCAATTCCTGTCGGGAGATAGCCACTCACAGACCAAGGCCCTCCACATAAGGCCGCAGCTATGTGAAGAAAAGACCGTGGAAATGACCTCCCACTTCCTGCACACAACCCGTGGGAGAGGGTGGGCCAAATATCAAGTCGCATGTGGCAGATGTTAGTCATGTCACTTAGCGTGTGGCTGGAAGGTGCCCAGATGTCACAGTGATGAGCAGAGCATCAGAACCTATAGAGAGCAGAGTCCCCATTTTACATATGGGGAAGTGATTTGCTGTCCCGCAGCAAAACCGAGAACCCCTGAGCTCCAGTGCAGCATCACCCACTGGGATCTACTGCCTCAGACATTGTAGGTCTCGTAAAGGGGCATAGAGGGGTTTGAGAGACCCCTGCTGGCCCAACATTACCCCGATCCAGAGTTCCTAATCAGAATATCTCCCGAGGAGCAGGCATTTTGTCTGATGGGAAGAGGGAGAGCCCAAGGGTTGTTTTCTAGAATTAATAAAGAAGCCTGTTGTGCTGAGTCTGGCTTGCGGGCCCAAGACGATGCTGGGTTAAGATGTTGTATCCCAAACGCGATGGCACTGGGTGACAAGGCAGTTTCAGCTCATAGTGGTTTGCGCAGTCACTCTCCGTTCACTTACTTTTGTGTCCCACAAGGTTTCGCTTTCCGGTTATAATTCCACCACGTCCACGTGCTGAAAGTGCAATAAACTCAGTGGCACTACTACGGAAGAGGGGATGACCCAGATTTTCTCCACACTGGGCCCTCGTCCTCTAGGAAACCTGTGTGAAACTTTGAAATTTAAGGCTGAGTTTAATTTTTTTGTCAATTGCCTAAAGCACGTGAACTAGGTACATGCGCTACCCTCCAGCCCTGTGTTATAACAGTTGATTTTAACGGGAGCCTGCATATTTTTTTAAGTAGCTCCGCTACGTCACTCTTAAATTGCTTCCGAATTCTTGCATGTGCCATCTGGCCCTGGTGACTTATAGCACCTAGCATTATCAGGTTGTTTCCAACATTTTTTCCTCTTAGCTTTAATCTGACAGCGCCTCATCATTTTCCCTGTAAATGGCAGGGATCGCCTCAGTATTCTCCTTGGTGACAAGGGAAGAATTTATCATCTCTGCAATGTCTTTATTTTCCTTAATTGTGCCTTCTTACAGGCTGACCGCTGCTGACAGTGATTCTGCAGTAATCTAGTGTGGAAAATAGTGGAAATAAATCGTTTGTCTGAACCCAACAATAAACAGGGCCTTTTGTTATCAGGTGAACTGCAACTACACGAAAACATTAATAGCAGCTTAGGTCCAGGTAGTTATGATTGGTTCACATTGATTATGTACAAATGACCTAAAGATCATTTAGAGACCATAAAGATCAGATCTATAAGCTTGGTGCTTTAACCGCGCAAATTTCACAGGGATGAAAACACTTATGAGCCAAATCATATAGGACAAAAAATTTAATCAGAAAAACATAAAAAATAAATGAGAATTGTTTAAGAACAGTTTACTAGATGTCCCAAAAGCCACAATTCCACAAATGAAGAAGTTCATACTGGTTAAAAAAACCAAGCTGGTTTGAAGAGGAAGTGAACCTAGCCATAATAAATAAATACATAACAAATGAAAGGAATGCAAAGTTAATAGTAATAAATATAAATCCAGAGCTGGGAATTGTAAGTTTGATAAAGGAAGCAAAGGAACACAAGGAGAAATCTATGGACAGCAGAGTTAAGGATAAATAGAAGGAGTTTTTTTAAAACTATATTAGGAATAAAAAGAATCCTCACAATGCTATTAGGCCATTAATAGATGGATATGGTAGAATTATAAGTAATTATACAGAAAAGGCAGACATGTTCAACAAATAATTCTGTTCTCTGTTTGAGGGGAAAAACATCATATCACATGATGATAACAGTCTTTGCATTCTGCTACTATTTCAGAAGGATGTTAAACAGCAGCTAATAAAGTTTGACATGTTTAAATCTGCAGGTCCAGATAAGGTGCTTTCAAGAGTTTTAGAAGAACTGACTGAGGTGCTCACTGGACTGTTAATACTGATTTTCAACAAGTCCTTGAACACTGGAGAGTTCCAGAAAAGTGGAAGAAAGCTAATGCCATGACAATATTTTAAAAGGGTAAACAGGATGGCCCTGATAATAATAGGCCTGACAGTCTGCCCTCGATTTTGGGAAAATGATGGAATGATTGATATGTGACTCAATTAATAAAGAATTAAAGAAGGATAATGTAAATTAATACCATACAATATGGGTTTATGGAAAACAGATCCTATCTAACTTGCTACCTTTTTTGGATGAGATTACAACCTTTGATGATAAAGGTAACAGCCTTGATGTAATATATTTAGATTTTTATAAGACATTTGACTTGGTACAGCACAATATTTTGATTAAAAACCTAGAATGATATATGGCACACATTAAAGGAGTAAAACTGGCTAACTGATAGGTCTCAAAATGTAACTGTAAACATGGAATCATCATTGAATTTATGTGTTTCAACTGGAGTCCTACAGAGATCAATTCCTGGCCTTATGTTATTTTACATTTTTATCGGTGACCAGGAAGAAAATAAAATTGTCACTGATAATGTTTGGAGATGATACAAAACTTGAGGTGTCATAAATGGTGACTAAGACAGTCACTGATACCATGGGTTCTGGATCACTTGGTAACCCGAGTGCAAGCAAACAATATGTGTTTTAATAGGGCTAAATAGAAATGAACGCATCTAGGAACAAAGAATATCGGCCATATTTACAGGTAGGGGGACTCTATTCTGAGAAGCAGTAATGCTGAAAAGGATTTGGGGCTCGTGGCAGACAATCAGTTGAACGTGAGCTTCCAGGGTGATGCTGTGGCCAGAAGGTTTAATGTGATCCGTGGATGCATATATGGGGGAAACTAAAGAAGGAGCGAGCATTTATTTTACCTTTGTATTTAGTATTGGTGTGACCACTGCTGGAATCCTATGCCTACATCTGGTACCCACAGCTCAAGAAGAATGTTGATTAATTGGGGAGGGTTCTGAGAAAAGTCACGAAAATGATTAAAGGATTAGAAAGATTAAGGGTTGACTTGATTATAGTACCTAGGTGGGGAATAAATATTTGATAATGTGCTCATCAACCTAGCAGACAAAGATCTAACGCCATCCAGTGGTTGGGTATTCATGCTAGAGAAATTCAGATGTCAAAGAAGATGTACCTTTTTCTTTTTTTTTTTTTTTTTTTTTACTATAGGTGTAATTAACCATTGGGACAGTTGGCCAAGGGTCATGATCTTGAGGGGTGTATTTAAGAGACTTTCAGAGGCTAGGCCTTCCCAAAATAAAAAAGGGTGGCCATGAAGGGGTCATCTTCCCTTTGGAAATGCACTGCTGGCTTGCAGCCTTTGCACCCTGGATGCAGGAGGACCTGAAGCTCCCTGGAAGTGGAGACTGAGGCCCTTCCCCCTGCTCCACCCTTTCCCCCCCCCATGGACATGCCCCCTAAGGCCTGCCCCCACTTCACCTCTTCTCCTTAGGCCCCCTTTTGATCCATCTCTTCCCACATCTGCTCTGCCTCTTCCCCCCAAAACCCCATGGCTTATAGCTCTCCCACTTTTTTCCTGCCTTAAAAGTGAGCAATGGGAAAAGGGGCAGAGAGGAGCTAGTGGTGGGCAGGGCCTTGGGAAGAAGCAGGCTGGGGCCACAAGGGAGGGTAGAGTGTGGGCAGGGCCTCAGAGGAGAGGTGGAGGGGGACAGGGCCATGGACCAGGTGCCAGGACCCCCTTCACTTCTAGGGAGTTTCCGGCATTCTTGGGCATGGCCTTCCCAAATGAAAGACTCATGCACCACCGATGGTCATAATGGATTGTCCATCGCTGGCAATTTTAAAATCAAGGTTTGATGGTTTCCTGTCAGATCTGCTCTAGGTCTGTATTATACAGCAGGCCACACTAGACAATCACAAGGGTCCCTTCTCTCCTTAGAATCTAGGAATCCAAATTGGTGGTACCCAGAAGGAATTTCTTGTCGTTTGTTTTTATGGCTTTGGATCTGTGCTCTTCAAATTGCCTCGCCTGCCTCCTAATTTCCTTGTGACATTTCACCTGCCACAGTTCAAATTAATCTCTACTGACTTCAGGTTGGGTTTCCTTTATCTGAAGGATATTAATTGGATTAAATAACCGTTTCAATCTGCCATTTCACAACGGTGCATCTGGCTGCTTTTTCGCATTCTAGGAGTAGGCATCTTGTCTGTGATTCTTTATTGTATGTGCTCAGGTACCAAAATAAGGGGGCCATGTAAGACCCTAGGTAGATCGGTATTTTCCATGGTCTGAGCTTAAGGAGTATTAATTTGACTTGAAGATCTTTTTGCCTCTTCGAAGTCCATCTTGTGCAACATTTCCTCATATGATTAAAAAGCACACACACAACCTCACAGACTCCTTCACCCTGCTCTAGCCACACAATAAAGCATTGTTCAGAGGAAAAACTACACTCCGCTGAATAAGCAACACCACTTTCTGCACCGGCCAAGTCTTCCAGGAAGGTTTCACCATCCATGTACTGGCCGGGCCTTGCCCTGCCTATCCTGAGAAAGCAGTCAAGATAATAACTTGTGGTGACACAGCTGCAGGTGGAGAGAGTAAGTTTCCAGTTTTGGTTGGAAGGACTCCTGGAGGTTTCATCACATGACATAATCTTTAATTTCTAGAGACTCCAGGACAAGACCGGAAGCTTGGCAACCCTAGAGAAATGGAAAAGGAGGCGTTGGCCAACAGGTGCTGCAATTGGACATCAACCAAAAAAGCGTAGGCACCCAGCATGAACTATCACCCTCCTTTGTGTAAAGGAAGATGGCCTGGCTGGAGAACATAGAATCAGAAGATTAGGGCTGGAAGAGACCTCATGAGGTCATTTAGTCCAACCCCTGCTGAAAGCAGGACCACTTCCACTTAATCAACCCAGCCAGAGCTTTCTCAAGCCAGGCCTTAAAAACTGCTAACAATGGAGGTTCCATCAGCTCCCTAGGGAACCCATTCCAGTCTTTCACCACCTGCCTAGTGAATACGTTTTTCCTAATATCCAACCTCGACCTCTCCTACTGCATCTTGAGATCATTGCTTGTTCTGTCATCTGCCACCCCTGAGAACAGCTCAGCTCCCTCCTCCCGGCAACCTCCCTTAGGTATTGAAGGCTGCTCTCAAATCCCCCTCATTCTTCTTTTCTGCTGGCTAAACAAGCCCAGTTCCCTCAGCCGCTCCTCATAAGTCATGTGCCCCCCACCCCCCTCATCATTTTTGTTGTCTACCACTGGTCTCTCTCCAATTTGTCCACATCCTTCCCATAGCGGGGGGCCCAAAGCTGGACCCATAGGCGGAGCCCTGACAGTAACCAAACACAGCCCCCTCCTAACGAATAATAAAGCACAGTGCCTCACTTCATGCAGTGCCACAAGCCCTGGACGTGAAGGCCAGGTGGTGGGGGAAAGAACTTTGACGATACGGGAGGGGACCCGCTGTGCTCACTAGGAAAATAAATGGGTAACTCTGCACAAGTAGGGCAGCCCGCTCAGGATGTTTGTCATGCCAGTCTGAAACCACATAATTGGTTCTCCTCTCGGCCGCAGGTGCCAATGCAATCGTTGCCTTGTGCGGGGAGATGCCATCTGTCCGCTCAACTATCGGAGGTGAATTATTAAAGAGCTGTGTAATATTGGGCCTGTAGGCCAGGGGGTGCTGCCACAAAGGCCGCCGACCAGTCCCCCGGCCAAATGGGTTAGTCACCTCGGCCCCTCTGCGGGGCGGCAGGTCCTAAAGTTGGTTGCCCCGACCCCAGGTGCGGTGGGCAAGCCCGAAGGCCACCAGGTGGGGCGGGGCAGCCATGAAAGTCAATTGCCCCCCCTGGCCGCCAGGAGGGGTGGGGCAGGCACGAGAGTCAATTGCTCCCCCGGCTCCCAGGCAGGGTGGGGCAGGCATGAGAGTCAATTGCCCCCCCCCGGCCCCCAGGCAGGGTGGGGCAGGCACGAGAGTCAAACCCTTCAGCAGGGTTAGTAGGGTTTGAACACTCCGAGTGGTCGAGATCGACAAAGGGTGAGGGAGGGAGACGCAGGCCCACCCGACTCCACTGTGTCCCGGCCCAGGGCCCTATCCAGTGGTGGAGTGGTTGCCACTGGAGCTAGCAGGTCCCCGACCAAAACACGCTGGTGCCAGCCAGCTCAGCCACCGGCTGTGTGGCTGCTAGCCACCCCTGGGCCACTTCCTCCCTTCCCGGACCTAGGTATCTGGAGCTGGAGAGTTTCTTCCCTGTCGGCAGGGTAAATGGCTCGGGGGATCCCGGAGAGGCCCCCTGTGTCCATTGGGGGTAGGTCTGGCAACTCCTCCGCCTCCTCGGTAGAGGGCAGCTCCTCCAGATCATAGGTCCCTGCAGCTGGTGGCTGTTCCTCGTGGGGTTCGGGGTCCTCAGCTGATGGGGGTTCCTTGCGGTCGCAGGTGATCAGCGGTTCCTTGGGTTTCCCCGAGGAGAGAGGTTCCGGGCTTGGCTCGCGGTGGAGCCGGGAATGCTTTCTCCGGGCTCCAGTCTCGGGAATCCCCTCCCAGTTGCTGGGGCCCGGTAGACTGGGTGGGCCGTATTGCCCTCCAGCCAGGGGGCCCCGTGACCACCCTCCAGTCAAAGCTCGGCCCGGCTAGTGCTAGTGTCTGTCCGGGGGGGGGCATTCAGGCCTGTCCTCAGGCCCTGGCTCAGAGGAAGGCCAGGGTCCTTTGCTACAGGGCCCATGGATATTATTTGATTTTGCCCTGCCTAAAGAAGGGGATGGAGGGAAGCCATACGACTGCACACAACAGGACCCAGGCTGGTTGCCTGCTGGAAGCGGGGATGGTGGCAGGAGCTGATTCTCAAGGTGCGGTATTGCACAGTTGTTGGGTGGGTGAGAACTGTGTTAGAAGAGGGAGATCCCAAATGACTCATACCAGTAGAGAGGCTCATGGTCTACAGCGAGACAAGAGAGTACCAGGCATAGTGGTGAGGCTTCACAATGCCCCAATGTTGCATTTCTGGAACATTGCTTTTGTCCATGTTTCTAGTGACGTGAGTGCTGGCAGGACGTGATGGATTGACAGGGTCTGGAGCACCTTGCAGAGCGAGAACTAGCCAGGTTTTCCACACTGCATCTCAACCCTGAGCCAGTTCTAGGGCCGAGGAGGTGCATCAGCAGCCACATCGAATGTTGTTTTTCATCTCTCTGCCACCCCCCTCTGGACTGAACCAATTAGTTGTGTCTGAAAGACTCCATGTACCATTAAGGATCCCCTGGATAACCTGCTGCTTTAATTCAGCTGCCCGCTCAGGAGGGGAAATGAATGTCAATGTGACTGTGCTTTCAATTCGTTTTAGAAAGGTGATGACAGACCTTAATTTTCACTTTTGCTGCTGCTGTAGGTAACTTGGCTCTATTCTAGATTTCTCTAACGAGACTTTTTTAAAAATTAAGTTCACTGGATTGTGTGAACCAGAGTTGAGAATTTAGCTGAAATTCTAATCTATGCCCACAATGCATGTGCGTGTGTGTGTGCATGAGTCATTTTAATTCTTGCTCATGTTATTTCCTGGAGGGGGCAGGGAGACAGCTTTGTCCATGGTGAAGTTAATACTCCAGCCCCATAGCACTGAGGAAGAAGGGTCCATCAGTCGATTCCCCACTTGGAGGGGCGGTGAGGGGAACGGACACAAAACGATAAGACTGTTCCTGCTTTCTCGAATGCACAAGGCAGGTAAACTCGTCAAAGTGCATAGAGAGGAGCTTGATGTCTGAGCTGGTGAGGAAGCTGCATCCGTGTCTCATCTCAGTCCCCCCGCTTTCTGTGTGTCACTGCGGGCAGAGGTGAGACGAGGAGAGGAAACCACAAGTGGTCTGGGGCGTAGTGTGTCAAAACTACAATACACTAGGGTCCAGGTGCAGCCTCAGTACAGAGATATGTATTGGTGTTCAGAAGAACCTGTTGGACCACCAAGAGAAGCTGTCAAGCTTAATCCCACAGGGAATTTTGATCCTCTTCAAGTTTATTATGGCATCTCATTTTCCCGGTCTCTCATTGATTTTGTTTTCGCTTGTCTCCCACTTCACTAGCTTGTCTTCTTTTCTTCTCATGTTGCTCCTTTTTGTTAGAACTTCTTGTTGGTCAGTCTGTCTAGAACTGGCAAACAAGTGCAGATCAAATAAAAAGTGAGCTTGCTTTTCACCTAGCGCTTGCACTGAACCTAAATGGGACCATTACTGAGTTCCTAAAATGTTTGATTCACTTTAAGGTGGATTATTTCTCATTAACTCAGCACTTCTGGGTTCCGGCTGGAACCAGAATCATTTGAATTACCATGCAAAAATCCTTTGAGATAGAATTAAGGTTGAGAGGCCACAGCAGTAAAAGAAGATTGTTCTTGGGGTAACTTCTGCCTCATCTAGGAGCAGAAACCACTGGAATTTTCCTGAGAAAAGATGTCGTGTTGAGAGTGCCAGCCTGATTTTCACAGGGTCCAAGAGTTCAGATGAAGTACAAATAAACAAGTTAGGCCAATTTCTTCCTTGCTATACACTTAACTGAAATCAATGGAGATAAATTAAGGAAGAATTTGTTCCAGGAACCTTTCGTTGTTGCTTATTACCTCTTGATTGATCATCACAGCTGTTGTCAGTACCATGGACTGGGGAGAGGATTTAAATTTAGACCTAGGAATCAAGCGACTGGTTTTATTCCTGTTTCTGCCACTGTCTCTCTCTGGGCACATCACCTAACCTCTCTGGTTTTGAGTTCCCCCCTCTGCAAAATGGGAATAGTAATTACAGGTGGTGGGAGGAAAAAATTTCCCATGAAAAATGTTGTGGAAAATAAAAATTTCAGGTTTGTTGTTAGTTTGAAAATGCGGGGAAATATTTTGTCAAAAAGCCATTTATATCTGGTTGATTTACTTTCTGTGCCTTGTCACTAGCATTTTATTAACGTAAAATTCTGATCAGGTTTATTGGAAACAGTGAAGTAAAAAGTGTTAAGAGTATTAGGGGAATCATAGAATCACAGAAGATTAGAGTTGGACGGGACCTCCAACCCCCTGCTCAAAGCTGGACCAACTGCAACTAAAACATCCTAGCCAGGGCTTCGAAACCTCCAGCAATGGAGATTCCACCACCTCCCTAGTAACCCATTACAGTGCTTCATGAACCAGATCTGGTTTAGACATTCAAGGCGGAGGAGACTGGCTGGGCAAATGCAAATGGGTGCTGTGGCCGTTGGACTGAATCTTTATGGCAGAGGGGTTGGCCATCTGTCTGAGTCTCACAGAGTTTATCCTCCCTGGCTATGTCCATCCTGAATTGTATTGCTGGCAAAGGAACATTTGGGGCCTGGTTTTTAAACAAGTGAGGTGTGCCATTTTAGCTGTCCCACTTCCCCATGCAGTTGCCATAATTCAGGGAATTATGTGTGCATATGGCCAACTGTGCCCTTCAGATGCAACGATGATTATGTCTCTTGCAATCACAGTAATTGTTCCAGCCCTGACTCCTAAACTGGAAGTTCTCTGGGGGCAGGCACATCATTTACAATATGTTTGTTCAGCAACTCACCCAATGAGGCTGCCATTGGCTTACTCTTCTAGGTGTCCCTAAACATCTGACGGCCGGAAGCTGGGGTTGGGCAACAGGGGATGCATCACTCAATGATGCTCTGTTCTGTTCATTCATTCTGAAGTATCTGGCACTGGCCACTGCCGGAAGACAGGATACTGGACTAGATGGACCATGGGTTTGACCCAGTCTGGCCGTTCTTATGCATGCTATCAAATGGCTGATAGAAATGGGAAATAAGGACTGACCCTTGGAGATAAGTTCTGCTTTCACTTACCCCTGTGCAACCCCATTGACGTTAGGGCGTTCATCATTGCTTCACTAAAACAGGGGTTTGTTAATATCTCTGTGCTATGCTGGCGAGTCCCGGCCACCTGTCCCGAAAAGGGGAGGAGCACAGCATCCCAGTCATTGCTGGGGCATTCCGCTAGCCAATTAGAAGCTGGAGAACTTGTGACATTAGCAGCTCTCAATGGCTTCTGAAAGAACGGGGGTTTTAAAAAAGAAAGATCAGCAAAAGGCATTGGCAAGTAATTTATATTCCACATGTAGGCAAGGAGAAGCCAGGGGTTTCTGAGTTCAGGCTTGTGCTACCTTCATGAATCATAGTTTCAATCCCAGTTACCACAGAGGTCTGCCAGTGTTATGAGCTCTTGCATGATGCATGGTGTGTGCTGGTCATACGCAAAGGAAGGCCAGTGAGCCAAAGTCAAACTGCCACCCGTCCCTTCACTCCAAATGCCTTTGTGCTTCTCAGCTGTTACCAAACATTTAAATCTCTTGCGGTGTATGGTGATGTGTTTTAATTACTGGAGAAGAAGAGACCATAATAAACATGTGACCTCAAATACAGGTGTTAGGTGGCCTGAATCCAGAGCTGGCTGAAGGCCGCATTTTCTGTGCCTCAATTTCCCCCCTTCTTAATGAGATTAATGGTACTTTCCCCACTTTCGTTAAGGGTCTTGATTTCCCTTAGCTGAAAGGCACCATGGATACCCAAAGCATTGGTATTATTAAACCCCGTGTGCTAACAAATGTCTGCTCTTCACTGGGTGTGACCTAGGAAACGGGACCACATTATGATAGGAACTTGGCAAACACATAGTGACAGACCTGCCCCAAACAACGTACAATGTAAACAGAAAAGAAGGCCTATTGTCCCCATTTTATAGGTGAGGAACTGTTTCTACTTGCTCTCCGACAAGCTGGCAGTGTAGATGTCTTCACTACAAAGCCACCGTCCCATTCAAGGAGAACGAGGGTAGGGCAAGGGGAAGCAGGATTACAGGTTCAGTTTTTCTTCTCAGTGAGAACATTCAGTTCCCTGAGAAGGAAACACAAGGGGTGAAACTTTCTAGATCAGAACATTATAAACCAAGCCATGCACAGGGGAGCTGGGATGACTCACGGGATTTACAATGGGATATTTTGCTTCTAGATGAGTGATTACAAACCAGCTCGCTGCAGCAGTGACTAAACGTTGCTACTATCGTATGGCTTCTGGGTGGCCTATGTGAAAAGAGTTTGCTGTCTTAATCACGTGCCTTGCAGGTACATCACACCCGGTGTTCTGGCAGGTGGCTCTAACAGAGAGGCCAAGGCCTGACTGTAGCTCTTCCTCCTGGTCAGAACTAAGAAACACTATTAATATACGTGATGGCTCCATCTGGCGAAAAAATCAGAGCAACAGCCATTGGTGCCCTAATTAGTTCATGCAATGGCCTATTCCCTGTGGACAGCTGGGATCAAATTCTGGCTTAGTTTGTAATAGGATATGGACTTTTGGTGGTCTGTAAAGGTACCAATGGCGCTAACACACCACTGGTGTTCACCAGAACTAGACTTCTTGAACCCCGGAGAGGCTCAGAGCAGGAGTGGCACTTAGCCGGAAACCGTTGTAGGGAGATTTACAGAGCACCTGCTGGCGCTAAGGTTGTGTCTAACCAGTGCTGCCAGTTGCTTATCTTCATGAATTTTAGAACAACGAGTCTTTCAAAAGAGGGAACTCATTAAAATAAACCAGAAAGAAGAAATGGCAGCAGGGAGCAGAGAGAATGAGGAAGCTGCTCATAGAGATACGTTCAAAGGCCCAACTCAGGACTGGCTCAAGCTAAGACAGGAATCAGGTATAAAGCGTGCTCCAGCCATCTTCTAGCTGAGTTTGCCCAACCTAATATGCATGGGACCAAATCCTCATAGCACCCAGCTCCAGAAATGTTTTTTTAGCCTAAGGGGGACCATGTTTTAAAAGCTAGAACCTTGCTAGAATGTTTTCTGTGCAGGGCTAAGGGCATTGATGGCACTCAACAATAAATGCACGCGTAGAAAGTTAGTGAGACTCACCATAGAACTCCAGGCTAGGTTCTGACATAATTCTTTTAACATAATGTGGTCACCTCTATAAGGGCTAGCTAAGCCACAGGTCCAATGGCTGTGAACGCCCTGCTCAAACTGATGTGTGGGAACTCACATGAGTAGGTCCAGGGAAGTCAAAGGGCATTGGAAATGTGCAGCTTCTTGTGGGATCCAGGATGTAGTGTCGACCAGGAATTCTTCTTCAGAAGCAATCTGAAAAATAAGAAGGTGCTGAAAAGACCAGGCTAGAAGCTGAAGCTAGATAAATTCACATACGAAATAAGGTGCATGTTTTTAACAAGAAGGGTAATTAATCTGTGGAACAACTCACCAAGGATTGTGGTGGATTCTAAATCACTGCACACTTTTCAATCAAGACCGGATGTTTTTCTGATAGATCTGTTCTAGTTCAACCATGGCTGTTGGCCTTGAAGCTGGAATGAATACAAGGAAGTTCTGTGATCTGTGTTACACAGGAGCTCAGACTAGATGATCATAATGATCCATTCTGGCCTTAAATCTATGCCTCTTTTAAAGTATCCAGCAGCCAATCGTAGGCCTTCTACAAAAAGGAAGACCGAATGGAAACAGGAGGAGGAACATCTGAAGGGAGGGAAGCCTGGCAAGGCTCTGGTTGAAATTGGATGGAAATATAGCAAACTTTCACCTGCAGTAAAGAGCAACAATAAAATCAGTCAGCAACACTTTCTATCACTGCAGTTTCCAGGAACGCAGCTGAATCATTCTTCTAGCATGCAGCTGCCAGAGTCTTTTACAACATACCAGAATTCACCAGATTCGGAGGAGATCTGGGCACCCTTGCTTGGCGATAGACTTTTTTTAAAGCTTTCTCAGTGGACTGAAAATGAAATGCAGACAACACTAATACATATTTTGGAGCAGGAAAGAGTAGGAGATTTTGGCTTTAAGGTATAAAAATCCTTGGCCCTACATAGCATCTCTCCACCTGAAGATCTCAAAACACTTTTCAGACATGAATAGCGCAGGTAAGCCTCACTGCACCATCTGAGTAAGTGATATTTGACATAGTTTACAGATGGGTAAAAGAATGGAGATGTTGAACAATCAGATTTTCCCAAGAGGCCACTAATTTTGGGAGACCACTGGAATGACTTAGGGCTTGGTTTTTGGAGGCACAGAGCATGCACAACTCCCTCTGCCATCAGTGGGGTTTCAGCACCTCTGAAGATCAGGCCCCAGGTGTCTCAAGCTGTGCCCCAAAATTAGTAGGTGCTTTGGTGTAAGTGATTTGTCCAAGGGCATGCAACAAGGCATGGAAGAACTAGAGATGGGCCCAGAAGTCTTGACTCCCAATCTGCTGTTTCACCTACTGGATCTTCAACTGAACCAAAGATCCAGTTATCTTTTTACATGGGCTTTTGTAATTCTCTTATATTAGCTACTAAAAAAAGTCATTGGTTTTTTTTGCTATTCTACCTTCATCATGTCTAAGATTGGCATAACCTGCCTGTGTCTCTGCTCTCTATTTCCTCCTACTCCACCACCCGCTGTCTTTGCTCAACATAAACCACACTTCAGAGCATTTCTCTTGTCTCCTCCCACCCTTGTCTTCATGAGTTCTTCCATGGTGCCCATTATGGTTGAATCCCATCAACCTCCCTTCAGTCAACCTGAACTTTAAAACACCCTCCCTCTGCAAGGCCTTTTGCTGATAATCCAGCCAAACAGGATGCATGTATCTCAATAAATAAGTAGAAAAATAGTGGTGACTGTTGCCTCTTTCACAGCTTCTTCTTCTCCTATGGCTTGGCTTTGTCTGGGAGTCCAATTGAGAGATTTGTGTCCCAAGCAATCAATCACCTGAGAGCCGAGATAACCCAACATCCCTTGAAGTCTGAGAGTGGTCAGGTCCAGATCCAAATGTTATACCTGAAAAGCCCCCGATCTGAAGAACTTCCCCAAAGCTGGGAGAAAGTCTGGTTCCTGTTCACTACATGATGCATCTCAGACCCATTTCTACTTTAAACTAACTGAGAGAGAGATCTGGAAGGTTTCCATCCATTGAGCTTTATTTTTGGTTGCATGTTTGTGATTTTTAGTCAACTGTCTATCAAAGCCAAAAATCCCTGACCTTCCGCTGCTTTAACTACCAAACTCTTTTGACCCTTTGACCCATGCATCAGTCCGTGAGGCATTATTTTGTCATGTACCCCAGCCTGGGAGGATCTAGACAGAAGACATAAGAAGGACATGACACATATCTCAACAATCATGGTGCTGGGGTATTTGCGAGGTGGAAAGGAGGGAGTGGAGGAGGTGCTAGCCAGTGTGTTTCTCAGGAACTGTCTGGCTATTTCTCAGTATGCAGAAGGCCTTTGATCTTCACAAAGGCAACCATTTGGAGCAGTCAGACGAGTTGGACAATAAAACTCATGTAAACTAATATTTGTCATTGCTGAGATTGCAACACAAAAACAAAGATAATTGTTTCAGGACGTGGTGTCCTTATCTCCACAGACTGCAGCCTATAAAATCACGTAAAAAACAGGATATGGGAGGCGGAAGTTTGGGTTGGAAACCTGGAGGGAGAAAGAGCAGATTTGACAGCAGGGAGCCATGAAGCTCTCAAAGAAGGGATCTTTAGGTTACAGGAATGAAATGCGAGACATTTAAAATCTCCCCCGGATTGGGTTCCGAGTTCAGATTCCACCAGACAATCAATGTGTTGCAACAGAGTGGAGCTGGCACTCTGCCTCAGAGTCAATGTGTTTTGCACACAGTGGGTTCAGAGCTCCTCTCTCCCCTGGCTGTCCATATCAAAGACAGAGCTGAATTTAAGTCCCTTTCTACTTGGCTAGAGAAGATCAGAGGCACTGCAGAGACACCCAACTTGAGAAATGAGGATGCATCTGATATAAGTGACCCACAATGGGAGGTCTAAGAGGTAGTTCCAGTCAATGTTGCCCAGCCAGAAGGATTGTCTTGTCCAATTTGGATCCTTTCCTGGCCAAGGAAGGGAAAACGGTGCAGAAATTCTGCTTTTCCCCACCAAATATACCAAGGGGTAAACCAAGTCCCTGATCAACATATACATATGGAAAAGCAGAGATCTCAAACACCAAATGATAAAAAAAAAAAAGCTAGCATGCAATGCAGGTGGGCAGCTTCCTTGTTTGCACGTAATGCCAGCATGCAAAACCTTAATGAATGTGGAAAAAACTGAAGAAGATGGATATGTTGTTTGCAGTGACTAAATGGTTAAATATTTTACACACATGCATGTGCACAGGAGCCGGGGCTAAGATGAAATCCATGATATCTCCTGTGTTTTTACTGGTTGGAAGAGCTTGAGCACAGCAAAAATTGATGCACTTTTGCAGCTGACATTCTAGCCTTCACCTGCATTTAATTGATTATTCAGGAGACAGCTATATACAAAATCAATGTGCAGCAGAGAATATTGCTTGAAGTTTTTTTAAAATTTCTATTGGAAACCTTGCCTTTATTAATAAAATTGAAGCATTTTTGTGAGGTAGATTTAAGCAGGTACTATGTGATTTATTAGTCCACAGGAAAAGTAGCACAGAGCTTGGTAATATAGCCAGGACAAGCGCTAATAACATTAGGTCAATTCAAAGGGTGTTTCCTAGGCACACTCTATCAGTTGGGGATTATGACTCCAATATGACATTTGTGAGGCTGAAATCTACTTTGATTAAGAAAAGCAAATGAAAAGCCTGTTAAGAAAAAAGCTCTAAGACGCCCACTTCACTCCAAAGCAGCCTGAAACCAGATTTGCAGCTATTAACCTTTTGATTTTTTATTCAGTTATGTCAAAGGGAACCAGGTGATGAAATGTTTTTGCAGTGAGCACATCAAGCCTGCGGAACTAGGTTTGTTCCTAGTAGAAAATCTGTTGGGTTACATTAGAGATTAATTTGATCTCCAGCTCCCCAGAGTGTTAACCGTGCATGATCCTCTGTCCCTTCAATATGTTTTGGGTGTCCCTCTCAGATGACACAACATTGTTCTGGCTCCCGACTTCAAGAACTAGCCCTTTGGTTCAAATTCCAATAAACTTTGGATCCAGCCCATATTCAGTAATCATTTCAATGATCACGGAGCATGGCATGTAATTCAGCAGTAGATTGAGGTGACAATAAAAAGGGGGTTGGATCAATGACTCTTCGGAAAACTCAAAGGAAAGTAAAACTTCATCGACTGCCATCAGCACAGAACTTTGTGTATTGTGTACTAGGAGATAGAATGATGGGAATTTATATTTTGCCAGATCTTGAATTCATTAGACCCTGTTTGCTTCCTTTGCAAAGTTATTTATTGTTGTACAATTAGAGGCTTCAGGAAGGTGAAAACTTTGTTGCACTTCAGGCCTATGTTTATTAGCACCATATTGCATTATCATCCACATTTCATAATGCAGGTTCTAACTCTTGATCAAAATTTCTTAGACGGGCCATTTTCCCTGCCCACAGGTTTGTGACTCTTCATAGGAAAGACACCTGGGCTAAGTCTACACTAAAAAAGTTAAGTTGACTTTGTTAAGTCGACTTAGTAACGTCAACCTTATTAAGTTGACTTAACAAAGTGGGTCCAACATTGGACATAGGCTGGTATTAAGGTCCACCCTGGCATTAAGTCAACTTAATAAAGTCAATTTAAGGGCTACTCCCCATCCATGCCATCCTTAAGTCCACTTAAGGCTTAAGTCGACTTAAAGAAAGGTAGTTATTAAGTCGACGTAAGCTTTCATTAAGTCGACTTAAGGAATCTTAAGTCGACTTAATGGAAGCCCAGTGGAGACGTGGAGTAATCTAAGTCGATTTAAGGATTGCTAAATTGTTAGTGTTGACATACCCCTGAAGACTGAAGTCCCTCTTTTTATCTACAGAACAGGAACAGCAAGCAAACGAGCATGCGCACACATAGTGGAAATGAGATGAAAATTAGCTATGTCATCTACTGCCAGACATGGTTTCTTCAGCATTGAAACTACCTAAGCTTCCCTAAAATATGCAGGAATGTCTCCAGATTGCAAAACCAGACTTGCTCTGCCCAGACTCATTACACTCAAAGCAGGAAAATATCCCTTTGGCCTAGGCTTCAAGGCCTTAAAACCAAGCAGATTTCTGCATAAGTACACCAAGGGATTAATTTTAGCCTAATATTGAAAACCACAGGCAAATAAGAATGATCTCTGGAATTGAATTGATCCAATATACATAATTGGCCCTTAAAATGATCAGCTTCTTAATAACATTAGATTAATGAAATGTCCACCAGAATTATTACAAGCTTATGGGGAGGAAACGAAAGATGATATACCGACATTGTTGGAGTCCCGAAGTCCCCCCAGCTGCATACCTACCCATATCCTTCAGCATCTAACTTTCTGATTCATTCCTTGAGTGTTTTTTCACTCTAGTGTTATTTCATTTGGCTTCTCACTGGAACTTGCTTTTACTAGCTGCTCTTTACAGTGATGTCCAGTGGTTAGAGCCACAGATGAGGACTCAGGAATATTCCCACATGGACCTGGAGTGTGATCTTAGGCAAGTCACATATGCCAATACTTTCCAACCCCAGTAAGTGGCCTAATTTTCAGATGTGATGGGTTCCTGTCGACTTCCAGGATCAGGGCCTTGATCCTCAGTGGAATGGGCTGCCAATGTAGCCAGGTAGCCCATGAATCAATACAGGAGGAGACAGAATTTGCTCAGGTGTTGCACTATGTATTATGATGCTAGGCATATAACTGGGTGGCCAATCCCTGCCATAGCTTGTGCTTCTCATTTTAGCTTGCTAACTCGATCAGAGCTAGGATGGGAAATTACAGCTCGAAGTGTGGACATACCCTGAAGCTCCTTCGTAAACTTCACACACACACACACACACACACACACACACACACACACTCTTTCTCTCCATCTTGAGCACCACTGAGGCACCATCAAAAACTTCCAGGGCTCTTTTGCTCAGTGTTTTACTCTGGCTTCCATTCAGAGGGAAACAAGACTTTTTTCTTATGACTTCTCCCCATGTTAGGGTCAAGGGGTGTGTCTACACTGGCAATTTAAGTCAACTTAAATCGACCTAAATTACTCCCTGTCCACACTGGTCTTTCATTAAGTTGATTTAAGAAATTCCTTAAGTCGACTTAATGAAAGCTTAATTCGACTTAGTAAGAACCGCCAGTTAGGTCGACCTAACCCTTAAGTTGACTCCTTAGCTCAACTTAAGCACAGTGTGGACATGGATTAACCCTTAAGTCGACTTTATTAAGTCGATTTAAGGGCAGTTAGGTCGACTTACTAAGTCCAGGTTCAGGGTAACCACTTTGTTAAGTCGACTTAACAAAGCTGACTTAACTTTTTCTAGTGCAGACATAGCCTAGGACTTCCTTCCTCAGTTACCAGTTCTCATTCCACTCCGTTACACAATGCCTTTCTGTTGCACATATCAGCCAGTCTTTCAGAAAGTGATGTGCGATGTTCTCAATCCACTCCTTTCAGACCTGAAAGAGCCTGTTTCTCAGAAGACAAATGGTCAGCACCTTCTGTAAATCAGAAATGGGGTGCTTCAAATCCCTAGTCACTTCTGAAGACAGTCACATATTTTACAGTCAGAAATACACTTAAAATGACAAAGCTGCTGTTTACAGGCAAAGGTGGGAGTAGTGTGGGAATTATGCTTTTCCTTTCATGGCTTTTCACCCAGTCAGAGACTTTGAAATCTAACCTTGTGCCTGATTTTCTTTTAAAGGTTAATTTCAGCCACTGTGGCTAAGGAGAAGGGTCGGTGCTCTATTTTTTAAAAAGAAGCCACACACACTGCGCATACACGCACACCAAGTTACTGTTTTGTTGATGGCTGGCTCTGCCACAAAAGGCCTCGCTGAAGGGATGCCCATGTGTCCGTTGACTCATGTTGTATACGGTGATATAGCTTGTTCAAAAGCTTCTGGCTCATACAATGACACTCCAAAGCATGAAAGTCTCACCAAATTACAGCGTGGGGACTGCAGATCTTAGCTGCATCGGGGGTTCAGAACTGGTGTCTGCATTGATGCCAGGAGGAATTTTGTAATTAGTGCTTGCTGTGTAGGATTTGAACACCTGAGCATTTTTGCTGAGATGGTTTTATTCTGACTTTGAACTCTTTGCTTTTCCAGCTGTATTGGGGGTAGGCAATGAGGGAGGATCATTCCTTGTAATGACAGTCTTTCTGCTTGTGCTTATAAATGATTGCGTTGTGTGTAATAAAGATGGCAGGCTGACATACACAAGACTTTAAATCAAAAGATCGGTACTCTTCCTTCATTCGGGCACAAATTTGTTATGT
Source organism: Pelusios castaneus (assembly GCA_007922175.1). Lineage (NCBI taxonomy): Eukaryota > Metazoa > Chordata > Testudines > Pelomedusidae > Pelusios > Pelusios castaneus. The sequence goes on along the minus strand of ML685900.1, from coordinate 2,131,664 downwards.
GACTTTGTGTCAATCACTTGTAAATGGAACTAGCTGGGAAATGCTTTCTCCATCCTGTAATAGATTTTGAGATATTGGAAAATTTTCCTGTCCTGAATCAGGCTAAGAACTCAAAATTTCAAAATAAATAAATAAATACATAAATAAAAATTGTGAGTTGAAAATCTGTTTTTGTTTTTGTTTTGTTTTTTTCAATTTTGGTCAATCAAAATGAAAATTTCAACTTTTCTTTTAAAAGGGGCATGATTAGCTTAAATTTTCTGAATCCAATGCCATTTTCAAACTGAAACCTTCATTTAAAAATATGTCCAAACAGGACATTTTGGCAATTTTGAAACTTTTTCCCAACTTTTTTTTTTGACCTTGAGAAAATAATCAAAACTGACCCTTTCCAATGAAAAGTTTCCATGTGGATGGGTTGAGGTGGAGGGGGTAATATTTTTAGTGGCCCAGTTTCTGTCAGTAAAAGAGAGACGTTTTTGGGCCTAAACAGAGCTTGTTCTGATAAAAATACTCAGAATGTCCCATAGATAAATAAAAGGTAGGACAGATTGTTAAGCAAAGCAATTAATACACGTTGCAAGAGACCATTCAAGGTGAAGAGGGTAGATAGTTCCTCTGCAGTCAAGGGACAAGGGAAGTTTAGTGGGTTACAAATTGTAATGAGCCATACACCCAGTGTCTTTCCAGAATCCATGATTTTTAGTGTCTAGCAATGTTACAAATTTAAGCTCCCAGGTTCATCTTCTGAAGGTGTTCAAGTTTCCTTTGAGGACGTGGACTGAGGGTCAGAAACGGAGTGATCGTTTTGTGAAAAATGTTTGTCCGTGGGTGATAGGCCATTTGTACCATTCTTGTGTGAGTGCATCCATGAACGTTGTGTCTCTTTACACCCATTGACCTTCTCAACGAAAGACATGTTATCAAGAAATTCCTGCCCAGCTCTTCGTACAATGTCTTTCTTCTTCAGTGTCTTCATCTGTAACAATGGAACGACATTCTTCCTCTACCCTCTAATGAGGTTTAGTTCACCAGTAAAATATCAGACAGAAGATGCTAGAGGAGGGCAATGTGTTGTTATTCCTCCACACGTCTCCAGTGCAACTCAAGCTGGAAGGTGCAGAGATGTCCATTCAGTCTCATCTGAGATGGCTAGTAATAAGGCCAAAAAGCACTAGTGAGATCGGATCATTGATAAATAGGCCCGTTAGTTCCTTTTTCTTCTAACAGAGATGCCATCTTGCTTCTGGCTCTGTCAAGTAGACCAAAGGGATCAAATTCATCCATGGAATAGCACCACTGAAGTGAGTTGGAAGCCCACCAGGGATATATTTGGTCCACTATTGCTGGATTATCAATTATTCAAGAGACATTAACCAATGACTAGCTCCTGGCCTGTAGCTGCAGAGTCACTATCTGTGCATCCCAAGCGACATCATGCCAGTGGTACCAACCAGAACCATCAAAGACCCAATTCTGATCCTTGTGAACTAGGGAAGTCAAGGGTGCTACATTGACTGAGATTAGTGACAGGAAATTGGGCCCCTGGTCTATGGCAGTGCCACCAACTGAGCCAAAAAAGAGCCCCCTCTGGCCAAATTCAGTAGCTTATCTCTGCCGGGAGTCGTTTATTGGGTGGGCCATGGAGATGGTTTAATAAAACTTTTAGTTTTACAAAACAAAACTCAGGGTGATTCAAAAGCAGGTTCCATTTCCATAGGCACATGGTTCTATGTTCTGGTCCATGCAGTTTATCCAGCAGTCCCTTCCATACCTGCAAAGTCCACGCCAGGATTTATGAAGCCTCTGTGTGACGACATTAGTAGCATAGGATGTTTTTATTCACCCCCCTGAGTGAGACAGCCGAGAAGACAGGCTCTGTCTCTGTCCAGAACAACCAACTTTTGTCACTTCTGTTGGCTATACAGTGACTCTTCTAGGCACATATATCTGTGGGACCCTGACATTTATCTGGCTACAAATATACTCAATGCTCATTGATTTTGCAGACCATTGACTCAACAGGTGCAGTCTCAAGCACTGGGGTCTCCAGACTAGTCTGGCTGTGGATTTGGGTTGTGCACAAACCTGAAGAGCTTGGTATTTGTGTTTATGTTAACATTTGGCAGAAGCGGGGCAACCAGATGTTCCAATTTTATAGGGATGGTCCCGATGTTCAGAACTCTATCTTACCCAAAAATCTGGGCCTGGCCTGAGTGGCGGCAGGTCTACTCCAGACCATACAGAGCAGGAGTGTGGAAGACCGCAGTCTCTGGCCCATCCCTGCTGCAGTCTGTCCCATGGGGCCTCCCCACAGCCCCCCAGCAGCAGCTGCAGCCCCCCAAACCCTCTCTGCAGTGCCGGGGCCCCAGAATTCCCCCTCCCCAGCATGGGGAGGGGGCTAGGCACCAGTCAGAGCGCCATGGCAATGGGGGTGATTGGGGGTGTGCAGCCCTGGGTCTCCCGGCCCTTGATCCAGCCTTGCCAATCCTGTTAGGTTCCCAACACAGCTCTGAAAAACTCGGCAGCCCAGAATGCCCCACTCCAGTAACCACTCCTAATGAATGGCCCTGATTCTCTTTCCACTGATGCTGGTGTCAACCAGGTATAACGCCACTGAAGCCCGGTGGAGGGGAGCCAGGCCAGTTCTCCCTAGCTGAGGAACAGGCTATGTTCTGCAGCCTGGAAAGGGCATCTGTCAAGCTGGCTCCCTCCACTCCCAGCTGGACGTAGAGAAGCGCCTCTCAGCTGGAGGGATGCAGTTACACAACAGACTGTCACTTCCCTCGCACGCGCTAACAGCTCAGCAGTCACCATGGCCCCAAAGCAGCCTGGGAGTAAACCAACGCAACGCCAACAGAGCTGTACCGACTCACCCCAGGTGCGAATGTGGCCCGCTATCCATCTCTCCCTAGCGATTAGCTGCCGGCATTGAGGACAATTTCCTAACAGCAGCTGGTATCGGCGCTTTGTCGCCTCGCTGACCTGGTAAAATCATTCATTAAGGCTACGTCAGAGGACATCTCCATTGCAGAAGGGTGCTCTCGAGGCAACAGCCTTCCAGGGTTTGTGCTACACAACTTCTGCTAAGAGGATTACAAGCGAGCAGTCTAGTGACAGGGGCATTCCCTTCCCTCATCCTCCGGGCCAATGCTGACAGCTCCCCTTGAGTGAGAACATTTCACAGGGTTTGGAGGGTAAGGTGTTCCACCAGAGCCGTGCTTTTACCTACACTCCCAGTTCTCAGTTGATTCAGTGCTAGTGGGGGTGCAGCACTAAAAGAAAGGACTGAAGCAAGGCGATGGTACGGGTGGGCGCTTAGCACGTTTCTTCCATACTCAGCTGGGCTGATGCACTCCATATTTGGCCAACCTGCTGGGCCAGTTCCACACAACTCTGCCTTGATCCTGACTCCCTCGCCGCTGCTCCAGTCCTGAGCCCACTTCTCCCAGCAGATCTCAGTCCTTCCACAACAGCAGAATGTCCCGTGTAGCAGAGACGTGGCTCCTAAGTCACTTAGGGCATGTTCTACACTGCAAAGGAAAAGCTCACAGCAGGGAGGCCCAGGGCCCAAGGCAACTGATTCAGGCTCATGCTCTGGGGCTAAAAATGGCACCGTAGATCCATTTCAAGACTAGGGTGCCCTTCTCAAGAGTCTGATTTGTCTTGTTTCCCCCAAGTTTCACCTCACTTGAAAATGACTTGCTTGCAAACTCAGACATAAAAATGCAAAAGTGTCACAGCGTGCCATTACTGAAAAATTGCTTACTCTCTCATTTTTACCATAGGATTATAAAATAAATCTAGTGAAATATAAATATTGTACTTACATTTCAGTGTATTGTATATAGCGACGTATAAACAAGTCATTCTCTGCATGAAACTTTAGCTTGCCCTGCTTTGTTAGTGCCTTTTATATAGCCAGTTGTAAAACCAGGCAAATCGCTAGATGAGTTGACGTACCCCCTGGAAGACCTCTGCCAACCCCCAGGGGTATATGTGCCACGGGTTGAGAACTGCTGGTGTAGCTGTTCCTGCTTGCGCTCCAGGAGACCCACTCCTCTCTCTGCATCTCAGAACTTGACCTCCAGTCTGAAGAGGAACATCTCTACTGCTAGTTTTAGCCCCATTGTGTGAGCCCTGCAAAGCCTGGGTTAGGAGGCTTGTGGCTGCAAAGTTTGGTGTGAAGGTACCCGTAGGCACTTTTGAAACTTTAACCCTCTGTTAAATTCCTCTAGGATTTGTGTAGCAGTGAGCAAGTGAGCAAACTGAGGGCTGTGTGTCTCCTGAGGCTCTTGTTACTACCGACTTCCTCACACTTATCTGCTTTTACTATTCCATTGTCCATTTCTTCTACCTGCCTGTGTGTTTGTTTATTCACTTGTTGCACGTTGGCCACATCCTAGACTGTGAGTTCTCTGGGGCAGGGACTGCTCTAGTCTTGCTTGTACAGTGCCTGATCCTTGAATAGGGCTCTTAAAAGAGCCAATAACAGCAATATAAATAATAATAATAATTAATACTAAATACCACTTTTCATCTGGCACACTATTTACAGGGTATTGATTTGGCTGAATATTACAGTAAGGATAATCGTGAGGGGTGTACCCCACACAGGCTCTGAAGGGGAAAATGTGGGACTGAAGGGCTAGTTAGGGAACCTGGCTGCACCTGGAGGGAAAGCCAGAGCTAATTGAAGAAGAGGCTCAGCTGGGTGTAGTTGGCTGGATCAAAAAGCCAGGAAGTTTGCAGCAGAAGGAGGCTGCAGGGAGGAGAATCTATATAGAGGAGGGGAGGAGAAAATCCAGGAAGGAGTAAAAGCCCCAGGGTTCCAGCCCTAGAAGAAGGGTCAACAGCAGAAGAGTTGAGAGGAAAGGAAGCTTGAGAGTATACAAAGGAAGAAGCCCAGGGAAACAGCAGCAAGGGGTAGGACTGTTCAGACCTTGACTACATGTAGGGTCCCTGGGTTGGAGGCCAGAGCATAGGGTGGGTATGGGTCCCCCTAACATCCACTGGGAAATGGCACAGGAATGTTGGAGAAACCAGCCAGACAGCTGGTCTGGTGAGACTTGACCTTGGAAAGGGAGGATGAGATAGTGACCTGGTTGGAGGGCTGAGCCACGAAGAGGAAGCACCCTGAATCATGAAGTGAGAGAAAAGTTACTAACAGAACACTGTCAAGTTCCAAAGGAGGAGCCGTGTTAGTCTATTGCAGAGAAACAATCAGAGTCCTGTGCACTTTTAAAGACTAACAGATTTATTTATCGCATGAGCTTTCGTGGCAGAAAATCCCATTTCGTCGGACGCTTTGCAGATGGGGAATTTACAGAATGGGAGGAAATTAAATGCAGGGAAGTGTATGACACAGGATCAGGTCAGGCTGTAACAGCAAATCAAAATAGGTGTTAGGATTCAAACACTGGGGAACAGCATATAGAGGAAGGTGAGGTTAAATGAGAAAAAAATCCACAGTCCCTGTTTAACGCTAAGGCAACTGAGTTGAATTTACATATAAATTTGAGTTCTGCAGTTTCTCTTTGAAGCTGTGTTTTGTTGTTCATCTCTTTCAGCACAGCTATTAACAAGTCGTCCATGGAGTGAGCAGGGAGATTGAAATGTTCCCCCGCAACATTTTTGAATGTTGTGATTTCTGATGTCAGATTTGTGTCTATTTATTCTTTTGCATAGAGACTGTCCCATTTGTCCAATATATAAGGCAGGGGGGCATTTCTGGCACATGATGGTATAAATCCCATTCTGTAAGTTTCTCAGCTTCAAAGTGTCTGACGAAGTGCTGTTTAACAGAACATTGAGCACCAGATTGGGTGAGCGCTGATTCCTGGAGTTGCCACAAGGAGGCACCACCTGTGGTGAGTGCAATTAACCATTGAAACAACTTATCTTGAGAGAGGGTGGTTTCTCTGTCACTTAGAGACACCCGATTTTGACGTGGTCTCCATCTAAAAGAGGGGTTTTCAACTTTTTGCATTTGCAGAGTCCCTAAAAATTTTTAGATGAGGTGCAGACCCCTTGGGAAATCTTAGACAGAGTCTGTGAATCCCCAGGAGTCTGCAAAGTATAGGTTGAAAACCATTGAGCTAAAAGATCTACTCTGGGTCAGCCAGAAGTTCTTGGACAGAAGCAGAAACCACTGGATGGAATACTCTGGCCTGTGCCATGCAGGGGGTCAGACTAGATGATCATAATGGTCCATTAATCTGTGAGTTTCTAAGTGTCAGATGGGAATGGGTTGTGCATTCAAAGCTGCCAGATCACATTCTGTTGTTTGATTTTTTTTTCAAAACCTCTAATGCTCTTTTAAAAATGACTTGCCTCTGACTTACTGAAGCATATACCTAGTACAAAAGAGAGACGTTAGTCCTGTTCCCAAGAAAGCTAGTCACCATCATGAACCCTTGCATGTGCTCTCTGCTTCATATGGACAGCTCTACATTTTGCATTTGAAGTGACCCCTTCAAAAAACAATATGGCTGTGTTGGGTTTCCTCTGTTGTTTGAGGTCACAGCTGCCTTGCTCCTATTAATACAAAAGCAGTAATTAAGAACTCTAGGCAAGCACCAGAAAAAAATTGACTCTTTCAGAAAAAGCAAAGCCAGTTTTCAGGTGCTTTCTTGAAAGACCATCTCAGCACCATTCAAAGCCCTTATAGATGACAGTGCCTCTTCTTCTTTTCAAACCCATTCAGAACTTGGGGAATTAAATTCTGGCTACCTGAAAATAAAATCCCTGCTTTAATGTCGGATGGCAAGATATTCTTTACTTTCCATCTGCAAAACTGGCCTATATATTCCCTAGCACAGAATAGTTACCATGACCCACCTCAGAGGTGGCTGAATTTCAATAATAAGCACATGATTGATGTTGCCAACTCCAACCACTCCAAAATCACAAAAGGAGTCCTGGGGCACTTTTAAAGTTTATTTACTGCATGAGTTTTCATGGGAGAAAATCCCACTTCGTCAGGCGCTTTGAAGATGGGGATTTTACAGAATGGGAGGGAATTAAATTGCAGGGAAATGTATAAAACATGATCAGGTCAGGCTGTAACAGCAAATCAGAATCTCCTTGTTTGTTTGGCAGACCTAGACTAACACGGCTCCCCCTCTGGATCTTGTCCAAAATCACAAGTAACCTCTCCCTCCCCTCCCGATTCACAACATTGTCTTAAAAAATCATGTGGTGTTTAAAAGCCGGCGGGTTCTTTTTATGTTCTTTTGATTTTTGGGTGCCTTTTAGAATGCAGCTGGGTCACATTTTCAAGCTTCTCCCCACAACCGCAAGGCCTAAACACTTTTCATGAAAAGGCTAAAATGGAAGCTGCGGGGGCCTTGCACAATCACAGGTTTTGAGGTACTGGAGCTTTCAGGAAAATGCCTCGCATTGAAGACGCTGGCTGGGACTTATACAGCAGAACATCAATGGAAGGGTCCCTCTGCTGTTAGGTAACGCCCTGGTGTAGGTGATCACTTTAAAGCATTGAAGGTCTCCAATATGTTGTGTTAAAACTTTAGCTAAAGGCAACCCTGGCCAGATGATTGGCATTTTCCTGGTGGGTGTCCCTGTAGAGCCAGGATGTAAAGCGGTTTGGGATGAAAGACGCTATCCATCTCTATGTACTCCTGCCAGGAGCCCCCTGCCCCATCCATGTCTCTGCACAAGGGCTGGCCAGAATCTTGACAGGAGGCCAGGGCCTGCTTCTTAGCACTCCATGGGAAGCAGATGTCTGAAAGAGGGAGGGAATGGGCAGTGCCATGACTTGATTCCCTACTTCACCACCACCACCACCACCACCACCACCACCTGAGCTGGCCAGGCACAGAGACGCAAATCAGCTTCTCTTGCTTCATAGGAAGGTGTGTTGCTCCCTGGTAACCAGAACTTCTCCAGAGGAATCCAGCTGCTTTGAGGGCCTTCCTCAGCCATCTTCCCTCAGCTCTAGGTAAAGATGCCACAATTCAAGAGGATCCCCTGCTGGGCTGATCTTATGCCCTGATACTAGGCTCCGTCTTGTCCCCAGGAAGGACTCGCCCTCCAGCCCTGACTAGCTTTTCTTGTGCAGTCACTAAGCACTGCGTCAAAGTAGGGTGCTCGTCGATGGATAAAAATAGCCGCGTCAGTGCCGTTCAGGGTCTCCGTAGGACTGCGTTCCCAGGGGATTGGTCAGGGTTGCGTTTGGGCAGCCAGCCCATGCCACCATAGCCACAGTGCTATTTGTAGTCACTGTCTTGATTGGAGCGAGCGCGGGTATGTCTTCCCAATCTGGGAACAACACCTCCTCACTGTTGTGTGGACTTAGAAACAAGTCTTTTGTCTTGCGCTCCACGCTCCGAGGCCTCTACTGTGTCACAGTGCTAGTCTGGGAAAAGTGACACACTGGGTCAGCTCGTCTTGGGGGATGTTAGGATGGGTCCTGCTTTGAGCAGGGGTTGGAATAGAGGATTTCCTGAGGTCCCTTCCGATGCTCATCTGTTGCAATTCTGATATGATTTCAGCATCTTTAATTTGGCAAAGATGGGGCAGAGCAGAGTCAGCATATCCTAACAGACCGTGCATGGAGACAGGCGCCTCTGCGTTGTTGTCATGTCTCTGGACTGCCTCAAGTCCTTTTCCCATCTATAAAAAGGGGGTGAGAATGCCTCCACACAGAGGGAATGTGCAAATTAATCTCAGTTAAGCACCATACATCTGCTAAGAGTTGCTCTACACAGAATCATTTTTGTCTGCTGCTAAAAACTGTAGATAGGGTGAGTCAGTTCAGGCTCAATTAGAATATTTCTATGTTTGTATAAAATAAACACCATGTACAATCTTCCCCAAGACCTGAAGGGAATCTTTTAAATTTGGAAAATTCAGGATAACCGTTTGTGCACATTCCTAGTCTCAGGCTGCCTCGTTGGCAGTTATTGAAGTGGGTTAACTTATTTTAAACTGGAGGTCAGCTGGAGACATGGCAATTTATATCTGAATCTGGGTCGGCGTTTGAAACCAGGTTTCTAGATCAGTCCATTGTAAATATAGGGACCCTGCAATGTTTGGACCCAGGGTTACATTTCTAGCTCCACCAAACTTTGGAGGAAGGGGATAGAATTGGAGTGTTTTGTGCAGGACCAGCTCTAAGTATGGCCTGTATCATGGCTCCTCCCCTTTTGGTGGGTACAAAGGACCCTAAGGTTCCTGTGATTCTACCTGCCTGCCCTGGAGTAGGTCTAGATTGCTGATGGGATAACAAACGGAAAGTTGTTTGTAGTACCGATGAACTACTTGGCAGATACAAAGGGAAGAGCCTCAAGCAAAGCTGGTTTGCAGCCGGCTGAGCAGCACTGTGATGCATTCCTGTAAATTTCCAGGTTCAAGTGCAGTTTGTTTTCGTTTGCTATGAAGCCAACGGAACTTTTCGGCCCCTGTTTATCTCACCATTTTACCTTCCTGAGACTGTTCTAGGAACTGCGGTCTCTGGATTCAGAGTGGAGGTCACAGCAAGGTAACGGATATAGCTCACAAATGAGGAAGAAGCTGGCCAGTGAGGGAAAAGTGTTGCTCAATCTCCCCACGGTGACCTTCCAAAGCAAAATGAAAGGTTCCTCTAAAGGTTTTAGCTAATAGAGGTAGATTCAGATATAGAGCTGCACTGCTTTGGAGCGGCACAGCTTGTGACCTGTAGATACTCTGTCTGCTGGAGTTGTGAACACAGAGTTTGTTTGGCTCAAATGACTTTGTACTAGGCAGCCCGGGTGTTTCTTTACTATTGGCCATAGGATGTTGACATAGACAGCAAGGAAATCCAGAAGCAATGGAAGATGGTCTCCTTGTTAAAGTCAAATAGTCTGCATTCGGTGGGGTCCTGCCTCTGCCATTTTAGTTGCATCTCTGTGTGGTCTCCTCCGCACGGTGAAAAATCCAGCGCATCCCATTTGAGTCTTGGACAAGAGCCACTGGTGGCAGCAAAATTCAGACCTAGCTTTCCTTAAAGTCACTGAGGCTATGTCTACACTTGTCAATATAAGTCGACTTAGCTTGTCTACACTATAAAATTAAATCGACTTAAAGTGGACCCTGCCAAATCAACTTGGAACGTCCACACTGGATGCCTAAGTCGACTTCTAGGGGCTAGGTGGACCTGGGACTGGTCCATGGTGGCAGGGGGGCACCCCTTTCAAAGTGCCAGGGGGCTCAGCATTTGCCCCTTTGTATCCTGGTACAATGGGGGCTGAGCGGGACAGGGGCAGGGTATAGGAGCGGGGTGGGCAGGGCTGTGTCCTGCCTGTGGGGGGGGGCATGCCAGGCTGTGGCTGTGCCAGCCACCCTGGCAGGGAGGGCAGTGGGGGAGCCCTGGGGCCCTTAAAGTTGACTTGGGGCTAATCTGCGTCCACACTGGCTAAGTTGACTTAATACAGTTGACTTAGCCAGTAAAGTCGACTTTAAACCAGGTTTAATAAAGTCGACTTAAAATTTCCTTAAGTCGAGTTAAGCTGCTGCTTAAGTTGACTTAAGGAAACTGTAGTGTAGATGCAGAGTAAATTAAGTCGACTTAATTCACAAGTGTAGACGCACCCTGGGAGTTTTGCCACTGACTTGAATAGAAGACGGAGCAGGTCCCTAACAAAGACTCTGGTCATTCTATGTCAATAAAATAATTGAATGCCAGGTGAATGGGTATCAAATTCATCGGAAGCTTTCCCTTGTTTAGTTAGCGTGTGAGCTGTGCTGCTAGGAAAACAAAGGTGGTGCATTTGTCATTATTTATCTTAACTGTGTCCAGATTTTAAAGCAGACAACCAAACCACAAAAGATGTGATGTTCCCCAAGAAGCAGAGAGAGGGGGACATTACCTAAGGGTCCAGGCAGTAGGGTGATCATCAAAGAAATGGGGGAAAAATGCTCTGGGTTTAAACTTGCTGCATGTCTTTTTTTTTCATTTTGATATCAGAGTGAATTTGATTGTTTAAAAAAAAAAAATGGACACCCGGAGATTTGGCTTTTAAAACAGCCACTGATTTTGACCAGGGGTTGCACGCACATATAGCTGTCTTAAGGATCTCATGATTCATTGTGGAAACTTACAGCAAAGCAAATGTTGGGCTTGGCCCTTCAGAAAAAGGTGGTGTCCATCTTTAGGCCCCAATCCTGCATTTAGATCTTCCTGGGCAGGCCCTCTCAGTAGAGTCTGTGCTGGCATGAAGATCTTCTCCTGTGGATCCAGTTACAGGTTCGGGCCTGGGGGGCGATGAAAGAAAATGTGGTGGGGCACTGTAGGCTTAAAAAATTAGAGGAAACAACCTGGCAGCTAATTTGCAGGGCCCGTCTCTTTTGACTTGAATACAATGTGTGGCTTTGTGAACGTATCTCGTCTCTTGAGTCTCCCCTCCCCATCCTCTTTTTCCCCAGATGAATGGTGTGATAACCGCAGTCCCATAACACAGCAACACACCGTTGTTTCCATTGTCCCGCTTAGCTCACTGCTGCCTGCTGTTGGCTGCATTTTCAAGGAAACCACTTAGAACAGGGAAGCAACAAGCAAATCCCTGGATTGTCTCCACAGCTCTGCCCCAAGGGCCATGTGTGCACTCCCACTTCTGTCAACAAAACTTTTGTCACTCAGGAGTGTGGAAAAAAACCAAAACAAAACCAAGCAATGTAAGTTTCACCAGCATCAGCACTCGTGCACAGCTGTATGTCGGCGGGAGAGCGATCTTACAGAGGCACAGCTGTGTCGGTACAGCTGTGTCTGCTGTGAGCTTGTACATGCAGATGTGGCCTATGTCACGCTTCACCGTTTTTGCTTCCTTCTCCTGTTTGCACACGAGGGATAGTTCTTCCCTGACACAGAAGCGTGGCGATTCATGCACTGTTTGTAGAGAGCTTAGTGCTCCTCAGGTTGTGAGTAACAGAAGCATAAAATGTCCACAGTAACCCTAATGATTAAGAATAACTCTTGGTGCCTCAGTTTACCCAGCTGTGCAATGAGACCAGACTACGTACCCCACTTCTCGGAGGTATGGGAAGGGTTAGTTAATGTTGGCTGCTTTGTTATCCTTGGATCAATGGGCCAAAGAGCTGCAGAGTCATCTTCATATTTTAATCATTTTGAAAGGGTCTTTGGTGGATGGAATGTGCAAGAACCCAAGGTTTGTTTTTCTGCTTAATTTGCCACTTTGTTCCCTCTCGGCTCCTTCCTAGCAAGGGAAGGACAGAGAGTCAGGGAACCCCAGGAGATGCTGAATTTTCACTGCTCTCTCCAGGTATAGCACATACAGCTGAAGCAGAAGCTGTCCTATCCTATCCTGTCCAACGCTCTGTGGGCAGAGAAGTTAATCTCGAAGAGTGAGAGAGATGAGTCAGTTTCCATGCTCAGCTTCAGTTATGTGTGGCTTCCTGAAAGCAAGCATCAAATTACAAAGCTGATATTTTTATTATTATTATTATTATTTTAATTTGCCCACCAGATCCGGAACTGAAACCATCAATTCATTTCACTTCAGATCTCACTCTAGACTCAAATCAGCAATAGTGCCCCTGGGAGAAGACAAAAGTTTCACTCACTGAGTCACTCACTCTTCTCAACATTTGGCCTGGAACATGCAATATGGAATTAAAAAGTACCTGTTCTGCAACATGAGAAGTGTTTATTCAGCAAATGAGGTGAGAAACTTTCTAAAGGTTTATCACACTCTTAATTTCTCTCCTTTTTTCCTAAAGAGACATTAATCCTTTAGTAACTTCTGTAGGGGCACTGAGGAAAAATGGAAGAGTTTGTAGGAACACTGGCTTTCCCACATCAGCTCAGACTATTAACCAGTTAGAAAATCCCATTGTTCTCCAACTCTTTCTGTTCCGAGAGGAGAGAGATCATCTCATGAATCCAATTCTTTGGCCAACACCACTTCCCCCAAAACTTGGGTCTCAAATGATTTCATTCTGGAGGCCACCAGAGAGGCTTTGTAGACCACAGGTTGGTAACCATCATCTCCAGCTTCAGAGGAAGAAGAAACTCCATAATGCACCTTGCCAACTGTGCTGTGCATAGAGTTCATCTTTGGCTACCCTCTAATAATCAACTTATGTTTTAATTATTTCATGCCCTCAGGTTCTGACCCAAAGTCTGTTGGAGTCAAGGGTATCTTCCCACTGGCTTCAATGAGTTTTAGGCCTTGAGTTAGTATAGCTAGAAGTGTTAGAAATGGGCCTAAATTATCCCTTTGTATATTTGTTTTGACCATCTCCTTCCATGGTGGATTCTTCAGGGCGTTTATATACCACCAGAATTTACAGGGTCTCCTTCTAGTTCCACTAAAGCTTTGTTACATGGCTCTGGCAGTGTAAATTGGTGTAAAGTGAGTGTAAATGTAATCTGTGCCCTGTTCAAGTCCACATTATATTGCCAAAATCATGTAAGCAGCTGTAGCCTGGTTTATACAAAGTTTTTGTGCTGGTCTCACTGTTAGTTAAGGATGTGATGCACAAACACACGCCCCTATAGTTACATGAGTAAAACATCTAGTGTGGATGCAGTTTTACTGGTATAAAGAGGTTTGTTTGAGTCCCCATCCCATACAGAAATAATCTATATTAACTCTAACTGAGGCCCACCCTCCTTAATGATCAGTGAATGTCCCCTTGTTCCCATGTTATGGGATGATGAGTCAAAAGAAGTGGACTGCTCAGCTGATTTCACTTATTTAATTTTGGCTGCCTCCACTGATTCGTCCTCTGTTCCTGTCCTTGCAATCTCATCTCGGTATGATGATCAAGACCATGATAGTGAATGGGCGTCCGGAACAGACCCGTACTGCCTCGGCGCATACGCCATTACAACGGTCACACTCACCCGATATTTATATTTTCGAGCATTTATTTTGTAATTACTACCAACACTTGTTTGCAACAATGCCTCGTAGGAACAGCTGCCGCTTACCAGCAGCCTTTCCCCCGGGAACGTTCTGAATTGTCCACCCCATAACAGCAACCCGGCCGCTCTAGGAGAGCAAGATTTGTGACATTGTGATGTCACAGCCGGGGCGGAGATGGGGGGGGGGGGCAGGTAGGGGCATTGCCCCAAACTGTATCTCTCCGCTGCCCTCCTGACCCTGCTCCTTCAGCACAGCTCCGGGGTGCTCCACCCTGGGCACTTGCCCTGCCCGACAGAGCCCATGTGGACAGCATGTGTGTGCGGGGGGGTGGGAATTTCGGGAGGGTGGGAAATGGGATTGGGGAAGCAGCAGAGGTGCAGCTGGAAGATTTCCTCCTCCCTCGCCCAGTGTCTGGCTTGCAGTGGGGCATATTGGGGACCCCTCCATGCACTGAGCTGTCTCCTCCATCTCAGTTGCTGACAGAGGGATGTGGCTCCACTGTTTTGCAGAGGCAGGTTGGGGGATTCCCTCCCTGGAACATTGTCCTGTTCCCTTCTCCCCTCCTGTCTCTGCTGTCCATGCTAGGAGCCCTGTCCCATTGCAAGCTGCAGTCAGTGCCCTCCCCAGCCAGCCATCCCTTCCCAGGGTGGGGCAGGAAGCGGCCCACGTGAGCATCCTTACCTTGTCCCTGGCAGCAAGCTGTTTTGTCGATTGGGGGGTCCCCACCAAACCCAGGGTTCTCCTGCCCCATTCCCCCAAACTTGGGGTTCCTCTGCCCCCCAGCTGCCAACTCCCCCCCCATACACATGGTGGGGCTGCCCCCCCCTTCTGAAACAAACACCTTTCGTCCAGTGACACTCCTGCTAAGAGCGACAGCCGCTTAGGAGCAACACAGCAAAAGGGCACCGACGTGCGGCTACTAAGGAGCGTCTCCTGTGAGTGGGGGAAAGGAGAACGTGAGCAATGGGTCAGGACTAGTGCGCCGAGGCATGTTTGCCTTTTTATATCTGTTGTGTAGGCAAGTGGTTTTTAAATGAGCTGAAACCTGAGGGATGGCAGAGAAATCAGACTCCTGAAAGGGGTGCAGGAGCCTGGAAAAGTTCACAGCCGCTGGACTACACCACCAATCAGCACGACAGACTGACACGCGCTCCTCCGGCCACATCTTTAGTGGACCTCACCATGTTAGATTGTGGTTTGTTTGATTTTTATTGGCTGATCTACTTTGCACAGCCCTTGGGACACGGATTCCTGTCTCTGTCTTTGAGTGTACAGTATTATCAATGTTCCTGGTGCAGAATAAATAATCAAATCAGAATGGCTGTGCTTTGACTTGTCTCCTAATGTAGGTCAGGGCTGAAGGACACACTGTCTTCAGATTACCCGTGCTGTCCTAATGATAAGGGACAGGCCAGTCTTACCACACACATGCACACTCTTGCTGGACTGCTGGGACCCCGGTGATGACATTCTTCCCCACAGAACCCCCTACCCAGCAAACCACAACTTGCCATTTGAACACCTTTTTCAACACGCCACGGAACGGAGTCATTTTTCACCCAGGGTGCCGGATTAAAGCAAAGGAGAGAGAAGAGAGAGCACAGCCCTATCTTTTCTACTAAAGCAGGGAAAAGCCTCTCCTCTCTCCGATGTGAGGCAGCAACGCACCACTGCAACTCCTCCACCATCTGGGTTGGTAGCAGGAGGGCTCCCATTCCAAATGAATCAACTTTAACCTCTGGGGAAGAGCAAGACATGTGAAGAATAATTCTCTGATAGCCTGAACTCTGAGGCGGAGAATCAGGGCACGTTTTCCCCACCCAGCAATGTCCAAACCCTTCTAGAGGGTCCAATCCAATAGCAGACATCACTCCACTCCCAATGAGTCCTCTTAACTTTAAGCACGTGCTTACGGCCCATTTGAAGCCATCAGAGCCTGGTGCAAGGTTAAAGTTAAGTATGGGCTTAAGTGAGTGACTAAACTGGGGTCCCAATCAGGGGCCAGAATTTTCCCATGCTGTCCAATCAAAAGAGCTCAAAACTGGAACTCACAAGGACAAAGAATTCTTTGCGTCACTTATTTGTCAAGTAATTTGCACTCCAGGTACATTTAGGAGAAGCTCATCTTATTGCTGGATGATTGAGCCAACCCAAAATGTGGTAAAATTTCTCAGCTGACCAATTTTTTCTGAGATGTACCTGGAACTATTATTATTATTATTATTATTATTATTATTATTATTGGAACCTATTTTGCCCACCTTAAAATGTTCTGAGACACGATGAAAGTACTGAAACGTCTAATGCCTTCCTGCTGAGCTGCCCCTGTGGGAGTGAAAAAGAGAAGGATGGATCGGTTTTTAGTAAAATCTATGGTTTATGTAAAGCAACTGATTCAAAACCATTTCTCACAGTAGCCTTTTCGCAGACTGAAATAGTAGGTTGCATTCAAAATAGACTCTGGGCTCAGCAAAAAGGAAACGCTGATGAAAATCACGACTCAGACACCCTTGTATCATTTAATCACATTTATTTTGTTAAACTGTGCCTCCCAAATTGGGCAGACCACCCAGGCATCTCTTCAATGCAATTTAAAGTGTATAGATCTGGGATCTGTTGAAGTCAACAGGAGGTTTGCCTCTTATCTCAATGGCATCAGGATTTCACATAGTGTACGCACATGGAACCGGCATTAAAAGTAAATAAATGTGTATTACTCAATAAACTGCTCGGTGTTTGCACAGCATGCAAGAAAAAAAGACATTTCCCCCATCTTGATAGGGCCTCCCTCCCCATCACCACCTGTCCAGTTCTTTTCCACCCTCCCTCACTTCTTCCCCGCCTACCAGGTCTGGGCCTAGAGATTGTCCTTAAAACATGCACTAAAGACTTCAAACTTCACATTCAGAGGAGTGAGAATGAACCACCATTGTTGCTGCAAACTGTCCCCTTTATTTGTGTTTCACACCCCTGTCTTTCAGGCCGGTATTTCGGCCACAACTTCAGTTTCTCAAAATGATTACAAACTTGGCAGGCTTTTGACCGTGCAGGAGCAGCTAATGGCATTGTCGTGGTGTGTGTTTGTGTTTGGGTGTGTGTCCTGACTGTGTATGCTCCTCTGCGTGTGGTATAGCTGTGTCATTCTACTCTCTTATTAGTGCTTAGCAGGTCTCCAGGAGTTGGAGATGAAGGAAACATTCATAGGTAGATGTAAACGTTTACAGGTGCTTCCCAGGGTCACTAACTAGCGAGTCCTTCTGGACTACATTAGTCAGGCAAGGGCTGTCTTTATTTCCAGGCAGACAGCACCCATCAAATTGGTTGATTTTTTACATATAGCAAGTGGATCTAAGACATGGGATTCAACAGAGCACTTAATGACATGCTTAAGTATGTACTTATTTACATCAGTGGGACTTAATCATGTGCTTGTGTTAAGCGTGTGCTAAACAGGGATCATTTTAAGCGCTGGCATAAAGTATGTGACAAAGTGATTTGCTGTGTAGGGCTCATGGAAGCCACAATAGCATTGATCCATTCATCGTTTATTCACGGCTTCTTCAGTATGAAATCAACAAATGGACAGTCCACGCCTAGAAACATGCGCTCCTTTAAAAATCATGGTCAAACCTCCCACAAAGTCAGAAGATTTGCTTAAAAAACATGAGATTTTTTTTTAAATAATAAATTCATTGGAGCAAAGTTACTCATGTACCTAGGGGGTTGCATGGCCTAACAAATAGAAAGTTATAATTACTCTAGGAATAAACCTTGTTATAAACTGTTCATTCCTTGGAGGGAGAAGGGGAGAAATATTCTTACTCTAAATTAAAGGTATTTTTTTTTTATCCCTTTCTCCTTCCATGTGTAAAAAGTACCTGTCTAGACATATGTGTTTGTCTTGTAAGCCCTACTCTTTTAAGTCATTCCTGAAGTGCTTGAGTAAATATTAAGAAGGCTGAAGGCAATAACAAAACTTTATGACTTTTTAAAAGCAGTCTGCTGCTTTCACTCCTACATTATGCTTCAAATTAAAAAAAAAAAGTCATATGACCTACATCTTTATCTGCTCCAGTCTGAAGGCTGCTATATATAGTTTTGGTTATGAATGTTTTTTCCTATGAAAAGGTCAGCCCTCGTACATGTACAAGGGTGCGAAGCCCTGGTTATTAAAAAGCAAGCAGATGGATTTGTTAAAGAAAAGTAATTTCATAATGCAGCTGCTGTGGAAGAAGAGTGTTTTAACAGAAACAGCCTCTGATTGCTTTATGAGAAAGAGAGGTAGAAGCGTTTTGCTTTGTGGTTAAATAATTTTTCCCTTCCCCAGCCTTCATCTCCTCACCCCACATACATTATTTCTCTCCACACCCTGCACCTACACTGTCCTCCACATACACCCCCTTTCCAACACCCATTGCCCTGGAAAATCTGGAGGTGGTGGGACGAGTGGGAGACTGATAATTTAAGCAAACACAGGCACACCTGCCCCTACCAAGTACTGAGTGCATTCAATTCCTGTTGATCTCAAGAGGGGTTGGGGGTGATCAGTGTCTCCTGGGGGGTGCTGCTCACCCCATCAGAGGATCAAAGGAGGAGCACTGTACTGTAAATCTACTATGGGGATTTCAGTCCCAGTAACCCTGTATGGCTTAGGAAGTGGCATTCTTAACACAAACCAGTGGTTGCGTGTTCTATCTGCACCAAACTCTGGTCAATCCAAAGTGCAGGAAATGCTCCCTGCCTGTCTTGCACCAGGGCAATTCTTTTAGATGAGCCACGAAACCCAACTCCCTTCTTTCACAGGACAGAGGGAAAGAATCTCCAGTGAGTTGGCCTCTTCTGGCCCTGAACGGGAAGCTTTACTGGCTGAAGAAAACAGAATCATCCCTAAAGATGCCCTCTGTTTCTCTGCGTCACCATTGAGCTTCCTAAACACCCCTCCTACCTTCTCCCAGTCCTGCTCCTTCAAGGGCCCAGCTTCAGATTTAAAGAAACAATGCACGTAGCCTCACATATCCTAAGTGTCTGTTGAAAACAAAATTAAAGAGCCTTCCAAGTGGAATGGAATTACTGTATATGCTGAAAAGGCCCCATTTTTGGATGAAATTTTGAAAAATTCCTGTCAGCCCTAATGCGGGGTTGTTTCACACACAGAGTAGGAGATAACCTAGCACTACAGCTGAGGTCCCGCACCCGAATGCCTCCCCAGACACGGCACAATCGGTGTGTCGTTGATTGTGAAGGATCTGAGGCATGTTTGCACGAAAGGCCTTCTCCAGACTAGCCTTTATTTTACGGTGCTCCCAGAGAGGGCTGTCGATGGTCATGGGGATTGAACCGCCTCACCTGTTTCTGAGCAGGGATAGACAGCCCACTGGGTGTCTCCACTCGTGCTCTAACCACTAGTGTGAGGAAAAAGGGAGGTTGAGTTCGCAAGTTCTTCCAGCCCAGAAACAAAACACCTCCTTCTTCCCCTCCACTCTCAACACCCCCACACATAATCGCTACATGTGTTCTTCAGTTTCTTTTCCCCTCGTGCAGCCACCGTGTAGGGGAAAGGAAGGCCCAAAACTGCCCTGATCGCAGGGCTCAGCTTTCCAGATGCCACCCTCCGCCATCCCATCATGCACCCACAGACGCTAGCGATGGAAGAGCTATCCAGGGTCAGGCAGTCTGTCTCCCACCTACCAGTGTAGGACTGTCCTCTTACAGTATATCCCCCTAACCCATGGGGAGACACTTCCGTGATGTCCTAAAGCTCATCATGAGGAAATGTTGGTTCATGAACAGCAGGGTTGCTCTACTCAGCTACGCTCCTGCACTCCTTTCCCTCTCCCGGCCACCCTGCTTTGGGGGTGGACTCCGGCTCCCCTACGGCTTGTGGAACTGAGGTTTGCATGTGTCAGAAGTCTGCAGGGTGCAAGAATGGGCTCCGGAGAGCAGCATTTAACCAGTACACTGTGCAAGGCCACTTCTTCTAACCACACAAGCTCAGAGTCCAACCAGCCTCAGTGGAGCTGGTCAGATTCGGCATTGAATTGTTTGCCTGGCTTCCATTGACCTCCAGCCCTGTGTCCACAGGATCAGATGACCCAACTTATCACCTGCCTATGCTAGTGGATCAAAGTGCAAAGCCAAAGCACCAGTTAAATCCGCATGGGGCTTAGGTGAGAGTGAAGTGGTGCATAGCTCCTCTGCCAGGCGTGGATTTCACCACCAATGAATGGGACCCAAGTCTGATGGGTTCTCTAGGGACAATCTGCATGGCATCGTCTGGGTGCAGAAAAGAAAGAGTGTGAAACCCAGAGGAGCCTTACGAAAAAAACAGACCTAGAACCTGGAATCCAGCCTGACACATGAAGCCAGGTTGTGTGTGTGCAGCATTCTGGGGTGGGCCCATGGTTGTTTGCAGGGAAATCAATGAAAGGTTTAGCAAGGCAAGAATGTTTAAAAAAAAAAAAAAAAAAAAAAAGGTCTTTCCAGCTGATCTGTTGTGCCTCTTGTCTGACAGCTGTTGTAGCGCATGATCGGAACAAATAGAGACACTCTACCCATATGACCTTCCTTGGGCTCACCCCATGTGCCCTGCTCTGCTCCCAATATTCAGGCTACTGGAGAAACAGGGAGAGGGAACACCCAATTACATCACAGAACTCGATGGGTCCAAAAGGGAGCCATGAGGTTATAAAACACGATTCCACCACGCGTGTCTGAGCTGCGCTATCCACGTCTGAATGAGACTCGGAGCCCCTCCAGGCAGAAGCCTGCTTCTTCGTTTGGATCAGCCAGCATCATCATTAAAACCAAGCCCCTGGCATATTAGGTACGCAGAGGTGGACGGTGAAAGGAAACCGGCTGAAAGGGTTGATCAACTTGCACTGAGTGGATGTTTGTTCTCCAAGGCACTGCCATGTAGTCCAATTCCAAAGGGGGAGCCGTGTTAGTCTATTGTAGAAAAACAACAGAGTCCTATGGCACTTTTAAAGACTAACAGATTTATTTATCGCATGAGCTTTGTGGGAGAAAATCCCACTTCGTCAGACGCTTTGAAGATGGGAAACTTACAGAATAGGAGGAAATTAAATGCAGGGGAGTGTATGACATAGGATCAGGTCAGGCTGTAACAGCAAATCCAAATAGGTGTTGGGATTCAAACACTGGGGAACAGCACATAGAGGAAGGTGAGGTCAAATCACCTGTTGTAATGAGAGAAAAATCCAGCTGGGGCCAGGGTAAAAGACAGTGGCTTTTGCAACTGTGTGCTGCAGCGCAGATCAGCCCATACGTAAGTAGCTCCTTGCAGAGTGAGGGGGCTGAGTCACGACTGGTCCTAGCACCTCCTTGCACCTGCCTGTTGCACCACCACGTGAGCCAGGGGAAAGTGAGCTAGCACTGAGCCATGTCTCTGTTGTTGCAGGCGGGGACGAGGGGGTTACTAATATCAAGAAAAAAGAAGAGTGCACAAGCTGCCTTTGGCAGATATTTATAATGATCTCTCCCCACACATGGCAGGAAGTGAAACCCAGGTCCCAGCCCCACCACCTCCTCGCTCCCCAGCCCCCAAGGCCCAACGAGGAGTGCGCTGTGCGATCCCACCACACTGTAGCCGGCGGTGAGACATCTTGTTTTCAGTCATCACTGTTGTGATGCTGTGAGTCTGTCCTGTCCCTCCCCCGCCTCCCCCACCTTCCTGTCCTGCGAAGGTCTCACAAACAACGTGAACCCGGTCACACTGACAAAGCAATCTCGCTCCCGGGGCCAGCAGCGTCCACCTGGAGTAGTCGGCCTCAATTCGGGCTGTGCAGTAAGCAGCGTGGCCTGATGCATAGGTTGTCCTGAGAGGGGATGGTGGATGTGGCCGGGGGACGGAGAGTAAACATTTCAAACCTGCTTCATGTGATGTTCCAGGAACCATTTTCCAACCTGGTCGTCCCCTGCTGAGGGCCACAGGTGTCACATGCCCCCCGCCAACATGCACATGTCCACTCACTGCAGCTAAAACGAAGAGGACCCCGTGAACCCATCACCCAGCCCATCCTGGCCTCCCTCCACAAGACCTGCACTGAGACTGGAGGGAAAAAAGCCATCAGCAGCCTTCCTACATCTTCTACGACTTCTCAGAGGGCTCCATCATTCTAACCCCACAAATGAGCCTGGAGATGGCAAAACCCTGCCCCATTCTGGACATCCAGCATAAGAACATAAGAACATAAGAAAGGCCGTACTGGGTCAGACCAGAGGTCCATCTAGCCCAGTATCTGTCTACCGACAGTGGCCAGTGCCAGGTGCCCGAGGGAGTGAACCCAACAGGCAATGATCAAGTGATCACTCTCCTGCCATCCGTCTCCATCCTCTGATAAGCAGAGGCTAGGGACACTATTCTTAACCCCTTTCTGGCTAATAGCCATTTATGGACTTAGCCCCCATGAACTTATCCAGTTCCCTTTTAAATATTGTTATAGTCCCAGCCTTCACAACCTCCTCAGGTAAGGAGTTCCACAAGTTGACTGTGCGTTGTGTGAAGAAGAACTTCCTTTTATTTGTTTTGAACCTGCTACCTATCAGTTTCATTTGGTGACCCCTGGTTCTTGTATTATGGGAGTATTTAAACAACTTTTCCTTGTCCACTTTTTCCACATCAGTCATAATTTTATATACTTCTATCATGTCCCCCCTCAGTCTCCTCTTTTCCAAGCTGAAGAGGCCCAGCCTTTTCAATCGTTCCTCATACGAGGCACTCTCCAAACCCCTAATCATTTTAGTTGCCCTTTTCTGAACCTTTTCTAGTGCTAGAATATCTTTTTTGAGATGAGGAGACCACATCTGTACACAGTATTCGAGATGTGGGCGTACCATGGATTTATATAAGGGCAATAATACATTTGCAGTCTTATTTTCTATCCCCTTTTTAATGATCCCTACAGCATGTCACCTCCACAACAAAATCAAGAGCCCTCCAATCTCGCAATGAATTTGATTCTTTCCTGGTAACAAAACAGCTCAGTCTGCAGCATTTGCCATGGCTAAACTATTTTCCTGGCAGACGCACACCTATTGAACTCTATGTCTAGATTCATTGGATTCAAGGAATACGATATACTGGTATTTATTCAGCCAGTTAGAGGGCTCACTGATGCTAGAATGCAGCCACCTCTGGAGTGGGGCACAGCTACTGTTTAACAGCTCACTGCAACGCTGAAAAATACCTGGGGGCAGAAAGGGAAAAGAATGTCGGTTGAATCTCAGGGAAGTATTCCTGGCTGGGAGAGCTATTCAGCAGTGGAATAGTCCCGTTGTGTGAGTTGTTTGACATTGGACTACAAAAGAGCTGAAGAGTACATAGCGTTCTAGGGAAACTACACTAATCTCCCATGGGACAACATCAAACACGCCTAGTCTATTGAGGGCTGAAGTGGCTGCCCGAGTGCCAACGACTGATGACATCACACCGTGCAGTGACGTTCCCAGATCTGGCTCAAATTCACTAATCAGTGGGGCGGCTGTCCAGGCAGCACCAGTTAGGGTCAGAACATGCGCCTCATTGTGTATAGCTGGAGCGTGCTGCAGGGGTCTTTTTGTCTGTCTGGGTGACATTGCCATGCTGTTGTGCAAAGCTTCTGAGTCTCACAAAGATCTGGGCTGAAGGGAGAGATCGCAGCCCTCTCTAGCGCCATTTCCTCTGATCTGGTTTGAAAATCACCAGAGGAATTTAAAGCAGGCACTGCAGAACGTAAGTGCCAAGTTGGAAACGGGCCAGGATACATTTTCTAGGCTAGCATTCCATGTGGAAACCCAATGCAAGCTCGCTGCTGGTGTGACTCCCCTGTGTATTCTAAGATGATGTCCCTTCCTTTTCCTTTAGTTGATTGACAGGATTCCCTCCTGCAGTCTTCGAACACGCGAGCTACGCAGAATTGTGTTGTGTCCCAAGGACCCTGCATGACTGATCTCG
Source organism: Pelusios castaneus (assembly GCA_007922175.1). NCBI lineage: Eukaryota > Metazoa > Chordata > Testudines > Pelomedusidae > Pelusios > Pelusios castaneus. The sequence goes on along the minus strand of ML685900.1, from coordinate 2,107,844 downwards.
GAGAAATGAAATTTTAGCAGGTTGCCACCTCGAATCACCACACTCAAAGACCACGGAAAAGATTCTGATATCAGCCCAAGGTCCCCCTGCGACAGTTACTCCAGATTTACATTATGAGTGTGTCTTCACTGCAGAAACCCAGGTTAGCCCCCTCGTGTTAAAGGAGCAGTGAGTACCTGGCAGCTGAGCTTTTAACTGGCCAGAGCAGCTCAAGTGAAAGCCTACAGGGGACTCTGTGGTTGAACTTGTGTTCCTACCGTGAGTTAAACATGGAGTTTCAACCAGAGTTTCCTAACCCGAGTTAAGAACTCTTCCCCTTGGGCAGCGAAGACGCACCTTGTGTAACAGATCAGACTCAGGGGCCTGAGGTGGAACATTGCATTCGGTGAGGGATGGGAGGAGTCCTCCAAGATAGCCCAGGTCCTCCTCTATAGTTTTTCTGTTTGCTCCTGTAAGTCAACTCCCAACTAGTTAGGAGGTGGGCGGATGTTGGCAGCACTTCCACCCCTGCCTGGTAGCGATTTAAGTGCTCAATTTAAGAGTTATTTTTGCATCAGACTCTGTGTTGGTGACAGTCTGTTTGCACATTGGCCCGACAGATGGGGCAGAGGGCGGTGTGGGTTCAGACCCTGGGCCAGTTCTGTGCGAGCTGCTCCAGGGATGTTTATAGGGCTGGCCTGGCCTGTCCTCTCACTAGCCCAATCCGCACGGTCTCAGTTTTTCAGTACCGCTCACCACGCTAATAGAAATGCTCTAGAAATTAGACTCGGCTGCAATGCTCTCCCAGCCAGAACCAAAGGACAAAGGCCTGTTACAAGGACACGCTCTGCTAGGTTTGGTACCTAAGTTAAGATGGATGGGCGAGGGGAGAATTTACCAATCCTCAGGTTCTCAGGCCAAATATTTGTAACACAATCGGAGGGCTATTGCACCACGCACCACACCTGCCCCAAATGGCTAACAATTTAAACGGCCAGGGCAGACAAAGGAAGCCTGACTATTCCCATTTTACAGTTGGGGAACCGAGACCAGAGGAGAGTAAATGACTCGTCCTAGCTCATAGAGGAAATCTGGAGAAGAACCAGGGCTCTAACCCAAACCCCCTGGGTGTCTCTCTGGTGTGATGGCCACGGAACCAGCCAGAGCCTTCAGGCTTTGTCCCTGTATAAATACAAACTTAGCTAAAAATGTCCTGGACCAGTACGGCTGCAAACACACTGCACACAACCACCACAAAGACAGTTTATTGTAACGTAGTTCTGTCTCTAGTGTGAGCAATCGGGGCCTGCAGCAGAGTCCGTCTCTGGGCAACCTACCGAGCTGGCCAGTGGCAGGCTGCCTGACTGGCTGTGCTGTGGGAAAAGCCAGCTGACCGGCTCTTAAACCCAGCAGCTGCTCAATGTATTTGCCCACAATTTTGATAGCTCCTGGGCCTGCTTCTTCCCAGCCCGGCCCCTGCCCTAGACCCATCCCCACGCTCATGCTTTGCCTCACACCAGGCAACCCAGACTTGACCTCAGCCCCAGTTCCTGGCTTCTCACATTGTCTCTGACCCTGGCTTCAGCCTCCCACTCTGTTGTCTCTGATCATGGGCTCCTATTCCTGGCTGCTGACTCCTGCTTTAACCACTAGGCAAGACGTCTGCTCTAACTGGTCCTGGTCTCTTGCATTAAGGATGTCAAACACAATGGCATGGAGCTAGGCAAGTATATCAAGAAAAGGAAACTGGCCATTAAGGGTATGTCTACACTGCAAAAAAACCCGCAACAGTGAGTATCTGAACCTGGGTCAAGTGATTCAGGCTTGAGGGGTTCATGCTACATGGCTAAAATATCAGTGTAGATGTCTCTGCTCGGGCTGACAGATCCACCTTCTTCCTGGCCGGGTTTCAGACCCTGCGCTCCAGCCAGAGCGAGAAGATCTACACTGCTATTTTTAACCGCCAGATGCCCGCTTGAGTCAGTTGTCACAGAGTCTGAGACTAGCTGCTTCTTTTTTAGGTTAGTTTTCTTGATGCAGGATAGACATCCCCAAAGAGATCTGTATCAGCCCACACCCAGAGGCCGGTTATCTTCCTCTTTGACACTCAGCCCTGCCTTTTTTCAGACTCCGTCAGTTCGCAAAAGCTGCCCAGTACAGTAACAAAGACCAACAGCTAAGCCTCATTCCTCATGATTGAGAAACGGCAAGTGGGAAAAGACAAAGGAGTGAAGCTTAAAAACAGTAGCAAAATACACTAAGTTACGGGACTGGATGTAGGGAATGCGGATGATTTGTGTCCTTAATGGTTAAATCCAGTATGACTCTTCAATCCTTCTGGCAGCCAGGTACCATTATGAGAGGCTATTAGAACTACTGATGGATGGAAAGAAGAGAGGGAAATAAAGTGAAACTGACCGGTCTAGTTTCCCTGTCCAAGACAAATGAAATGCAGAGTGAAAAAGCAGTTTATGGACATGGGAGATAGTCCACATCAGTCTAGAGTCTTTGGATGTGGGATTTTGATTCTAGTCCATTTCTAATGGAAAGTAAATTTGATTTTTTATGATTCGTTCCGTTTTAATGACCTATGGAGTTATAGTGACTCAGCTATGGACTTATGTTTTGGATTGCTAAATTTTACATCGATAGTGTCCCTTTAATGACCTCCTTGTTTTTTATGGGGGTGACATCACTTTTCTTTATTGTTTCCAGCGCTGGGCAGCAAAAGGTACGGCCCTGAGTATCTTCACTGACCAGCATATAGGCATGCAACTTTCATGAACTGACACGATGATCCCAAATAAAGCGTCAGACCACCAGTGTCTCTAGCCCTAAAAGGAACGTGGATAAAGCAAAACCATTGTGTATATAATCCGGAAATTCTCCCCACGTAAATTGTTGGCCTGGGCTCAGCTAGACTGAAATGGCTCAAAGGCTGCACCCTGCATTGTTTGAAAGGTTGCTCTTCATTGATTTGCAGGAAGGTTTCTGATCTAACTTCTGACCTCAGTGCTTCAAGGAAATAAGGTTCTCCGCAGAAGCAATATCTAGGTGAGCGACAGACTGAGGGGAGATTTGATAGCAACCTTCAACTACTTGAAGGGGTGCTCCAAAGAGGAGGGAGCTAGGCTGTTCTCGAGGGTAACAGAGGACAGAACAAGGAGCAATGGTTTCAAATTACAGCTGGGGAGGTCAAGGTTGGATATTAGGAAAAACTTTCTCACTAGGAGGGTGGTGAAGCATTGGAATGGGCTATCTAGGGAGGTGGTAGAATCTTCATCTTTGGAGATATTTACGGCCCGGTTAGACAAACCCTGGCTGGGGTGATTTAGGGGGAGTGGTCCTGCTTTTTAGCAGGGGGTTGGACTAGATGACCTCGTGAGGTCCCTTCCAACCCTATGATTCTATGATTCAGACCTCAGCGGTTGAGGAGACAAATTAGCCATAAACATTACCTAAAAGAGCCACAAGTTGTGAGTCCACTCGTTCATTTACCATAGTCTATATGTCCAATCACACTGCGTTTTAATATTATGTGCTGCAATGAGCTGCCGGAGACACGTTAAAGATAGTCCGAGAATCACTGATCTAGGCAGACAAGTGTATGATTTACTTGGGTAGCCTCTCTTAGGCTATGTCTACACTTGTTAATTTAAGTCAATTTAGCATGTCCACACTTAAATTTAAAGTCAACTTAGGGGGGAACTTACAAAGTCAACCTAGAGCGTCCACACTGGATGCCTAGGTCGACTTCTAGGGGCTAGAGGGACCTTGGGAAGGTCCACGGTGTGGGGGGGGGCACCCCTTGCCCAGTGCCAAGGGGCTCAGCCTTTGCCCCATTGTACCAGGGTACAATGGGGCAAAGGGAGGCAGGGACCCTGGCAGGGCATAGGGACCCTGGCTCTACCTGTGCCACCCCCCTGTCAGGGAGGGCAGTGGGGGAGTCCTGGAGAGACCTAAGTCGACTTAAAGTCAACTTAGGGCTACTCCAGGTCTACACTGGCTTAAGTCGACTTTTGAAAGTCGACTTAAGCCTAAAGTAAAATTAAAAGTAGATTTAATAAAGTCAACTTAATTTTCATTAAATCGACTTTATTTTCCTTAAGTCGACTTAAGCAAGCTGCTTAAGTCGACTTAAGGAAAGTGTAGTGTAGACACAGAGTAAATTAAGTCGACTTAAGCAAGCTTAAATCGACTTAATTTACAAGTGTAGACGCAGCCTTACAGGCCCAGTTTTTAACAAAATGAGACATCCAGCCACATAAGTAAAGGACTGTTGGTGTTCCTATGAAGAACTGTACTTTATGCTTAAATATTTGGGAAACAAAATGCCTACCCTGGTTAAAACTGTAGGTCTAATTAAAATATATATGCACCATTGTAGATTTTTAATTTCCCTGTGGAACTTACAACATTAATAAATCTATAACTAATTAAGGAGCAATTCAACTTTAGATCCTCTGGAGGCTTAACTGAGCTACCATTTTACATGATTCCTGTTTTATACGGTGTAACTACACTGCCTTTTCATAGATTGTAAGGTCTATTGTGATCACCTTGTCTGATCATCTTGTCTCATGTCTGGGATGACATAGGTCAGAAAACTTCTTCAAAATAATTCCTCGAGAAGACCTTTTAGGAAACATTTAATCTTGATTTAAAAATTTCCAGTGATGGAAAATCCATAATGACCCTAAGCAGAACTTTCCCCAGGAATTGAAATTAGGAGGGGTGTTGGAATTTACAGGGGGGGGGGGGGGTGAGGGCCAGTTGCCAAGTGGTATAACACTATGTTACTAGCTGACAACTGGGGGGTGTTGGGAAACTTGGGGGAGGGTTTGTGTGTGTGTGTGTGGGGGGGTGAGTGTTAAGGAAATCCCTGGCCCTAGGTTATTTACTTTTGCTGATTAAAATGTGTGGCTTATTTAGAGTTTGAACATATCAAGCTTCAATTTCCAGACACTGGATCCTGTTCTATCTTTCTCTGCTAGACTGAAGAGCCCATTATCAAGTATTTGTTTCCCATGATGTAAATTGCTTACAGTTTGTAGCCAAGTCACCCCTTAACCCTCTCTTTGTTACACTAAATAGATTGAGCCCTTTGAATTTACCACTGTAAGGCAGGTTTTCTAATCCTTTCCTCATTTTTGTGGCTCTTCTCTGAACCCTCTCCAATTTATCAGCATCCTTCTTGACTTGTGGGCCTCAGAAATGGGCACACTATTCCAGTAACAGTCTCACCAGTGGCGGTAAAATAATTTCTCTGCTTCTACTCGAGAATATTCTGTTTATGAATCCTAATATTGCATCACACTGAGAGCTCGTGTTCAGCTAATTATCAGCCACCACTCTCAAAGCCACATCAGAATCACTGCTTCCCAGGATAGAGGCCCCATCCTGTAAGTTCGGCCCATGTCCTTTGTTCCTCGGTATATACATTTACGTGGATTCTTTCAGCCAGTTTACCAAGATATCCAAATCACTGTGAATCAGTGACCTGTCCTTTCCATTATTTCCCACTCCCCAAACTTTCTCAGTGATAATTTTATATTTTCTTTCAGGTCATTGATAAAAATGTTATATTGTCAGGCCAAGAATCAGTTCCTGCAGGACCCTAGTACATATGTACCTGCTCTATGACAATTACCATTCAGAGTTGTATTATGAAACCTATCAGTTAGCCAGTTTCTAATCCTTTAATGTGTGCCATGTTCATTTTATATCATTCTGGTTTTTCAATCTAGATGTCATGAGGCACCTCGTCAAAGTCTAAAATCTCTGAGCACTATCACCTTTATCTGCCAATCTTTTAATCTCATAAAAAATGTAAACAAGTTAAATTGACAGGATCTATTTCTATAAACAAGTCTATTTCCATTAATTACATTTCCCTCCTTTTATTATGATTTATTAATGTATTAGCCACTCCATTATCTTGCCCGGGATCAAAGTCAGACTGACATACCTATAATTATTCACATCATCCTGTTTACCTGTTTAAAATTTGGCATAACATTCCAGGTTTCTGGAACTTCCCCAGTATTCCAAGACTTATTGAAATTCAGCATTAACAGTCCAGTAAACTATTTAGTTGGCTCTTTAAAACACTTTAAAAAACATGCAAGTTAGCTGGATCTACTGATTTAAAAATAAGTATCTTGGGTAGCTTCTATTTAACTTCCTCCAGAGGTACTAGTGTAATGGAAAGACAGTGGTCATCATCATATGATCAGACTAGATCATCTATTTTTCCCCCTAATAAGGAATAGAAATATTTATTGAACCCGCCTGCCTTTTCTGCATTATTATTGATAATTCTACCATTTTCATGTAGCTGTCCTGATTTGCTCCTCTGAAAGGTTGGGGGAAACCCAATCTATTAATGTTTCAAAAGCGACTCATTTTGCAGGGGGGTTTTTTGCAACCCCACTGCAGGGGTTCTCCAACATGCTCATGGCATGCACTTTTTAAGGTAGTCTTTTGGCTCGCCTGGTGTCCAGTTCATGAGTTTGGGATAGCAACACTTTTTGCCAACACCAGGAACCTTTGGAACTAGAGGATGAGTCTCTACAGCTTTGAGATAAAGAGATAGGCTGTCCACTTCACACTGTATCAGGCCCATTCCCATTGTGGATTGGGCACAGAGTAGGACATGTCATGCACATTGACCCAAAAGTTGAAAATTAGAGCTGGTTGGGAAATTTCCATCAAAACTCTTTTTCAACAGGAAAGTTCGACAAGAGTAACATTTCCATTTGGAAGGTCTGCTGCCATGGCGCATGGGACTTCAAGATCAGCTGCCTCATTCTTGTCACATGCCACATCACAGCCAGGGAGTCCCACTATGCAAGGTGGAGCTGCAAGAGGGAAGACCATGGTGCATCATGGGAGATGTAGTCCATCCTGGTAGACCACATCGTTAAGAAAAAAACCGTTATGGGACTCCCAAAATATAATCTCAATGATACACCATGTCATGGACTCTCAAGATGCACCACTGTGTCTCAGCAAGAGGGAAACCATGGTCCATCATGGGAGAAGTAGTCTCACCAGGGATCCCAGCCCATAGGAGTTAATGGGGCATGGACCTTCTGAATTATAGCTACCATGAGGCTTAAAAATTGAAATTTGCTACAGACCCTCTCTGCCTCCCCTCCAATTTTCCTACCAGCTTGACTAGAAATGCATAGATCACTCCCCCCGGGATGCAGTCATGAAACATTCCGCTGTCTACGACCACCAGCTAAAATACAGCCAGCCATTCACAAGCATCTCAGCCTCTGTCCTACTCGGTAGCGGTGTACGCAGCAGCCCTGATGCCCCAGCACCAGACCTAGCAGCTATCACTCTCCCCAAGGCATCCGCTGCATTTGCCCAGCTTGCTTCCTCCCCAGATCTGGCATGTGTGAGGAGGGACTGTTTGTGTTCTCAAGATCCTGGGGGTAGGGAGGGATGCCAAGGAAGAAGCCTGGGAAATGCTAATGGCAGCCCAGAGGGTATTGGCACCCAGGAGGTTCACCAGATCCTGCCTGCCTAAGGAAGCCGTGGAACCTTATGCTGTGGCTTCTGGAACGGCCCAGCGCTCCCAGGTGTTGCTGAGACAGGCCAGCTAGGGCATCAGCACCAGGGAGCGGGGTTAGATTTACAGCAGTCTGGGAAAGGATCAGATCAGGGTACAACTGGATCTGCCAACTCACGAGGTATCCAGGTCTGACTCCCAGTGGCATTCTCTCACCGCACTTTCCGCACATACTCCCTCCCCTCCCTGTCCCCCCTGGCCAGATACTCATTCCCAGCCCTTCTTCTCCCTTCTATTTCCCAGCCTTGATCTTCTTGCCAAATGAGGCCGCCCACCTTACCCCAGCAGCCAGCCGCCTGGCACAGCTCCCGACCACTCGGCACCTTGCTGCCAGCTGCCTGAATCTTACTCCTGGGCCTACCCCAGCGTTTGTGGCAGGAGTTCTGCCTCAACCCCCCATGCTGGGCAAGCAGCAGAACAAGGAGCGTGGATTGCAGGCCAAGGAGCCCAGCTCACGTGCACTTCAGCAGAGCTCCTGCTGACGGGGTTGCCAGGCAGGCAATGCATTGGCCGGGTTTCACAGGCAGGCGTCTTGGAAGACACAGTTATGTAATGGTTGCATGGACGGCCCTGGCACCACCTGCACCCCCAGCCACATCCCTGCAACATTGGGACGCTGCTCTTCGTCATCCTCCGCCTCCTTCCAGGAGCCACTGCCCTCCCGGTTGACCACAATTGGCTGACTGGCAAACTCTGGAGCCCAAACTAGGGCGAACGAAGCAGCCTGGGGTCACATCACCCCACACAACCCTTCCCAGAGACGGCCATTTCCTTGGCACTAATGAACCAGACTCGTTTCCTGGTTCTGCTGTCGGAGGAATAAGATCCTGGTAGGAGTCATACGTGGCCAATATTCACCCAGAGGGAACAATGCTCGGCCTAGGAATATACGGGAGGATGCAGGTGGTGTATGCTGAACACCGCTGAGTGCAGGTCCTTGTCTCTGACTGCCCACAATGGCAGGAACTGGGAACATTGTGGAGATGCCTACAAGATTGCAGTTCACCGGGGCACAGAGGCGGCTTTTGGGGTGGGCGAAGTAGGCGCACGCCTAGGGCCCCGAGCAGTCAGGGGACCCATTGTCTGCTTCAAAAGTCGCGTCTGCCTCGGTTGGCAACAGGAGGAGGAGCTGGCTTAGGGGGCTGGGGTTGCACGGGAGGGAGCTGGGGCTGGAAGGGGAGGGTGGGATGGTGAGAGGGAGCTGGGCCACAGAGGGGGGCCCCTGTGGACCTATAGGGGGCCCTCACGGGGCCTATAGGGGCCCCGCAAGGGACCTTTGCCTAGGACCTCCAATAGTCAAAAGCCGCCTCTGCCGTGGCGGGAGAACTTCACAGCCACGGCCCTGAGGATTGTCACATATCCTCTTGCTTTTCTGCCCCAGTTTTAACAGGACGCTCCCACGTCCTGCAAACCACAAATCACAGCCTCAGTGAGAAATGCTCCACTAGCCAGCAGTGCACCCGAAGCAAGTGGGTGAATTTGGTGCTGCACTCTCAGTCTCCTTCCTCATGTGTAAGTCACTCCAGGTACTGCAAGATGTACAGGCAGATTCCATGCTGCTCCATCCTCCCTTCACTCCTTACTCAGGAGCTCTCGTGGGTTCATAGACTCTAAGGCCAGAAGAGACCACAGCGATCATCTAATCTGATCTTCTGCATAAACTCTCTCTTTCATCCCAAAGCATCTTTGCAGACACAACACGATTCACAAAGCTTGTGCAAACAGTCCACAGAACTTTTCCCGGCAGCTGGGTTGAGGCAATGCTTTTAGAAAGATATCTAATCCTCTTATAATAAGGTGAGAATCCCCCCTCCTCCGGAAGCTGTTCCAGTCTTTAACCACCTTGCAGCTAGGAAATTGCATCTCATTTCAAAGCTGAATTTGTCCAACTTCACCTTCCACTCACTGGATCTTTTTATTCCGCTGTCAGCAAGGTGGAAATGTTCCCAGCGATCAGATCTCTTTGCCATGTATGAGAACTGACACACAGTAATCTAATCATCTCTCATCCTTCACTTCAGTAAGATGACTAGATTGAGTTCTGTAATTTCAAATCATAGGGTTGCTTTACGGGCTCTGAATCATTTGTATGGCCCTCCTCTGAACTATCTCCAGTATTTCCACATCCTCCTTGACCTACGGGTTGCAGAACTGGACACGGTATTTTAGCAGTGGCCTTTCCAATTCTGTGAAGAAAGGCAAAATCATGTTGCTACTTCAACTTGCTAGTCCCTCTACTGTACATCCAAGGAGCCCTGTTAGCCATGTTAACCACATCATCGCCCTGAGAGCTGACGCAGAGACAGTTATGTGCAATGATCCAAGTCCTATTTTGAGTCACAGCTTTCCAAGACAGCCTTCCATTTGGAAGGTACACCCTGTGTAGATGTTCCCAGGTGTACTGCCTCGCCTTTGCCCTGTATTAAAATGTCATTTTGTTAGATTGCAATCATTTAACAGGGCAAGTCAGATCATTCAGGAACCGCAACTTGTCCTCATTATTTATCGCTTTCCCAAACTTTGTGTCATCTCCAAACTTTATGTCCGTTTCTAGTTTGTAGAAAAAAATTATTCACCAGGAGGTGATCACTGGGCGACCCTATGAGCAGCAGCCAACTCATTGATCTCTACCCGTTAACAGCTCCATTTTGAGATCTCCCAGTGAGCCACTAAGCAATTAAATGTGTCCCCTTGTTGACCAGCCCTCATTATATTTTTAGTCTCTCATTTTTAATCGATAGACTCCCAAATCAGCCATTCTATTATTTTGCCCTGTGTCAATGCCAAGCTAAGAGATCTAGAGTTCCCTGAGTCATCCCTTTTTATGCTTTAAAAGGCTGTTATTCCATTGGCAGTCTTCAAGCCTGTGGAATTCTAGGTTTTCCAAGATTCGATCCCAATGAACCTGTCTGGTTCACGGGACTGCTCAGGTAGTTCCTTCAATAGTCTTGGATGTCAGTTACCCAGGACTGATAATCTGAAAATGTTTAATCTTACCAGATGCTGCCTCATAGCCTCTTTTGTTACAGGTGGCTGATTTTCTCTTCCATCAAAAAGGATGAGATAAGTTCCTAGAGGATAGATCCGTCAATGGCTATTGGCCAGGATGAGCAGGGATGGCTGTTTGCCGGAGGCTGGGAATGGCTGATGGGCAGGATCACCTGATGATCACCTGTTCTGTTCATTCCCTCTGAAGCACCTTGTCATTGGCCACCGCCAAAAGACAGGATAGTAGGTTAGATGGACCATTGGTCTGACCAAGTATGGCCATCCTTATACTCTTATCTGCAACACCCTATCAGATGGGCATGTCCGCCTGCAAACAGACAGCAAAAATACCAAGCCTTGGGAAAAGCAGTAGAGAAACACCAAAGAAGCCAGGTCAGGTTTTGCATTGTTCTTAGAGTAGATCTGGAGACAGGACTCACTACGACCCTATGATTTAGGGAAGTGTCATCATCCCCAATTTTACAAATGAAGAAACTGAGGCCCAGAGATTTAATTCGCCTAGAATTGCTCTGATTTCTATCAGGGACCAGAACAGAATGCAAGCAGGTGGTACCCAATCAATACGACCCCCTGCTCCTAAGCAACATTGGGCACAGCTCAGAATGCAGCCCATTCCTCGTTTATTAACAATCAACATGATGGCTGTAGTTTCTTGGTGTGAAACGTGGCTGTGGGCAGAAGAAATCTCCGAGGAAAGCTTTTTCTAATTTAAAAGAAGGGGAACCAATTGAATCGACAAGATGAAAATAAAACTGTTTCCTCCTTCTTCTCGCCCCTGACGCACACAGTAGGTCAGTGCCATTCATTGGAGACAGACATTTTGCTAAAGCCGAGGATTAAAAGAAGCATAAAAATGCTCTGGCAAGGTAGCAAATATTCCCACTGCAAATCTTGAAAATTGCCTACAATTGAGCTCTGTCCAGCTGGGGAAAATATTAATCTCTTTCTCGGGAAAGGTCTCCGTCCATCTTTGCCAGGCCAGCCTTCACCAAAAGCTTCCTGGAGTAGTGCTGCTAGCTCTCCATGCAAACAAGGGACCCTTTTGTCCCCTCCGCTGCAAAGGGTAAATGAGGTCCCAAGGATAAAACCAGGATGCCTGACTCCAGCCAGCGCATTGATGCGACAGTAGAGAAAGCCTCGGTGCCTAGACTCGGTGAATGAAAGCTGCCAGAGAGGATCTCTCGCTAGGGAATTAGCTTGCCTTTTGTGTATACAAATCTGGAGTCCCAAGCCCAGTGCTGGGGCTTAAAGAGAATTTTTGACTGATTAAACTCCCTCTATACCAAATGGTGGTGAAGGTTGGAACAGCAATGGATGATTTTTTTAGGCCCTTGTCCACATGGTGGGAGATCCAGTGGCCATTCTGAGACATTCATCTCATGCAACCAATGTCCAGCTTCCCCCCACCATGCCCTACCAGCCCCAATGTGATTGAGAAATCAAAGGGCATCAGTCCTTACGTACACATACACACACCCCACCTGCTCAAGGCAGGAAACCTCCAGGGGCACCAGGCTTTCTAGGAAGCTCATGTTCCTAGATCTTAAATAAATAAATGAGAGAAATAAATGAGAGATCTTAAATAAATAAATGAGAGAAAGTAGGGCACCTGCGGCTGGGGCAGCACGCACGCCCAGGAACGGAGTACTGACTCAGCGCTCTCAATGGGGCAAGAAGTCCTGGCAGAGCAATGCTTGCAGAGGCCAGAGGGAGTGCGGGAGGTCGGCACCAGCAGGGAGCCAGGTGTTAGCAGGGGGCTGTGAGAACACGGGAGCTTGTGCAGAGCTGTGCCGTAGTTCACAGGAAGTAAGTTCTGGACTGAGCAGAGCTCTGCCGTGGAGCATTAAGGATACAGCAGCTGGGCTGCTTGGCATCCAGGGGCCGAAAGCCAACATTCCCTCCCACTTCTATGGTGCTGAGCCATGGCTGCTGGGGCTTGGGGCGCTTCGTGGAGTCTTTGTACTATCTCTTTTGCAGCTTGCCTTGCATGGGATGATTTCAGCTTTCCCAGCTGCCCAACGGGGCAGGGCCTGGGTGAGGGATGGCAGGGCCAAGGGGAATTTGCAAAGCAAGAAGAACAGCCCATGGTCTATGACTTAAGAAAACAGGCTGTTCTGCTGGTAGGAGGAAGTCGTGTCTTAGTGGTTAGAGCCAGTGGTAGGGATGCATGGTTCTTCTCTTCCCAGCCCTGAAAATGACTGGCTGGAAGACCTAGAGTACGTCACCTGCCCTGCACTGTGCCTCAGTTTCCCCATTTGTAAAACAGGGGTAATGGCCCTCGTTGGGAGACTTAATTCATTATCATTTGGCAGGTGTCTGTGCTCCTCAGAGGAGAGATTCTCTGTGCAGTAAATGCAGACAGCTCGTGAATTGCAAACTGCTCCTTTCCCCAGCACAGTTGTTCTGAGAGCAAAATCCAAAGAGAGACCGAGTGCTCACAGACACTTGAGAATTGAGCCTGCAGAGCATCAATCATCAGTCTCAGATCACCCCCTCCTGAGCACTGTTTCTTGCCAGGGTGGGTGTGGAGGCTTTGGTGAGCCCTCTTGCTGCTCTTAGGTGCAGGTCTCCCCACGGGTGATCACACTGCTACTAATTCTGGGTCAATGAGACCCTGACTTGTGGACTCAGTGTTTCTGAGCCCATGGGTGAGCATCTATACTGCCTTGTAAAGCTGGGTTTATAAAGATCACACAACCATGCGAACGTCTCCACACTGCGTGACACGGATCCGACCCAGGCTTGACTTGTGTCCGCATTGCAGCATGACCAGCCATGCACCAGGGTCCTCATGCTACTTGCTCTCCAAACTATCCCTGGGACCTGAATCAGACTGGTCTGGAAGGAGGAGATTGGGTTCACACCTGCATCAGAGCCGGGTTTAGTGTGCGGCATGACCCCACTTCTGGGCTGTCCCTAGGTGTATCTTCCCCAAGGCCCAGCTATGAAATCCACAAGATTCTCTGCAAAGGAAAAGCAACGTGTTTCTGATCAATGAAACTCCAGACTTTTCTGCAGGTGTGCGTGCAACACACATGAGTCAACAGACCAGATCAGCCTTTGCCATCTTTGGTTTATTTGCCAGAGCGCAACACTCTTCCCTCCACAGAGCTAGTCTGCTGCTTCTATGACCCTGGGGACAGGTGTGCCGCACTTTCTGAACAGCCTTAAGACTCCTGAGCCTTCTGTTTCACTTCATCCCCAGTGCTGCAGGGGAAAGGCTGGTTATTGCTCCACTTGCCTTGCACTTCACCTCCTTTGAGATCTCCTGACCCTTTTTTGTAAGTCACTGGGCCTTCAGCGATAGCTGCAGGCTTAAATGGGGCCCTGGGCTGACCTTGCTAAAATCACAGACACAGAAGCCCGTTTCTCTCGGGCTGATCTTCCGTGCGGGCGCTTAGCACCTGGACAGAAAAATATGATCTGTGATGATTGTGAAATAATTGTGTCAAATCTGGTCACTGCTCCAGGTATCCAGCACACTCACAAATGTTGCTCACTGACATGACAAAGTGCGGGACTTTCATTCCCCACTGTCCGTCTCGTCACTCAGCAAACAGCCACAGTAGGGCAGGTTTCCCCAATGAATGTCTGGATAGTCGCTATTGCCTTTCCAGCACAGCACAGCCACTTAACTAAGGTCGAGGTCTTGTCCTTCTCCCTCCAACACACACACAAAACTCCTCCTCTGGGGCAAATCCCCTTTTGCCAGGAAGGCAGGGTTTCCTAGTGGATAGAGTACTGGACTAGGGCTCAAGAGATCTGGGGTCTATTTCTGGCTCTGATCAGCTGAGTGACCTTGGGCAAATCCCTTTGCCACTCTGTGCCTCAGTATTTCCATCTGTAAAATGGGAATAATGATCCTGCCCTCTTCTTGTAAAGTACTACTGATGAAAAGAGCTACTCGCACAAGTAACAGCAGCCAGATTTTTCAAAGGGACTGACCATCTTATTGACTTCAATGGCCCTCTAGAAGTGCTCTGCCTCTCTGAAAATCACTTATTTAGGTGCCTAAATATGAATTTAGAGCCACATTCTCCCTTGCTTTACACCTTGAGTACTCACACCATGTTTACACCATTCAGACTTATAGTAGCCTTTTGCAGCCCCTTTGCATCAGTGTAAATAACAGTACAAGAAACAGGGCAATAGAAAACCTAACTTCTAGCGGCCTAATTTCTGTCCTGGCCCTCCCAAGATTTAAGCAAGTACTTAATTTTATGCATGTGTGTAGTCCTTTGACCAATGCAAAATGTTCTCTGGCCAGATTCTCCTCTCACTTCCACCAGCTCTACCCCAGTGGGGTTCTTGGTTTAACTGGAGTCACTCCTAATTTAGGCTGGGATAAGAGTGAGAATATTATCAGAACCAATGGGATCGGGTCAAACCACACCTGCCATTGTACTTCCTTCCAAACGGTTCATGCAGACAAGTTAGGGAATTCACAGAACTTTGGTTAACTGTATCTTCTGCAGATCACTCGTGCCTGGGTGTGCAAAGCCCTGGTGTTCCCCCCCAGAGATCTCATCTTCTGCAAGATTTCTGGCCCAGGGCTGTGGATCAAAGCAACTGGGACTCAGCGTTTGCCTCGCTGGTAGAAGCATTCGAACTCCCTGAGTTCCCACCATCCCCCTCTTTCATTACCAGCCCCCCAACGCCAAGCTGAGTCAGACAGGAGAAAGCTACACACAGCTGTTCACCTAGCCAGCTCCAGCACCTCCTCTTTCTCCTCCAACCCAAGATACTTTCAGAGCCTGTTTTTATCTCCTTTGCATGTCAGTTACACTATTTCTGAGCAAATTTATTTTTATTGTTTTCCGGTGGTGAGCCTGTCGCCTTGAGCTCTCGGGCTCGCTCCTTTCCACTTCCTCTCACTTTCATGCTTTTTGCTTTCCCCCCAGTCTGATTGGTTGGCAGCTTTTCTTGCAGCTGATGAAGGGAGCTTGTGTAAAGCTCCCCCACCCCCAGTGGAGACTCCTAAGGGCAGGTGGGTGGGAAGTACCTGACCTGAGGTTCTTGGGGTGTCTATTGTCAGAGGGACGATGGAGTGTGGGTGTCTGACTTACTTATTTTCAGTCTCAGCGGTTCATTGGTGTCAAGGTCTGGTGAGAAAGAATTGTTGACTCACTGATTGTCACAATATATAGGTTAGAGGTAGGTGAAGCAGAGATGGTTTCAAATCCTTCAGACAGCCTTCTTCCAGGAGTTCTGTAAGCTGATGGAAAAATATTATGAACTAATAAAATGACACAAAATGGTAATGATTAGAGCTCATCAGACAATTGGGGTAAGGATGCCCAGGGAAATAATTGGACTCTTTATAAAAGATGAGCATGTGAAAATGACTGGTTGGTTTTCTGTAACTGATAACTGAAAATTTTCAGCCTAAAACTGCTGGAAAATGAAAAAAAAATCATTGGAGAACTGTTAAAAACAATTCAATTTGGGAGATTTGAACTTTCTTTCTTTCTTTCTTTCTTTTGGACAAAACCCCCCAGATTTTGCAAGGAACGCTGATACAACACACCTGATTTTTTGTTCAGGTGGCTTCGATCTACAGCCCTGGGCCAGAAATCTCGCAGAGTATGAGGTCTCTGGGGGGGAAACACCAGGACTTTGCACACCCAGGTGTGAGTGACCAGCAGAAGATACAGTTAACCAAAGTTCTGGGAATTCCCTAATTAGTCTTCATGAAGGGTTTGGAAGGAAATACAATGGCTGTTGTGGTTTGACCTGATCTCATTTGTTCTGATAACATGTGCGGTCCTCTCGACATATAGTACACACTTTCCTCTCTCCTTCCACCGTAGATCGCCACCCATGGAGGGTCTGACATCAGTCCGAAGAGAAGAAGCAGTGCAGTGTATGAGGCTAACACCTTCTCCTCCCAGGTTGCTGTAGATCACGTGGGGATGACATGTAGAAGCTTCTGGGTACAATGGGGACCACAGTGGAAGCAGAGTAATTCAGATGGTATAGGGATGAGGGTCAGATAAATACACAGACGCGCAGCTCAGGAATCTGATGGGACTCCGTGTATAGTCTCTGTAACCGTGTAGTACCTACACACCTGAGTATGCTGCAGTCTTAGCATGAGTTTAATTTGGAGAGACACAAGCCATTTTTCTTCCATTCATGTATGGCAGCATGCCTTGGCTGGTGATATTTTTGAGGTAATGACCTTCGTGAGATTCAAGGAAGAGTCAGTCATGTGGGTAAGAACAAGAGTGTTTGCATTTACACTGAGGCAGGGCAAAAATGCCAGGTGCTGGCCTCCCAAGCATAAACTCATTGCCAGCTAGAGGTCAGAAAGTGCAATGCAGCAGCTGGAATGCACATTAATGAATGTGCACAGACTTGGTACAGCGCAGCTAATTTCAGTAATGATGACTCATTAATATTGTGCAATTAAGTGCAGTGCGAGGCTTTTTTCAAACCATATCACGCCTTCCACTTGAGCATCTGGGCTCAGCCACTGTGGGAGAGACGCTAGCGACATAGGTGCTCTATTGGTTGGAGACACCTGGCTCAGTCTTATTCGCCACTGAATATGAACAACTTTCCTCACTTATCACCACACCACGACATCTGCAAGTCTTCCTAGCAGTTACCTCGGTGTGCTGAGTTCTTCTTGGTGGACTTGTTCCACTCTACCTCTTGGGTCAGGTCTGTCTCTGCCTCCCTGGCACTGGTCTCCTCTTTGTTCCTGCACAAAATTTCACCAAATTCTTCTCTCCTGGCATCTGGAACAGCTTCCCTGCATCCCTCCCGACCATGACTCCACACCTGCCTCATTGGCTATGCTTCTGTGATGAGAGAGCTTGTGTCCCCTCCTTCCCCTTGTGTCCTTTAGCTGTTCATTTACCGAATGGCGTACCCTGACGGCACATGCCACGAGTAATACCTGGTCCTTTCGCGTAATAATGTAGAGGGCACTGGAGATGGAGTGTCCATTGCGACGTATAGTGGGTCAGAACAGCTCAAGAACAGATCTTGTAACCCCCTCGCCCTCCAGGCAAAGTTCCCAGTGCAGGGAGTATAGAGCAGGATTCAACCCTACATTTGCACAAATGGAAACAGATCCATGATGGGGACAGATTGGGCTCTTCGAGCTTGGGAGAGTGGCCCATCAACCCTGCCCCTCTGCAGGCCTGAGTTCAACTCCTGGATTGGGTCAACAAATTGGAGCGGCCTAGGGCATAACAAGGAACCGCAACTTCCTGTCCCCGATCATGGGAGGCTGTAATCCCAGGAGTGTCATGCGCCATGACTGAGACACCCTAGCTGAGCTGTGCATGGGCCAGGACTAGATTATTCATTGCTGAAGGCCGGGATTAAGGCGGATTAAGGTTGGCACAGTTCAGCACTGGAACAGCAGGGCAAGATGAATGTGATAATTAAGGTGCACCGGGAAAGCTGTGTGGAGGGCCAGCTGCGGGTTAGGATTTCACCAGCTCTTAATTTCCCCTTCCCCCTTCACAGGTCCTCCCTGCTACCTCCTTTCTCAGTCACTGAGGACAACACTCATCCAGCCTGTCACACAGCCCCATAGCCTGGGCATCAGCTTGGACTCCGGACTCTCCCTGTGTACTCACATCCTGGCTGCAGGAAGCTTGCCGGTTCTTTCTGCAGAACATCTGTACAATCCGGCCTTTCCTAACCATCCCTAGGGCTAAAGCGCTTCTCCTCCTCCTGTGTCTCACTTAAAGCAACGTCCATCTCTCCGGGCTTGACAAACACCATCTGGCCCCACTCAGCTCCATTCAGAATGCGGTTGCATGCTTCATTTTCTTAGTCCCTTCATTTTGCAGGCCTCCACTCTCCCCCCATTTCTGGTACATCAACACAAACTACTTGTTTGCATTTTCAGGGCCCTATGTAGCCAATTCCCACCCTAACCATCTCTTATTAGTCCTGGGGAAATCAGCCCCACCTCTGATCAGCTGGTCATCCCAGCCTCCATCGCCGCAGGTTACATCATCAAAAAACATAAGGACGTGAGAATAGTCATACTGGGGCAGGTCAGTGGTCCATCCAGCCCAGTATCCTGTCTTCTGACAATGGCCAATGCCAGGTGCTTCATAGGGAATGAACAGAACTGGTCTTCATCAAGTGATCCATCCAATTTAACTCTGGCAAACAGCAATTCCTACCCATCCTGGCTAATAGCCATTAACCTATCCTCCATGGACTTATCTACTTCTTTTCTTGAACCCTCTTTTTGAACTGCTTCGTGCTTTATGCCCCCCTACCACTCACGCTTGGGAGGAGCTCCCTGTGAACATCTAGAAGTCACCTCATTATCTTCCTTCAACTGACAAAAAAATCCCCTGTGCTGTCCCACCTACAAAACTCTTAGCAATTCAGTGGCTGGTGTGCTAAGACCACTGCTGAGCAGCCCTGCTTCCCTGTTTCCTTCTACGCCCCCAGCGGTCTCTCTATGTCCGTCTGTTCTCTCACACCTTGGTCAGGCAGGGACCATCTTTTTGTCCAGTGTTTACACAGAGCCCAGCACGGTGGGGTCGTGACCTGTGATTGGGGCTCAGCTAAAGTCATACAAATAATTAACAATGCCACTAATAACAATTGGCAGAGGTGCTTGCCGCGAGAACAAGCTGGAAGCACTGGTGGAAATATACAGAATGCCCCACATGGGACCAAGATCCAGTAGTATCCTACGGGAAGGAAGTTTGCTCACGCTCCCTACGGTCCCAGGTGACATAATGAGGATCTCACTTCTCCAAAGTGCTAGATTCCCGCTTACGGAGAAAGAGATTTCAGGAAATTTCAGATCCTCTTGAAATCACTTCTGAATTCTCTAGTAAAAGCATCTGCTAGCCACCCACGGCCCAGTTCTCTTTTTTCATATGGATACAGTTCAAGCCGCGTTGATGCTGCTGCTCCAGTCTGGCAGGTGCTCAATGACATATGTTCTGTGATGAATGTTTATTACTTCTGTCCATCCAGGCTACCGTGGCTTTGTCAGGTATATTCGGCTCTCATTATACAGCTTGCCTTCACAGCTGATCGCCTCCATTTCACCTTTGTGTGTGTGCATGTCCCCCGGTGTTTGTTTTTTTCTTCGTTGCATTTTCCTAACACTTGATTGGTCCATGCAGCTGGTTAATGATGAATTCAGATTTACTCGGAGGAGGGGGAAGTAGAATAATTGTGGCTTAAATTCGTTCAAGCACATTATTCTAATCATAGGATGTTGCATTTGGTGGGAAAACTCTCAAGGAATTAAAATAATTAGATCTGAATTACTCTGGGTTTACACTGTTGTAATTCCACTGACTTTGGTGGAGTCACTCCTGATATATACCAAGGTGAGATCAGAATTAGGCGTCATACATTATGAGGTTTTGATTCAGCCTGACACACTTCATCACAAGTCAGATGGCTCTGAAGAATCATTACACTACTTTGCTCTTTTGTATTAAGTCCTGTCTCTTTTTGGTGGGTTTCATTAAAGGATCAAACTCCAAATACAAAATTGGGCCTTTAGAGTGAAATCCTGACCATATTCATGTCAAAGAGTATTTTGCTATTGAATAGGGCCAGGAATCCACCCTGAATCTTAATCAGACAGTCAGAGGAAAGGTTGAAAGATTCGCTGCTCTGTGTTGGGAGTCAGCGGCATGGCAGGGCACAGTCTGCTTTTAGGTTTTCCTCTGTCCCCCTATGCCACAGTACCTGAGCCTCTCACATGAGATAGACCAGTAATAGTATGGACTGTAACAGACGTCACGCAGTCTCTGGTGCTTCTCCCATGCCAAGGTGTAAAAATTTTGTTTGGGTAAGGATTTTCCCTTTGTTTTTGGTGGACGCAGAGGTCTGGGTGATCCTGTGAATGTTATCCAGGTTATGGTGGAGAAGTCTGATCAAATGGAATGGTTTAGCAACCTGTCACACTAACTAATATTGTCTCGTTTTTTTACTTGTACACTCTTTTCTGAATCTCTTGTCTTATATTTAGATTGCAAGCCCCATGGGGCAGGGACTGTATCTGTGTTTATACAGCACCTAGCGCAATGGGGTGTTGGTCTATGACTAGGCTTCCTAGGCAATGCTGTAATCTAAACAATGAGAACAGAAATTTTCAGAGAGGTGCTAAAACCTGGAGTGACCTAGTCTACTCTGGAGGATCCTGCTCCCTGTTGGGACAAGGTTGGAAGGATTTAGACGCATCAGCTGGACCCAGCGCACTGAGGACAGGAGCGGCATGACCACAGGATCAGAAAAACAAGCAGAGTCACAAGAAGACACTGTGGTCTGACAGGACAAGCCTGCTTCAGCGAGGATTGCAGAGTTCACTGAGAGGGGAGACAGACTGTGTCCATTGGGACCAACATTTCTAGTCAACCCAAGTGTCTTACCTGGCAAATTCGGAAGCAAACACGCTGGTAACTGGCTGGTGCAAATGGTGCTAGGGTTGTGATCTGGAGCGTTAGGCAATTAACACGGTCGCTGAATGCTCTTAGCAGAGATACATGGAGCCCTGAAGAGGCGGCAGGTTGGGAGACAGGAGAGATTACAGTTAAAGGACAGCACTGGGGTATGACATGAGGTTAGAGCCATAATATATGCCTGGATTGTTAGAGCTGAGGCCAGAGTGGGTTTGCCTACACAGCTGCACCGGATGGCATGTCAACCCTTTGGCGAAAGTCGCCCCTTGTAGGAAGATGGACGGATGTGACGTAAAGCCTCTGGGACTAAATATGCCTGAGCAGTGATTCTTATTTCCGGCATTCCCCTGCGGTGCCATATTCAGGAAAGGAGAGACTGAGAGGTAACCATCCCAACCGCATTCGGGATTGCTGGGAGCTGACTGCACCCCTCAGGGCACACTGCTGATTACAGAGGGGGAGTAGCCAATAGAAGGCAAGAAATGGAAATCAGATTAGGACGGATGGCAGCAAGGAGCCAGTCTTTTGGACTCTCTCGTGGCTCTGAGAGCCAGAACCATTCTGTGAGGGGACCGGCTCGAGTCAGGGAGCACCCTATAAGCATTGGTCTGTGGCATTTTGCCCTTGGGGGAGAAGGCTTTGGCTTGTTGGGGAGCTTGATCAATAGATCCAACGTACCACTGTAAACAGCACTGCTTGCAGACCCCACCCGAATGCACACCCTCATTGCACCTGAGCAAATCCCTTTGCGGGGGGGAAGAGGGGGAGGAGGAACAACCATACAGGGTGGCCAATCTCTCAGGGGCCCCTCTGACAGCTCCTGCAGCAGAGTTTCGTCCCACTCTGGGGGTGTCTGTAGGAAGAGGCCTTGCACAGCCAGAGAGAGATAAGGAGATTTGTTTGGGTTAAATTCCAGTTTGCAGGGCCCGGCTGGGCAGAGGCCATCGGGGACAACTGAGCTTAGTTAGACTCAGAGCCTCAAAAAAGCCCAGGCTAGTCTTCTGAGGACAGGTATCTGCTGGCCAGAAGATGTGGAGGGGCGGGGAATGGGCGAGCCGGCCTGGGTATGTTGATTTTGTGGTTCCAGGGAATGTGGCTAGAGACACGATTGCTTGGCATTATCTGGGATTGAATAAGAGCCCTGTCATTAATAAACCATTGCGCTGGGAAGGGCTTTGTTGTCCTCATTCTGGGTCTCCTATGAACCTTCTTACCCTAACCCTGCCCTCCAGGCCTCCAGTCCACACTGAAGTCAGGTCTACACTGCAATAAAACACCCCTGGCTTGGCTGATGTGGGCTCACGGGGCTCTGGCTGCTGGGCTGGAAATCAGCAGCATAGGCCCCTCGGCTCCAGAACAAACCCAAATGTCCACACAGTCATTTTATAGCCCTAAGGCAGCCCCGGGTGTTTTATTGCTGTGTAGACAGATTCTTACATTAGACCATCAGCTCCGTGCAGCAGGGGCTGTCTTTTCGTGTTGCGTGGGCAGTGCCTGGCACAAGAGGGTCATGACTGCGCCCTGTCTAGGTGCTCCTGCGATTCTGCCGTCTTGTATTTCAAAAGGGAGCAGGGCATCAGGCACATGAAAAAACTGACCGGCCCTTTCGGTAGCACTCGAGAAGATGTTACGTTCCTCCACACACCGTCTGGAGCAAAGTGCAGCTTTCACCACGACAGGACAGCCTCGTGGCCACCCCAGGCCCGGCAAACCTGCTTTATGCCGAAATGAGAGAGCGACACTCATTTCAAAGAATCAACCAGTCTGACGATGGGGTCACCAGCCTCCGTCAGCCCGTCACCCAAGCTGCAGACGGTCGCATGCCCCCTTCAATTCCATGCCATATGCAGCACCTGGATGCCTATTTGGGGATTTCAGAGAGATGCAGGAGGAATCAGAGACATAGGCTATGTCTACACTTGTTAATTTAGGTCGACTTAGCATGTCCACACCTAAATTTTAAGTCAACTTTGGGGGGACCCTACAAAGTCTTAAGCTTAAGTCGACTTAATTTACAAGTGTAGACGCACCCATAGAGAGGAATCCCTTGGAGGCTGATGCATTCCCCAGTCTATCAGGCTACTTCTTGGGTTTGTGAGCCTACTCTGAGCTGCCCAGCCTATCAGCTAAAACCAGGGTGGGTTGTTTGTCCAGAAGGGGAAGGATTCGGGTTTTCTAACTGAAGGGCAGCCCTGTCAGAGGTAGAAAAGGATTCCCTCTGCCTCACACAGCATAAATAGATACCCAGTCTCTGGTAAAGTGCAGAGACTACGGGCAAGATTTTCAAAGTTGATTGCTAATATCGGGTGCCTCCATTTTGCAGTGTCGAAACTGAGACTCCTGAAAGCAGCTGAGTTTTCAGAAAGTGCTGAGTACCCCTTTCCCCGCATCTGGGAATTCAGGTCCCTTTAAGATACCTCCAGGTGGGCACCGGAAAAAACAAAGCACCCAACACCTCTAGTTGCTTTTGAGAACATTGGTCTGTTTATTTTTTGCTCAGCTTTCCTCTCTCCCTGTCCCTCTTTGTCTTTCTGGCTCACTCTCCGCTCCATCTGGTCTGTTGGACTAGATGACCAACGTCAACCAACACTGGGGGTTGGACTAGATGATTAGATTCCCAGCACCATTTTGTCTGCCTTGAGCATAACTCCCCCAGTGCCATCCAACACCCTAAAGAGGCACCCTGGTAACTCCTTCTGTTCCTCCCGCCTCATTCGTGCTGAATGACCAAGATGCCTCTTTGCATCAAGAGAGCATTTGGCTGTTGTCTCCCTCACGGGATCAGTTATGTCCTACTTCATCTGTCTTTAACCATGTTTGGGGAGAAATACTTTGGCCAAGGAAGGACCATCTGTGGAGAGAGCTCAGATGTGGGGAAGCGTCCTGGTCAGAGTGGCTGGATAAGCTGCACGGAGAACATTGCCCTGTGGATCTACGGCTACAGCCTCTGGACGTACCGCTCAGATAATGACTCATTCTTCATGACCTCCTGGTACCCACCAGGGCCTCTGAAGATCGTTGCAGTGATGGGGTTTGCTTTCCTTCCTCCCTGCTCCATGACAAAGAAACCAGACCGAGTAGATGGTTCCCCCTGTGCCCAGACCAATTCAACCACAACAAATCTGTGCCCCAGCTGCTGAGAAGGGTACAGGGATAAAACAAGAGAGTGACTCAGATCCAGTGACTCAGGCAGGGAAGGAAGGAACATGGGAGGGACAAGCTTAGGCTGGCACAAAAGACTCTTACCAATTAGGATGATTATTGCATTTACCCTAACGAGGGCCCAGGGGCACCAGCAACACTTGCTTCTGTTCCTACTCTTGTTCTTTCTCCTCGTTCTCCCCAAGCTGTCCCTTCCGGATCTTGCTGTGCTCACTGGCTGTACATACCAGGCAGCAGAACACATGTGCGCCAGATATCAGATCTGTGCAGCTGTCTGCTGCTGCTACTGAGCAGTTGGCAGAAAATGCCGTATGCCAGTTCTTCCATGCTCAGGATTGACCAAAGAGGCCGGAGGGGGACGAAGAACTCCAGAGAGAAACATCTGCCTGAGGTGTCCCAGTTCCACGCTTTCCCTCTCCCGGTGCCTATGAGGTTGCTTCGCCTGCTCCATGGTGGTTGGTGATGACCCAACACATTGCCCCCACCCTAAAACGTTAGAATTTGAGTAATGAACTTGATTGCTCACTCACCCACTTTTGGGTTGCGAAGCAGGTCTGGCTGCTCTGAGCCAGTTATTCACAGGTATAATGTTTTTGCAACACTCACAGATTCTGTAGGGGGGACAGGCTGCCAAACCTCTCTGTCCCTTTTCCTTTTCCTCTTAGCCTCCATGAAAGGATTTCGCAAAACTCTTGCAGCACTCACAGGAGAGTTATTGCCATAGAAACCGATTACACGCTGGGTACTGGCGAAGCAGGCTGCCCCAGAGACAGGCTCTGGGTTCACTCCGCGCCAGGCTCTGGCTTCTTTGCCCAGCACAGGCAGGACAAAGAGGTTGCACTCTGACTGGCTTATCAGTGGAGAGTTTCCCTGGTGGAGGGAATTCCTGGTGGCCCTAAATCTGGCTCGTGCCTCTCACTGTAGGGGGCAGAGTGAGGGTGAGCTTGGAGGTGGCTAAGCTCGGTTCCACTATGTGGATCTTCCACCAGCATAAATTCCCATCACAGCCACACGACAGTGTCTAGGAGTAGCCCCAGGGCTTCTTCAACTTCTCCAAGCCAGGGACAGTTCCTGGACAGCCATCTCATCTCCTGCATTAAGAATCTGGATGCAAGAGAGATTTGTGCCCTTTGGTTTTCAGTCTAGCTAGCTAGCTAACTAACTAACTGTGACATATTAAATAAGCCTGGATTTTCGACAGCTCTAACGCTCAGAGCAGACATTGTTAGCAGGAAGGCTCAGGCAGAGGATGTGGCATATATATAAGAACTTGGGGTTGGATTTCCACAGGTGAGAAAGTCTATGTCCACATTTGAGCTAGGGACGCGACTCCCACCTTGTGTAGACATATTGCGCTGGCTCTCATTGAGTGCCCCGAGGACAGCCCACCAGACCCCTGGATACCTTCACAGGACACTTGTGCTGCTAATAACTGCTGGTGGCGACAATGCTGGCTTTTGCATGTTAGTTCAATAAGAGCTAGCACAAGAATGTAAGTTTCCCATCTTCAAAGCGTCTGACGAAGTGGGATTTTCTCCCACGAAAGCTCATGTGATAAATAAATCTGTTAGTCTTTAAAAGTGCCACAGGACTCTGTTGTTTTTCTGCAATAGACTAACACGGCTCCCCCTTTGGGACTGGACTACACCAGCAAGGAATCACACCCCTCACCTGTAGTGTAAATGTAACATAAGTGACTTGGAAACCTTAATACAGTATTACCCAGGCATGTCTACACTAAAACATTGTCGACCCAACTCACATCGGCCTACAGGCGCCGGCAGCAGTTACATTGCTCATGTATATCTTCACGTTGGCCCTTGTGTTGGCAGTGAGTGGCACGATGCACTCAGGGGCGGTTGGGGCAGACTCAGAGCATGGGGCTGGAGAGTGGGCAGTCTTGGCTCCATCTCTGAAGGTGCCAGTAGAAGAACAGACAGACATGGAGTGGGTGGGGAAGCCAGAATTGTAGGGGGGCAAAGCCCCCGACAGCTAGAACAAGGTGGGAATTGTCGCCAGGTCTGTCTTCATTGCAGAGTTCATGGCATCATAGAATCATAGACTATTAGGGCTGGAAGGAACCTCATAAGGTCGTCTAGTCCAACCCTCGCACATGAGTTACTTCTCTGGAGCCAGCCCAGCTTGCTTCCAGGTGGCCACGCTGCAGAACAAGCTCTGCATCCATCCGGGTGTGGTGCTGAGATGCTTGGGGTCCTACTAAGCAGAGCTGGGCTAGGAATTCTTTCCCAGTGAATTGTGGGAGAACTTGTCTGTCCTTCCCAGACACCCAGGGGAATTTTGGGAAGGCCTGGAGAACCACAAGTGCTGAAGTGGAACTAGCCCATGTCCGCACGACAGAGTGGTCATGTTAGCAGCTGACGAGCTGTGCTCGTCCAAGTTTAGCCTCATTACTGATGGGGCAGGCACCTCACTATAAAAGCACTCAAGTTCTGGGTGTCCTGTGTGGACAGGACTGGAGTTGGGGCAATACCTGAGTTATAAGCAGCTGGGGAGGTCAAGGTTGGATATTAGGAAAAACTTTCTCACTAGGAGGGTGGTGAAGCATTGGAATGGGCTATCTAGGGAGGTGGTAGAATCTTCATCTTTGGAGATTTTTAAGGCTCGGTTAGACAAAACCCTGGCTGGGGTGATTTAGGGGGAGTGGTCCTGCTTTTTAGCAGGGTGTTGGACTAGATGACCTCGTGAGGTCCCTTCCAACCCTATTATTCTATGATTCTATGATTCTATAACCAGAGCTAAATTTGCAGTGAAGGCCAGCCCTCCATGGGGTGTCTCTGGAGCACATCACCTCTCAGAAGATACATACTCCATCCTCAGGACTGGGGAGAATGCCTCTGTATACGTGATCTGAATTTTATGCTGAGAGTTTATTGTAATTTCTTATCCTTTTCCTCCTCCTCCTCCTTAGGAATGCTGCCCGTAGGATCTTCTTGCCTCTTTATAAACCTGTGTGAAGTGGGGGGAAGAATTTGTAAATAAAGAGTAAAATACCAGGGCCCAAGGCCTGTAAAAAGACCTCTGTGTATTACTGGGCCAGAGATGTCCAGCATTGCTTAGTAAGATCTGGATTCCCACCTCAATCACACCTGAGTCATTCTGCGGTCTCCCCCCCCCCCCCCCCCCCGGAGCTGACGGAGTCGCTCCTGATCTACGCGGGGGTAACTGAGAACAGGTTCTGAGGCTGAAAGTTCTGCCATGTTTCTATTGCAATTTCCATTCTCAGCTGTGCCTCTTGCCTTCTCTCAGACTTTTGCTGCTGTGTTTGTTTATGAGCATGAGAAAGAATGCACATATACACAGCTGCAGGCGTGAGTCCCCCTAAGCTGAGCACACATGTTGCTTTCAAGCCCAGCGATGCATTCAACTGGAGAGAAAGGGTAAAAAAGATCTGTTGTTGAAGTAATGTCTGAATTCCCAAACACCTTGTACACCGGCTTCCTGATATTTCTCTAGACTTAAGCGTCAGAGCTGCAGCTGCCTCACACGTAGGGAAGGTCTTCACTCACAGCAGACCAATTATCTGGGATCGATTGAGCAGAAGTGGAGACCCAATTAATCCACCTGGAAGTCGACTAAACAAATTCACCCCTGGAAAAAGATTAATGCAGTGTTGACAAGAGGGAGTTTCCCATCAGCGCAGCGTAGTGGGGATGCCGTACTAATTAGAATTTAGGAAGTCAACTCTACATAGCTTGCATATCTCCTGTTGATTCCTAATTGCCGAATTTTGCAGCAATTCCAGGACTGAGAGAGCAGCTTGGTCCTCAGGTGAGTAAAGGGTTTTTGCATTTCAGTTTTCCTATTTAAAGAGTGTCTAAGGGCTAATCTACATGAAGAGTCACAGTGATTTAACAGAAGTCTACCCAAATGAGAACATTGCTCTGGTTTAAAACCCGTTAGGTTCCACAATTTGCAAAAAGGCTGTGTTTACCCTCTCACTTCGGTCTGGCTTCAAGTGATGAATAATAGGTTTAAACTAAGTCAAAATAAGCCATCCTCAAACTGAAAAAAAGTGTCCACATGGGTTATTGCACCCTTTTATCTAAGGGCTAGTCTTCACTGACAGAGACGATATTGCCGCAGTCATATCAACCTTCCCAATCTACTGGGTGGGTCTGAGAAGACCTGCTCAGTCAATTGGAAAGCTGATCTATTAAGACCACCCTGCAACTGGAGAAGCCCAGAGTCGAAGGGATCCCCACCACTTTTGACTCAGCACAGTGGACGTTCCTGGCGTAGGGCAGCCGAACTCAGATATGCAAATTATTTTAAGTAACTTGCCTATCTCCGTTCGATAGCAGGCCGTGTAGACCTGCCCTAAACCACTTGAAATGGTGCAGTTTTGTGTGTCAGAGAAAGTCTAATTTGGCCACATTCTGAATTGCGTTGGTGGAGGGGGCGGTAATAATTCCTATTATTTTAGAGGATGGTCGTTAAGAGTCTATTAATCTTTATTATTGTCATTTCTGCTGTATTTATGTAAGTAGAACTTACTCGGAAGGGCACAGTGAGCTTTAAAGACAAATAAGAACAACCGAGGGCTAAATTCTCATCTGTGATCTACTCTGATGTCACAAAAAGGGCTGAAAAACAGCAGTGGATTCCGAGTGTGCTTGAGATATCATCTGCTATTGACTACAGGGTCCTTGGATAGACCCTTTAAGGAAAAAAAATCTCTTTGCCTACCTTCCAGATAACTAGATCATTAATACTGGGGAGAAATAATGTCATGCAGTCACTTGTATATTTCACTCACCCTGGAAAAAGAGAATTAGGGACGTGTGTCTGTAGTCAGTGCTGTTCTGAGGCACTAGTGTAAAGCTGAGCTGTCTGAACTGTAGGATGCTCTAGGGGAAATCAAACAAGCCTGTTACTTTACCTGAATCATTTTAGAAAAGAAGAACAATAGTGGTAACATATCTGTTTATCTTAGACTCTGTAAAAACACTTGTTTTCAGCAAACCTAAATTTTGGGCCTATGGTAGCCTGGCAGTTTCCACTTAAATAAACCTCTTCCGTAGTTTGACTTTTAAAAAGAAAACCAACAAAAAGCACAAAACCTCTGAAGCACAAAAGAGATTGCATCTGTTCTTCTGACAAGGGCTCCTTTGTCCTGAATTTTTAAGGAAATGATTGTTTAAATATAGACATGTAAATATATAGCAAGGTGTTGTCACTCTTTTCTTCATAAAAACACTTCAGGGGCCATTTCTTGAGCATTGTTTATGTTCAAAAGCTTTCAAAGTTTTATTTCCTCTGTGGCCACATCAATGCTCTCTGTAGACTCTTAAGGCATCATCAAATGTTTCCTCATTAGATAACATCTTCACACCCTAATGATTTAGCTCCGTGAGTCATCTTCCCTTCTGCAGCACTGCATTCAGAATAGAAGGGTGACTGCACCTGGAACAGACCTCTCTTTCCTTGTCCCATTGGATAGAAACGTCTCCAGAACACAGTCACCTCAACCGGTGGCCACGGTACTGCGGTTGCTATTATTATAAATCATTTCTATTATGGCAGTGCCCGTGATGAGAACTGAGGCACAGACAACGGCACGGTCCTGGCGTCCAAGAGCTAAGAATTTGGGAGACACTGAATCAGATGAAGGGTGGGGAAAACACGGTGACAGTTACAGTGGTTTGTAAGTGACATGGATTTGTTTGTGGAGCTGTAACCCATATGCCTGAAAAGGCTATCTCTGAGAGACCTGCTGAGGGTGGGTTACTGTTGTTGGGCAGATTAGCGACCCACAACTGGAAACTTCCAGAAGCAGGGAGTGGTAGCAATTTGAGCATGCTCCACAGTGTACCCTGGGATGTTGTCAGTCAGATGACTGGAGAGCAGCAGCCTGAGCAGACAGCAGGCAGGAGCTGCCTTGAGGGGAGACCATGTGCTCAGTGTTCTGGAGAGGAGCTGAGCCAGGAGCGAACAAGATGTTTTCTCCATGTAAAGGAGTCATTTGTGACAGACCTTGCAGACATGCATATGGGACTGAGGGCTGGTTGCAGAGGAGAAGAGAAAGCCTGCATGGAATGCTACAGAGGATCCCAGCAAAGAAAGAAGAGGACAGCTATTTCTTGCCACTCAAGCTTCCACACTGGAACAGAGACTGTAGCTGAGAGTTGGGTGAACTCCACACAGACTTTGGGACTCTTGGGGATCTTTCATGCAAGGGATTGTTCTTGGTTAATTGTAGTTTGTTTTCTTAGGATAAGGTTTATTTAGTTAGTAGTTAATAAAGTTCATTGTTATGTTTGTTTTTAGTAGTATTTTAATGTGTGAGTGTAGCTCTGAGTAAGCTTCGCCGTGAGTCCTGTACAGACTGGATCCTGGGTCTCCAGCTGCTTTCCCCATAGGGGTTGGGAATGATTTCTGTGGGGCACTGGAGAAGGGCAATTTAATTAATTTTAGCCCACCTGAAGGTTACAGAGGGAAGGTCAATGGCAGGCAGGCAGTGAATATAAGCCCTAGTGGGGGTAAAAAAGAGGTTGTGACGAAGAGGAAATGACTGTAGATCCCACAGGCCTAGAACCCAGGTGTGAAGAATTACCAGGCAGTTAATAGCTCCCGGCTGCACCACTTCCTATAACCCACCATGGACACAGACCATGGGAAGTTCCACCTCAAAGGTTTGACAGGCAGCAGTCCCTTGGCTCCTGATTGGCTGCCTCCCTATATAAACCTCAGGGGCCTTCCAGGAACTGTTCAGGCACCACTGTGGATCAGTTGCTCCTGCCTGTTCTCCTGAATTCTTGGCTTGATGAGGATTTTGTGTCCTGAAACCTGGCTTGGACTTCGATCCTCACCATCGAGCGTGGCCTGGCACTGATTATGAACACCTGTGCTACTCCTAGCCTCAAGTGGGTCCCTGCTTTGACCCTTGGTCCTGTCTGCCCTTGTTGGGATCCTGACAGAGACCCCTGAACTTTTCTGAAAACTCCTTCATCTATTTTCTGACCTATCAAGCAGGGACCAATGCCCTTGTTTCCCATCCCTTCTCCTCAGGCATCAGCTCCTGCAGAAAATGAAGGCCTATCTGACATCTGATCCGAGCTGAATGGGAAAAGGTTTTGTTCTTCTGTTCCCCCCTCCCCCCCGCAACAAATTGGTGCAAATAGAGGCGTTTTTGTCAAGCTGGTCTTCAAAACCTGTTGCTGAAAATTGCACATTTTCTAGGTGTGGACAACATTTTTCAGTTTGTTTGATGGAAACCCAAAGCAACTTTCTCCAGAATGGATGTGTCCTGTGGAAGTTGTTCAATCTACGGTACTTACCTGGCCCCTCACTGTAGTATGGGGGCCCTCATAATGTCTACTGTACTTATCCTCCCAACGCTTCTGTGTGGCAGGTCATGCCATTATTCCTTCATAAAGATGGAAAACTGAGGCACAGAGATATGGGGTGCATCTATACTATGATTTAAAAAACCTCCAGCACCGAATCGAGCCCAGCCTGAGGTGGAACGTCCACACTGCAATTTTATAGCCTTACAGGCTGAGCTCTGTGATCCTGCATCAGCTGGACCAGGCATTCTGCGTGTGTTTTATCGCAGTCTAGATGTATTCTAGGGGTCAGATCATTAAAGGTATTTAATTGCCTAACTCCCATGGTGAATGAGAGCTGGATTGGGCCCCTAAATGCCTCGAAAAACCAAGCCCTACATGTCTTCCCCAACTTTAGACAGGAGCTGCAGTACGACAGGGAATTGAACTGGGTTCTCCCAGGCAAACTCCCTGACCTTCTTCTTGAAAAATGCAACTTTTCATGAGCAGCCGTTTCAAACGAATAACTTCGAACAGCTCCAGTTCAGGTGATGTGTTGCCTACAGCTGTGAAGGCAGGCTGCAGTGATCAAAGCTGGCCGTTCTCCACCTTGGTAGGCCAGCCTCTGGGCCGATGGGAGCGCTGCTCCCCGCTGCGGACAGCAAGCGCTGTCTACGGTGTGAGGACACATTGGAATAGAGGATTGATGTAGGTACCCAATATGGGCTCTCATGACTCGAATGCAAAGAACAGCAGAGCTACCTTGTCTGTGACATTGCCTCCAGCTTTCCTGCTCCTGGGGGGCCTCTCAAAGGGCACCTCTCAGAAGATGCTGAGAGTTCCTATTCCATGTGCTTCTCTCTCTCACTCACTCCTGTACTGCTCAAGGACAGCCTCTTCCAAGCCAAACCCTCCGCCCCAACCCGGAACTGCTGGATGGAGGCTGCCTCAGTGGAACCTGGTGCCCCAAAGTTTGAAGACAGAGGTGCCGCTGGTCTGGCCTTTCCTCCCTGGCCCATGCTGCCCCCAGTTCTTCTCCCAGGAGAGGGCTTTTATAGGCCTTTCCCCCAGAGATGAGGATCTTGTACCCTGTCTGGGCCTCCAAGCCATATGCTTAAGGGATTTCCTAACGGTGGTATGTGGCAAGGAGCAATACCGATGGCCGGAACCACAGATAAAGTTGTATTAGTCACCCGCAATTAAGCAACACATCGTCATTTCCCCGAGTCCTCTGCGTTCTAGCGTTGCACAGACCCAGATTCATGAGACAGCATCTTCCCCACACGCGGGTGTTAGGTGTCTGTGATGCAGAACAGCTTGTCATTTCCCAAGGCTGATGTGTTCCTAGAGGACGCACGCACCACAACGCACACACACAGACGCACTGCATCCCAAAGAACCTCGCGCTGCCGACTCCCTTGTTCACACAGGATGGCTGGCTGGGGTTGGAGTCTCTGTAGGGCTCAAGTGATAAATACTGAATATGGGGAAATTCCCTTCTCATTGGCCTATCCCCCGAGGACGTGAAAGCCCTTTCACAGCTGGTCTGACACGCAACTACTGCTACCGGTCCATATGATTCCAGTGGGATCCAGAGGCACTTTCAATAGCTTGGTGTCTTTCTTGGACCTGGTCTATATGGAAGCCCAAGAGGTGCATTCTACTGGGCTATTGTGGGAACACTCTTCCCTTGGTAGGCCTGGGCTGATCACCAGCAGAGCAGGAACGCTTCAGCTCAACACACGAGGAACGAAGCAGGGACTGTTAACTCTGTTTAGACCACCTGGAAACAGCTGGCCTACTTCCTAGCACTGCAGATGCCTTCTGCATGGATACCCCCTTAGCCATTAGCCCCCCTCGGCGAATGCTGCTTGGGTGAGCCAGGAAAGTTCAACGGCACAGTAACTGCGTGTTACTGGGGCGTACCTGAATCTGACGGGGCCGCCGCGGCTCACTTGTAATCTTCAACGCATGTAGGACAGCCTTGGGACGAGGATGTAGACCTCTCGGAC
Organism: Pelusios castaneus; assembly: GCA_007922175.1. NCBI lineage: Eukaryota > Metazoa > Chordata > Testudines > Pelomedusidae > Pelusios > Pelusios castaneus. The sequence goes on along the minus strand of ML685900.1, from coordinate 2,074,405 downwards.
ATCTTAACCCAAATCCTGTAGGGCTTAAACAGCAACAGGAGTGGTGCTCGCCTGTGTTAGCAAATCGCAGAGCACTCCACCGACACCAACCCACACGGCATCCCTGTGGAGTTACCCCCCCAGCTTACAGGTGGATAATTAGCGTGCAAAGTGATTTGCCCAAGAGTCAGTAGCAGGTTGGGGACAGGACCAAGGATACGTGGGCTTGTTCAGCCATGGAATTTTCTCTCCTCATAAGTCATGATTTCTAACCTTTATGGCTCCTGTTCTCCAGATGTAGCTCTTTTTTTTTCAGCAATGCATTACAAGCTCTCTTAATGCTGAACGCCACACAGCTGGTTGAAAGACTGTGATCTTTCTACAGCGGTTTCGGTTCCCCCGTGTTCCCTAAGAAATGTGTGTGCAGGGATAGCCAGTGGGAATGTGGTACTGGCCGGTTTGCTTTGCACTCTCCTATCTGGCATTCAATCTCATTCCACGACAGTAGCAACAACACAGTGCAAGAGGGCGGAAATTCAGAGCACAAGGCCACTAACCACAAGGTTTTCAAGGAAAAAGACCTTCACACACGCACGCACACGCACATCTTTTGAAATGTTCCCAGTGTAAACTTGAGACAGGGTTGATCGCACATCTAACCACCCTCATTTCTCAGCCACCAAAGGAACAGTTCTGTCAGTCATCTGATGCAGTCCTTCTATAATTTGATACTTTGGGAGGGGAGTTGGGGAGGTGGGGAGGGGAGGGATGGCTTGGGTTTTACCAAAGCACATTTGTCACAGTGATATTTTAGCATGGGATCAGCTTTGGGTTGTGCAAACTTTAATTTAATAAAGAGACCCAGACGGTTCAAGTGTACAAAATGTTCTCGCTTGCTGAAAAAAGTTAACAATGGAAGGAGATCAATCATTACAAAGGCGTACTTATTCTTGAATTGATTATTCCACCAAGATTTCCCATTTGGTCAATCTTTTTTTTTTTTTAAGTGATCTGGAAGGCAAGACACGCAATATGCCCTGTAATAAACTGTGGCAGGTGCAGGGTGTTTCTAAATGAAGACTATGACATAAAAATTGTTAACAATAGGATGGTGAGGAAACTTCAAGTGTTGAATTCTACTGGATGGACTAAGGACTGCCCAATTGCGCGCCCAACACCAAAAACTGGTCCATTAGTTCATGGGGCAGCAAGGATTATGCTGTTTGGAGTAGGTAGATTTGCAGGTGAGCCGTACCATTGCAGCAAAGTTCTGAGCTGTTGTGTGGGGCTTCAGATGCCAACTGTGTATGCCAGTTGGCCATGGATTTGAGCAAGTGAAGGGGCTCAGAATTGGTCTGAGTTTGGTGGATCGGCCGCCTCGTTAGCACATATAGGTATGTACAGAGAGAGAAGGTGGGTGTATGTGATGACTCACTCGGGAGAAGAGATCCCTTACTGTTCCCATCACAAGGTGGATACAAGTGATTCAGAGGCTTGGACTGATCCAGTCACCTGGACAGGGTTTTGGAATGGTGCTGGCAGGTGGGAGGCACTTGGTGAAATCCACAGCTGATGAAACCCGAGTGCCACGCTGTGGTGTCTTTCCAAGAGGGCTGTCGCTATAGTGTGGGCTTGGTGTCCCTCATCCCGCTGTCTGCGATGGCCATTTTGAATTCACTCCTGAACATCCCTGTGGCCACTTTGCTTTGAGAAACAGCAACAGCCATGCTGGCCCTGAGACAGACGGCCTCGCAGATGCTATACGGTGAGCAGCACGCCTTAGTGGTAGTGCACCTTCCAAGGTATTCTGGCAAACCACCTCAACAGACGGCAGGAGAAACAATGACCCTGAAAATATCTCCCCAAGCCCATGTGGCTGGCACAACAGGCCGCAAAGCCAGCACTCCTGAGAGGCTGGAAGGTGTGACCATTTTTGTCATTTAATCCTACTCCCAGGGGCTCGTGCCCTGACACAGCCAGTCCCACAGGTCACTGCCAACGCGTGCCGTTTGTCCCACCCCTCTGCCACACTTTTCAGCTGGCCGGGAGGCCAGGTTGAAAGGAAACAGAACTCCTTTGTTGGCACGATCCTATTTCCTTTTCTCAGCCCATTGCACACAGTCGTAAATCTTGCTCCATCTCCAGGCACATCATTTCAAGAGCTGCTCAGTCAAAACTGGCAAGTGCCCCCCCTCCGCCCACTCCCCCTTGAAGCCCTGATACCTGAGGCGAGTGGGGAAGAAGGACACCGGGAGAAATTGCAAGGAAGAAGATGCAACAGGAGAGAGAATCAACAGGGCAAAGTAGGGCAATGGGCCCAGTATCTTAGGTGCCTGTACACAAATGCGAGGAGCCTGGGAAACAAGCAGGAAGAATTGGTAGTACTGGCACAGACCAGGAACTCTGATATAATTGGAATAACAGAAACGTGGTGGGATAACTTGCGTGATTGGAGCACTGCCATGGACGGATATAAATTGTTCAGGAAGGACAGGCAGGGAAGAAGGGGGGGAGGAGTAGCGCTGTATGTAAAAGAGCTGTATGACTGCTCGGAGCGCCGCTATGAAAGTGGAAACAAGCCGGACGAAAGTCTCTGAGTTAAGTTTAGAGGAGAGTGCAACAAGGGGGATGTCGTGGTGGGTGTCTGCTATAGACCCCAGACCAGAAGGAGGAGGTGGATGAGGCGTTTTATGGACAACTAACAGAGGTTTCCAGATCACAGGCCCTGGTTCTCATGGGGGACTTCAATTATCCTGACATCTGCTGGGAGGGCAATACAGCAGTGCACAGGCAATCCAGGAAGTTTTTGGAGAATATTGTGGACAACTTCCTGGTACAAATGCTGGAGGAACCAACTAGGGGCCTTGCACCTCTAGACCTATTGCTCACAAACAGAGAAGAACTGATCGGGGAAGTAGAAGTAAATGGCAACATGGACACCAGTGACCATGAGATGGTAGAATTCAGGATTCTGATCAATGGAAGAAAGGAAAGAAGCAGAACACACACCCTGGACTTCAGAAAAGCAGATTTTGGCTCCCTCAGGGAACTGATGGGCAGGATCCCTTGGGAGCTGATCTGAAGGGGAAAGGTGTCCAAGACAGCTGGCTGTATTTTAAAGAAACCCTGCTAAGGGCACAGGAAGATACCATTCTGATGTGCAGAAAGAACAGCAGATGAGGAAGGTGCCCAGCGTGGCTTAGCAGAGAACTCTGCATTGAGCTGAAACATAAAAGGGAAGCTTACAAGAAGTGGAGGCTTTCACAGATGACTAGGGAGGCGTATAAAGATATTGCTCGGGCCTGCAGGGATAAAATCAGAAAGGCCAAAGGACAATTGGAGTTGCAGCTAGCAAGAGATGTGAAGGATAACAGAAAGGGGTTCTATAAGTATATCAGCAACAAGAAAAGGATCAGAGGTGGTGTAGGTCCCTTACTGGATGGGACAGGCATCCTCGTGGTGGATGATGCGGAAAAGGCTGAAGTACTCAATGCTTTTTTTACTTCAGTCTTCACAGGGAGGGTCAGCTCCCAGACTACTACTCTGGGTAATGCAGAATGGAGAAAAGAAGAGTGGCCCTTGGTGATGGAAGGTCAGGTTAGGGACTACTTAAAGAAGTTGGATGTGCACAAGTCTATGGGGCCGAATAAACTGCATCCAAGGGTGCTGAGGGAGTTGGCCAATGTGATTGCGGAGCCGCTGGCCATTATCTTTGAAAACTCATAGCAAATGGGGGAGGCTCCCGGATGATTGGAAAAAGGCAAATATAGTACCTATCTTCAAGAAAGGGAAAAAGGAGGATCCGGGGAACTACAGACAAGTCAGCCTCATCTCAAGCCCTGGAAAAATCATGGAGCAGGTCCTCAAAGAATCCATCCTGAAACACTTGGAGGAAAATAGAGTGATCAGGAACAGTCAGCATGGATTCACCAAGGGCAAATCATGCCTGACCAACCTCATTACCTTCTATGATGAGATGAGTGGATTTGTGGATGCGGGAATAGCTGTCGACATGATATACCTCAACCTTAGCAAGGCTTTTGATACTGTTTCCCACCGCATTCCCATTGGTAAGTTAAGGAAGTATGGGTTGGATGAGTGGACTGTAAGGTGGATAGATGACTGGCTAGATCATTGGGCTCAGTGGAATCAATGACTTGATGTCTAGTTGGCAACCAGTAATGAGTGGAGTGCCCCAGGGGTCGGTCCTGGGGCCGGTCTGTTCAACATCTTCATTAATGATCTGGATGATGGGATTCATTGCACGCTCAGTAAGTTCGTGGATGACACCAAGCTGCGGGGAATGGTAGACGCACTGGAGGGCAGGGACAGGCTTCAGGGAGACTTGGACAAATTGGAGGATTTGAAAGAAATCTCAAGAGGTTCAACAAGGACAAGTGCAAAGTCCTGCACTTAGGACGGAAAAATCCCATGTACTGCTACAGGCTGGGGACCGATCGGCTAAGTAGCAGCGCTGATGGCTTCTTGTTTACTCTTTGTGGCAGGGGATTCTCCATTCCACTGATTGAGATCATGCCAATGGGGCCTCATTCTTGGCAGGTCCCCAGACATGGCTGTAATTAACAGAAGACATTATTGAATTGACAAGCTCCCTATGACCTTCAATTGTGTGACAGTGCTGAATTTTCTCGAAAGGGTGGCTTGGTTAAAGCCCATTGGTCTGGGATAGTGTTCTGCTGGTTTATCTAGGCTGTAAAGCAGACAGAGAAGACAGCTGGTTTAATGATTTTTTCAGGGTTTTTCATTGAAACTCTGATAGGATATAAAACAAGAAGGGCCCAGATGAGTCAGGTGAAACATTATATATCAGTTCACCAAATCCCAGCAACAAATTGGGCCTGGCAGATTAAATGAAGCCATCCCATAGGCGATGGTATGAAAAAGGGTGGTTTGGGAGGGTAGACTCACAAGCCAACACCTTGAGCCGGGAGCCACCGATCCTAGCCAATGGGAGATGCCAAGATGAGGGTTGTCACCTACGGCCCACTCCTTAAAGGCAGACAGGCCCTGACTGCCCCACACTCCCCCTTCCATCCTATAACCTAGAGGTTTGAGCACTCATTGACGACATGGGAGACCACTCAGCCTGATGGCGTCCAGGGACCTGAACCCGGTTCCCCCACATGCCACATGAGGACCTTGAACACCGGGGAGACAGCACCCCCTCCAGCTCACTCAAGGTCCCAATGAAGCCCTGTTGCGGGGTGGCAAGTTTACACATGGGGCATCAGGTATAAGGTGGTTTTGCACATGCCCACCATTTATAGGGTTAGGTGGCCGCTGAGCAGGGATTTGGAGAATCTACATTTTGAATTTAGCTGCCTGCAGCAGCAACTACATATTTAAATATTTGGGGACCTAGCCCTTAGTCATTCTGGACCTCTGTCCCCCACCTGTGAAACAGGATAATAACACTTCCTTTCTCCCATCCTTGGTCTGTCTTGTCTATTTAGATTGTAATCTCTTTGGGCAGGAACCATGTGACAGCCTGTTTCTCTGTACAGCCCCTAGCACAGGGGGCTCTGATCTAGGCTGGAACCTCCCAGAGCTACCATAACAGAGGTGGCTAATGTGTGATCCACCAACTAAACATTTCCCTGCCTTTTATAGCCAATGAGTCATGGCTTGCAGGCACCTCCAGCCACAGCGTGCAATGCTCCCTCTTGAGCTGAGCAGTGAGTAAAAGGCAGCTTAGATCAAGGAGCTCTGTGATGTGCTAGGACCTGCCATCTATTCTGAGGAAACCTGTGGGTTAACAGTGAGACTGGCCACACTCAGCTCCGCCTTATCCACACGTGTGTGGCTGGGACGGTACCATGTGGACTCCCCACTCGCAGAGCAACAGACAGAAATAAACCACTGTAGAAATGTCATTCCCCACCTGCTCATTGGTCTCAGGTCTATAAAGGTCAGAGCAGCCGCAAGGCGTGATATGTGGCAGCAGGTTCGTAGGGCAGGGATCCAATACAAGCTCACAGGGAAGGAAGCTGCCAACGCTGTGGGATTTGTTTCTTAATCAAGCAAAATTTCCTTTCCTGTAACCCCAGACTTATGAGTTAGTATTTCTCATGTCAACTATTTACAACGAGAAATGAGTGGAGCAATGCCAGGTTTCCATGGGATGTAGGAAAATCTGGGTCCAAATCAAGTGAGGGGTATTCCCTGTAATTCCCTTAATATTAAACCATTCCCTCCTCCATCCCTCCGCTCCCCAAATTCCCTTAATTACTTTTGTAGATTAATCTGCACATACAAGACATAGCAACTCTAATCCTACGACCTCAGAGTATTTACCCGGCATTCATTAACCATCCAAACTCCTGCAAGAGAAGGAGGCACCACCTCCATTTTACAGTTGGGGAAACTGAGGCACACAACAGTGGCAGCAACTTGCCCAACTAGCAGCACTCGGAACAAAATCCCGGAACACTAATATCCTGCCCCAGGTGCTATCAGACCCCCTCCCAGAACCAAAGGAGAGGCACCATCTGTAGGCATGGCATTGTGGGGAAATCAAGGAACAAAGTCAAAGGATACAATAGCCTTGGCTTAATATGCTAAAAGCCGCTCCCCACTCCCTCTTGAAGGACATTGGATGGGAGAAGATGACCTATTGAGGGTCCTGGGGACTTCCCACCCACATTTAAATGCCACCCCCTCCCCAGAGTGTCAAGAGAGAAGCCACTGGACTCAGAGCTCACATAATTCTGGGGGACAAAAAAGAGAAAACAGGGATGGGAGTGGGGGACAGAGTACCAAAAGCAGAGAGACAGAAGGGAACACCAAGCAGAGAACCCCAAACAGTTCCCACGGCTCCTCAAAAGCGGCCAGGGAGCCAGTGGACACAGGCTAAAGGAGCTCTGTCCAGACCTGTGACTCCAGGGAGGAGCAGAAATAGGCCCAGAGTCACAGAGCGCCTCCCCATCCAGCTTCCTGCTCCCGGTGTGGTGGACAGGCACTTTGGCCAGCAGCAAGAGGAGGTTGATGAGGCGGTCTCGTGGTTTTGTGGGGACATGGATGAGGTGCACATAGATCAGGAGGTGCAGGAAAAAGTGCAGGAAGAACCTGAGGAGGAGGTCCTCTGGAGGAGTGTGAAAAGGGGCTGCAACCTGGCGCAACCCAGGTAGATGTGTGCCACGGTGTTCCTTTTGCTGCCAAAGGGGTAGGAGCCAGAGGAGGTGGTGAAAGGCACACGCCCATGTTTGGAAGGAAAGGAAGGAGAACAAGTCACAAGTGAAATCCAGGCACTGGTCTCAGTCCATCCCCAGGAAGTCAGGGACAACAAGACCCAGTTCATGCATTCCCATGGATAGTTGGGCTGATTGTAAAGAAACCCGAGGCCATTCATTTCAAGTCACTGTGTCTGATACAATCCACATCACTAGCACCCAGAGCCTTAAGATACTTAGGGTTTTAATGTTCACTGATTTCACTGGACATTGGGAGCCTAAGTATCTCTGGGGATCTGGGCCCCACAGCCTGATGCCATTCACCACTTGGAAAGACCATTTGGGACCCGTGGGGATGATTCAGGCTAGCAGCAACGGATGCAAAGCCGCTCCTTAAGTGAAGAGCTTCACTGATTAAACAAGCAAGATGAAAGGTGTTAATAAATACACCCAGAAGATTTAAGTTCCACATAGCATTCTCCTGAAGGTAAGGTTCAGCTCCTAGGACCAGAGAAACACCCTCTAGCCTTTGACAAACTTTCCTCTCCCCACTCCCATTTAGAAGTTGGTACAGCCCCTTTCAATTGTCCCAACTCTCTGAGGGGTGGAACACCAATGGAATCTTCCCCCTGGCTCCGCCCCTTGTCAGTCTCCATAAAAGGGTGGAGACAGGCCACACCCCACCCTTAAGGAAGCCACAGCTTCAGCTTGTTCGTTGTGGTCATTGGGGCTCCTGCCCTTGCCCTGGGCATCTGTGTCCTGAGGCCTCTTCTCAAGGCTACCTGAGCCTGGCTCCATGTAAGTAAGAGGGTGGAAACGCATGGGGCTCAGTTCAGGTGCTGTTTAAGTGTGGGGGTCTGTACAGGGGTCTTTTCTCCCCCTGCCTACATCTGCAGGTCTTTTGATCCGCTCATGGGTTACTCTGGCCTATGTGATGCTGTTTGGGCATTCCAGGTCACGTGCTAGTGAAAGGAGTCCCTGTGCCATAGCGGTGGGGAGTGAAATATGATTCTGCCTTGATTGGCCGTGTTTTCACTTGAAATCGGACTCTGATCAATAAACTACTATTTGTTTGATCTAAAGCTGTGTGGTCTTTAGAGGGTGTGGATGTGGGAGGCTGGGCACAATCCACTTCTTTATGTGATCAGACTAGAGACTAGGGTGGTTGGGAGTGGGTCCCAATCCCTGTAAGGCAGTGGCTCCTGGTGTGGGATCTGGGGCCAAGGTGCTTGCTTGGAGACCGACACCTGTGTGGCTAGGGATCTTACACCCCTGCCTGGGCCCAATGACACACTGCTGGCTAGTGTGGCCTGACTCAGGAGTGAGGGGTCACCCAGCAGGGCAGGGTGAATTGGGGTTCAGGAGTGGGTTTGAAGGGTCATAGCAGCACACCAGACCAGATCTGGGGAGCAGCCTGTTCAGGGAAAGGCTGGGCTGGCAGAGGGTCTAGATATGTGCCCAAGTCTGGAGCCAGGAGGGTGTGACAGATGATAGAGTGCACCCAATCTAACCCAAGCCTGTTAATTAGTTTCTCATTGGTCTAATCACTCCAAAGTCAACTTCATTCATCCCACACACACACTCACCCCCAAGCTAGAAGTCCCATCCCCACTCCCATCGCATCTCCCATTATTACATATTATTTCTGGAAGTAGCTGTCTCTCTAAAATACCAGAGCCATACAGGTCCAGTCTTGAGCACTCATTCAGCTAAAACTCTCCAGTGAAACCAAAGGAAGTTTGCTTGAGTAGGAGCCTGGGGGTCTGCTCCCTTATTTAGGGAGTGGGACTTTGGCCGAGATTTCCATTTGGGTTTTTTTAACATGTAGTGAATTCCTCACGGTTCTTGGAGCAATTGTACTTGCTGCGTACGCTGGTTGTAGGGGCCTCAGATCAGCGGCGTCTGGAGACGCATTCCTGAAGTACTTTTATTGTTCTCCTTGTTGTACAAGCATCACCAAAGAAATACCAGGTGTTTCCAGAAATTACTATTGATTTGGCAACTGTGTTTACAAGGCTAATCAATGTCTCCCCGACACACCAGATATTTGTGTGATAGACTTCCTTAGGTGCTTTCTAGTGCCTGTGATTTGTTCATCATAAATAAATGATTTTATCCTTTTTCCTGGAGGGGTGCCCGGGAGGAGCGGGGTGGGCTGCCATTAAAGCGACACCTTCCTCTCTGAGAATTGAGTCTATCTGTCCCTTTGGGATGGGTAATTCCACCCTTAACAGCTAGAAGGAAAAAAGACCATGGGGTGTATGGATTGGTGACTCAACTTCAGCCTTCGAGCTAAGCCACTGGGATCTAGGAAAGCTGGCATGACATCCCCTTCTCTCCCCAGTTATTTTTCATTTCTGCTGCTGCCTCAGCAGCTCTGGTTGGGGGCACAAAAGGCTCCTGTCACAGGGGTGCTGGGTCTGGGAGTAGAACTGGATCAGAGCAGGTGAGCCCAGTCCAGCCAATTAAAGGGCACCGAGCCTCTAAAGGACTGCAAGAAGACAGGACATTAGGGAGTGGAATGGAGTGATTGGGATAGGCTGTGCCTGGGGAAGGACAGCTACTGCAGAGAAAAGCTAACTCGTGTGGTGGGTTCCTGGAGCAAAGGGCCAGGTCTTCAGGAGATAGCAGAGCTGACTGGGAAGCCGATAGGAGGGGAGTGTCTGAGACCCCAGGGAGGAGCAACCCTGTCCTCTGATAGCTCCTTGAAGGGACTTTCCACACCAGCTGCAAGCACCAGACTTGTGAAAGAGCCTCTTCCAGGACTGGGGCTCATCCAGCTGGGTTCAGCCCCTTGCCCTGCTACCAGACTTCATGACCTTGGGCGAGTAACACCCGCTCACTGCACCTCCATCCCTGGCTGTAGAATGGGAATAGTGTTCCTCCATGCAATCCTGGAAGTGAAGGTAGGTCTTGGGCTCATAAATCCTTGGTTTCCTAATTCTAGTGGGGGCTTCCTTTCCCCATCAGAATCAGATTTGTATATTGCACAAGCTCCTGTGCACGACACCCAATGTACAATGAAGTGAAATGTTGGCGTGGGACTGGAACCACTCTGCACATAACGAGATGTCTGTTTAACGCAGCCCCAACATCCGAGCCAGTGGAGTTAAGTTTTCCAAATGTCTCTCCTGCCCTTTGATTTTTTTGGCCTGGAGTCTTTTCAGGCTTAGCGGGAGATGTAACTGTTTCTAAAGCTGGACATTTTCCTCTAATAGCCAGCAGCTGACATGCACCGCAGTCTCTCTGGACTAGTGACTTAGGCATGGGAATGGAAAAATACCCAGCACAAATTCATTGCAATGAGCAGAGCCAAGAGGGGACTCTGTAAATACCTTCGCTCTTCATATGCCCCTGGGTTTCCCCTTTGTTTACTGACTTCCCTGCTCGTTTTCAAGCCACTAAGGTCATTTCTAGTTAATAGTTGGCTAGAAATCAATAGACTGAGCGATGGTTAAAGATAAGATTTAATAATCTTGATCAAATGCTAGTGACTTTCGTCTCTCCGGTGCCAGGGGTGGTGGGGCAGGGGCAGGTGGCTTTTGTGCAGAAACTTCATTCACATTCCAGCTGTGCAAACTCCATTCAGGGTTGGTATCTTTAAAAATAAATAAATGAAAGAAGCCACCATGGTCCGGCCCAGGAGAAGGGAGCTTAGGGCTCTGCATTTAGGACCTGATTGAAGTCAACTTCAGTGGGTTTAGATCAGGGCTATCCCAATTGTGGTAGAGGTTCCTGTGTTGGCCTGATGTTCTCCAAGACATGCTCAATCCTAACTAGCCAGTTCTCGTGGCTAGGTTTTGCAAAATGTTGTTACTTTGTGCATCAATGCAGCCAGGAAGCATTGCAACTTCGTGATTAGAGCTGGCCAAACAGTTCGGACTGGCCTGGGATTTTTCAAAGGGGATTAAAGGAGTTAAGCACATAGGGATGGATTTTAAAAAGCATTTAGGCTTCTAACTCCCATTTCAATCAATGGGAGTTAGGCACCTACATTTTAAAATGCCTTGCCTTAAGGCCTAACCATCATAGACTTTCAGTGGCAGTTGGGCATCTAATTCTAAGGACTCTTGAAAATCTCAGCCTAACATGTTTGCAAGTATTTTCAGGAATGCACCAAAGCTGGCTTACTGTGATTAGAAAGGAAGGATGGATGGCCTAGGTTAGGGTGCTAGCTTGGAACTTCAGAAACCCATGTTCAATTCTCAGTTCTGTTTGACCTTCAGCAAGTCATTTACTCGCCATCTGCCTCAGTTTCCCATCTTATACTGTGGATAGCAGCACTTCCCTGCCTCAAGGAATGTTGTGAGGATAAATGCCTTACCCGTTGTATGGGGCTCAGATATGCCTGTGATGAGGGCCAAATAGGTATCTGAAGTAAATAGATAACTATTTGCAGGTCTTCAAAAAACTGCTGATCTCTGCAAATCCTGAAAGTTTCAGAAATTTTAGCTTGATTGGTCATTTGAAAATTCATACCAGAAATTTGATTTTCTCTGTTGCTGTTGCTCTGTTTTTAAAAAAGATACATCCAATAGGCAACAGAGAAAATACCCACTTGTATATAGTTCTGGTGATGACTCGCGCAGCATGGATTACGTGACAAGTCAGGTTGTTTGCGAACAACCAGTTGCCTAGAAGTCATTGGAAACTATCTTAGAATACTTAGGAATAATACATTTATTTGTAAAACAAACAAGGAGTCCTGTGGCACTTTAAAAGACAAACAAATTTATTTATAGCATGAGCTTTCGTGGGAGAAAATCCCACTTGTTAGTCTTTTAAAGTGCCTCAGGGCTCCTTGTTTGTTTTGCTGAACGAGGCTAACATGGTGACCCCTTTGGAACATGTCAACATTTATTTGTAGAAAACCAGGATGTGTTTTCAAGCGATTGACCAGCAAAAAGATCAGGGCTCCATTTATAACAATCATTATTTGAGACCAAGAGTTCAAAGAGCTCTAGCAATGATATCGCTGAGTCCTTTGAGTTGTGAGATGAGTGAAGGAAAAGGTGGGAAATCATGGTAAAGATCTAAGGTCTGGGAAGAATATCAAGCCATCCCATACAGCCAACTTTCTGACACTGTCTTCCTGAGACACAAATGCAAATAACATTGCAAATTTCTGAGAACTCGCATCTCTGTTCTATGTGCAGTTTCAGAATCATAGACTATTAGGCTGGGAAGGGACCTCAGGGGGTCACCTAGTCCAATCCCCTGCTCAAAGCAGGACCAACCTCAACTCTAAGTCCAAATCAACAGATGAAGGTCTAGTTATGGGACTGTTCAGTTATTGGTGCCCAGCAACAAAGCATGCCTTGCTAAACTTGGGATGGTGATGTCATAATAGGGATCCCAGAAGGAATCTTGCCAATTTTGGAGATTATCTCTAGGTCTAGATTTCAGCTTGACACACTCAGATGATTCCTGGAGAGGCTGGCTGAGTTAATTCTCTGCCATTGGTGCAGCTTTCCCCCCTCTTCTTCTCTGCCACTGGCAAACCATAGGGTAGTCTTCTGAGGGCTGTAACATTTAGGTCTAAGTTTGGTGGTTGGGCTTGGAGTGTGGATGACTGAGGCTGATCTATAGGGAGTGGCTGATCTATAGGGCATCGTACTAGATGTGGTGGCTCTCTCTTGCCCTATGGGTCTATCTCCATGGTTAAATCATCATTTAGGAGGTTAAACTCTCCAGGGTATTGCTCCAGAGAAAACAACCTTCCAGTCCACCTTTTACCAAGCCTCATCATCTGTTGGCATTGAAAGGGAGTCATGCCCTTGAAGTCCATGCTCAACAGAGGTATTGGCCTGATATTTCAACAGGCAAGTTATAGGATGTCCCTCGGTTACTCTGTGGAAATAAGGCAAGTGGTGTAATGAGATAGGAACACTCTGCATTGCTCTTTAACATGCTCAAGGACACAAAGAATGTCAACTTTTCTATGGGCAGAAAGGGTTGGGGTTTTTTTTGTTTTTTGTTTTGCAAAGGTGAATATGCTTTTTAATAGTGAGCAAACAAAATGGGATATTGGACAGCTCTGGAGAGTAGGGATGGGATAGAGAGGACTCAGGTTGGCTTTTCAAATGAGGCACAGGTCCATACTAACCAAAAGTCCTGGTCTTTAAAGTCACTCTTAAGAACCGCGGTCAGAAATCAGGGCCTCAGTGTGTTAGGTGCTGTACAGCCTAGTAACAAACACGAGATTGCTCCAGAGAGTTCATAATCCATGTTTCCTCTTTCTATTCACCTACTCGAGGCGTGAGCTGTAAGCAGTTCATTTTAAGGAGGCACGTGAAGGCTGCTTAGACATGAATTCAGCCGCTTGGTCTGGTGTCCACAGCACTGCTATTCGCTCTAATTGTCCCCTTTGCTGATAGTCTCGACTCTCACATCTTCTCATCTGCAGAATAACTTGGTTCATAGAATTAAGGTCCAAACATACAGGCCAAATTTTTCAAACCGTGAGTGTGTGAAGAAGGAACCAGTATAAGAGCCCAAAGGTTCACCATTGCTAGATATCCACATCTCTCAGGGAGTGGTGGCGGCTCAGACGGTGACTTGTGATTGCTCAGAGCCTCTGAATATCAGGGGGTAAAGTGTCCAAAGGACCAGATAATTTGGGAGACCGGTAAAGGTCATTCTGGCCTTGAAGCTATCATGTTGAAATCCTGCCATCTCTGCACTGAGTAGCAGCTGGCTCCCCGCGATCTGCCTGGTGTCCAATTCTGCAAGAATAGGGGTGATTACACAGCACTGTATTGTTGGAAAAAATATGGGGACTGACTTGCTAGTTTAGCCTGGAGATTGGGGAGTTGGCAGTTGATTGGCAGGTGTCAGTCAAAGCAATAGTCATGAAAACCAGTGAAGAGTTATTATGCAACTTGCTTTCTCCTAGTGGATCTGGGAGTACCTCACCAGGGACTATGTATTGAAGATGTAAACGAAACACGGAAGGTGCAAACAATTCCACCAGTGAGGTTTGACGCTGGCAGAAGCCACTCAGCGAGGTACCAAAGTGTGCATGGGCATAGTAGAGGCAGGAGAAGTGCGTCTCTCTCAGTGCCTGCTCCCCAACTCTGGCCTGGAGGCACCCTGCAGGGAGGTGTGCATAGCTCTGTCTCCATGGCCCATTGGCCCTTTGCTGGGCCTGCTATTGAAGATGGAGACAGTTTCCAGTTGGTCTTTTTCTGTGATTCGAGTGATAGTTTTCAGAGACTTGGATGAGACCTCATTGACTGGATGGCATTGACTTTCATTTACCACCACCTGGGTCAATGGGTGAACCTGCAAGCCGAGGCGTCAAAAGCTCCTGTAACCCATTATCAGAGCCACCTGGCTTCCCAGATTGCCCATATTTTGAACTGATTGGAGGTCGCAGATCTGAATATGCTCCTGAGTTCCAATCTCATTAAAAGAATTCAGTTTGGATAATGTTTTCTTTGGGTCTTTAATCCACTGGCAGGCGTTTCCTCCCCTCGCTGGGACATTACAGAGAAAAGTATGTTCAGTGTTGTTAAAATGACTCACTGAGCTAGTCTGGTGGCTTAATGTGATTGCATAGAGCTTACTGTACTCAATGGAGCATGGTGAGATACCTGTCACAGTCTGCCAGGTCAGGAGTCGAAGCTGTGTTATCTGTGTGATATTTTCCAGGATGCCTGTGGCCAGAGGAAATTAAAAGTTGCTAATACTCGCAGCCCTGAGCCAAGACTCAATTGCGGAAGAAGCACCTGCCGTGGAGGCTAGTACACTGGCTGTTTTCTCTTTCCTTGTCTGCTCCTAGATGAATTTTCATGCTGGTGAAAGGTGGAGGGACGATGGTTGTGGACAGTGAACCCATCTTTCCACAGAGCAGGCCTTCTCCAAACTGCTCCTCTCATGTGCCTCAGCCTCCTGGAACCATCGTTTCAAGAGGAGCAGGTCAATTCAGTCTCCATGATCCATTGGACTCTGGTTCGTCTTTTGCTGAGCTTGCCAATGACATGGCCAAGTGATTCATGTAGTGGGTGATGATTTTTGTGACATATACCTTGCCCTGAAGGAAATGAACTTCAAACCAGGGCTGGTCAAAAATGTTTCATCAAAACTGGCTTTCTGTGGCAAACTGTGTTTTCAACTCAACAAATGTGGAAAGTTTCTGCTTTCCACAGAACATGTTTTAATTTTCATCAAATAAACCAAACACTCCAAAATTCAAATATTTTGTCTAAATGATTAAGTGTTTTTATTTGGAAAGGCCATGGTGCCTTACAGAAGTTTTTTCTCTCATTCTCCCATTTTCCTCTGTGAGCTGGGATCCTTGGCCAGACTACGTCTATCGTGATGCAATATGGCCACTGATGTTCATGATACTTCCTCCTCTCTGTAAGACTGGAGGCAGTGATGCATCATGGGAGACAGAATTCAACCAAGGAGCCTGGCCTATAGAGGACAGTAGGAGCATGAAGCACCTGCACTACAACTCCCATGAGGCACTGCAGCAGCATTTCTAAATCAAAATATTTTGGATTTCAGTTGAAATGTTTGTTTTCAAACTTCTGCTGAAAAATCAAACTTTTTCATTGGAAATGTGGACTAAAACAACATTTTGATTGTAAGTGGGAGTGGGGAGCCATCCCTCAACCAGCTCTGACTCAACCCAGATCAACTGCATGTGGAGCTCCAACGAGGCTGAAGTAAAGAGCCAGGTCTAATGGACCTTCCTCCATTTATATATTTCTTTTTCGCCCTATAATTTTCTTTCCTCCATCACATTTTCTATCCTCTTTCCTTTTTTTCTGGGTCTTTTACCCCTTCTCAGACATTCTCCTGCTTCTTTTCTTCATATTCTCCTATCATATATTTCTCTTCTTCACTCAATGCCTGGGAATGGCCAGTCTCAGAGGCTATGTCTACACTTGTTAAGTCGACTCAAAGTTGACCTTGTTAAGTCGACTTAATGGAGTGTCTACACTTAAAGTCATAGACTCATAGACTTTAAGGTCAGAAGGGACCAGTACGATCATCTAGTCTGACCTCCTGCAAAATGCAGGCCTCAAGACCTCACCCACCCACTCCTGCAATAGGCCACCAACTGAGTTATTTACCTCCTTAAATCATGATTTAAGGACTTAAGATACAGAGAATTCACCGGTAGGTGAACCATGCCCTGTGCTATAGAGGAAGGCGACTTAGGTCGACCTTGTTAAGTCGATTTAACGGAGCCTGTAGTGTAGACATACCTGTCTACATTGGCTTTAGGTCGACTTAAGCCTTAAGTCGACCTTCAGAGGTGGTGTTATTAAGTCGACTTAAAAAGCGCCCAGTGCGGATGCAGAGTTCTGTAGGTCGACTTAAGCATCCTTAGGTTGACGTAAGGTGCCAATGTAGACGCACCCAAAGAATCTTATTTTGTTGGGTCTTACTTCACTCCCAGTTGCCTGGAGACTGCTTAGTTTCTGTTGATTAGGGATGGAGATGAGGTCACATGGACTGCTGAGAGGGTATTAGACAGCAACTTGAGAGACCCTAGTTCTATTCCCAGGTGTGCTACTGGCCATCTGGGTGATCTTTGCCAAGTTCTCTACCCTGTCTGTGTCTTGGCTTCCCTATTTTTAGCAGGACTCTACTGATGCCTGCCTTGTTTGTAAATTGCCGTGCAATCTACAGATGCAAAATGCTATCTAAAAGCTTGCTATTATTTATTAAGTCTACGCACCCAAACTCTACGTACTGCAATGCTTTATCCATCAACTCTCCAGATCTTTGTTCTGTACAATTGCCAGGGCTGTGATCCTGATTTATGCTGACATTTATTTGGTGTGCTTGTTACTCTGCACTTGTTTCAGTTCACTCACCCCCACACGAATTGTGGGTTTGAAGCATTGCTAGCGTTTTTCGCTCCTTTTTTGGTATACATTAGAATGGATCAGGAAGTTGTTTTTTTGACAAACTTTTTCATTTTTGGTGACATTTTTCTTCAAGAGCATTTTTGGTTTCCACCAACAAATTTGTTTTTCAGGGTTTTTTTGTTTTGTTTTTTAGGTCTTTTGGACAAAAACCTGAAAATTGTCATTAAACATTGGACATTTCTGGTGGCAAGTTCCATGGATGAACCAAACTTTGGGAGGGTGGGGGAACAGCTTTCATCAGCTTTTAATGATATTTTTTGACCAGCCCAAGTGTAAATGACTTCTAAAGGAACAGGACATCAGGGAATCGGACGTACTTCAGTGTAAAATTGCCTGAATGGAAAGTGATTTGGGAGACACTCTGGTTTTGGCGGATTGCCTTTGGAAGCAATCTTGTTTGAGAAAGGGGTGAATGCAAATTGGCAATAGGAACCCCAAGATTTGGCCCAAAGTTAGGACCAGATTTCTCACTCTTGATATTTCATGAATAGACTAAAGATAAGTAACTGATACTCTGAATCTGACACGCAGAATAGCTTAAGTGTCATGCTATTTGATGTATTTATGCTTGACCTCGTGAGTGGTTCAAAACTGAATGATGGAGCCTCAAAGCCGACAAAGCCTTCAACCAATTTGTGTTGGTGGGGGGCTTATTTTTTTATCCATTTGTATAGCATTTAGTATCCTTGGTCCCGAGTGCTGTTTGAGGCTCTCAGGTACTACATAAAGCAAGATTTTTCACCTGGCCAATGATGTTCAGAGATCATTGTATATAACTGATGTTATTATTTGGATCGCAGTTGCACTTGGACACGCCAGCTCCTTTGTGCAAGGTAATGTACAAATATAATAGAGGCAGTCTTTGCTCTCAAAAGTTTGCAATCTCAGTTTCAGACGAGGGTCAATACATGGATACAAAAGACAGACAGGAGCATAAGATAACATTGAGACACAAGCTCTTCCCTGATCTCCCTGAATACTGGGCCAAATCATAGAGAAACATGCCGGGATACTTCTACAAGACAAGGAACCATGTCATCTGTTGGAGAGATGTTCTAGACTAAGACCAGGGATTGTTCTTCATCTCGGAGACAGCAGCAGGTGTTTGAAAAGGACTATTTCCCACCCCCCTCCATGAAGTTCAGGCATTTACAACAGTTTTCTAGTGTCTTTGCCATTCAGCCCTCAGTGCTTTTTGGTAATGCTCTGCCATTCCAGATGGGAGATTGGGTTCATTAACAGCCTGGGATCACAGTTCACAGAGGACTGGACTGAAACTGGTGAGGTTATTTGAGATGGCAGGAGGAGAAACCTCTGTGCTCTGGCTCCCAGCTGGTGATGGTAACCCACATCCACCGGAAGGTGACTCCTCAGGCTGATGGATCAGTCAGTCCTAAGGTGTTGCCGATGCTTATGGGAATCCATCCCCGCAGGCTCAATGGCTGTGTTTAAATCTACTGATCATTTGCAGGGGTGGATTAAGGCAGGATAGTGGGGATCCAGGTCCCAAGGGATGGAAATAGGCGAAGGTGCTGGCAGGAGAGGGTCAGGCAGGTGCTGAGAGAGGAGTGGCTTAGGAATGTAGTGCAAAGATCGGTCTATCCGGGGGCAGCTGGTATGACCTGGGTGGAGCTCAGTGAAGGAAGGAGCTCAGTAAAACTTGAAAATAGCCATGTGCCTGTTGTGGCAGGGGCTAACCGCCTGCATTCAAGCCTGCCCAGACCCCAGAGAAACTAAACTGACTGAAGGAGGTCTCTGCCTTGGTCCACAAACTCTGGCCTTGGGGAGCGAAACAGAGATACCATCTGTGAGGCTGGGGACCTGCACTGGGTGGGAGGGGTCTGTGCTCTGGGAGGGCTTTGACTCACCACAACACCTTGGAGAAGCCTCTTCCCTGCCCCGTGCCTCAGTTTCCCCATCTGTAAAACGGCGTTAATTAATAACATTTAATCCTCCCTCACTGCAGGCAGTTGAATGGCTTAACTAAATGGAGACCTGATTTTCAGAAATGTGGGCAGGCAAGCGTGAGGCTACATTCCATTCACAGTCACCATGACTGTCCCCCTAAAGCAGGTATTTGCATGTGGTCCCTGTGTATGCAGGTGAGGCACGCTGTTGCAATTATATGCTTTGGCTGAATTGTTTTCTTTTAAACTTAGTCCTTAATGCTTGAACAGCCCCGTGGGGATGAGGCACTGTGCGAGAGCCAAACGTTGTTGTTGTTATCCATGCAAGGACTGAAAGAGCAATTGACACTCTAATTTCAGTCTCAAACACGTTTTTTCCCTTCATTCTTTTGCTTAAAGGAAAATGGCCCGAAACACTGCAAACCCATTCCCAATGCCATACAAGGGAGAAGAGCTAGATTCAACAGGCAGTTCTTGCTGCTGAGGGTTCTGGCTTCGTTCACTGGTTGCAAACTGCATTTCCTTAAAAGGAGACAGCTGCCCTCTTGACACTGCAGTAGCTTTCCATTTCCCTTCTCCAGTCCTTGCTGGCATAGGTCGTGAGCACAGCTCGAGCTGTCATTTCCTTAGGTGCCCTAGCCCATGGGTGTGAGGCGCGCTGGGAGAGGGTGGCCAGCTCCGTGTTCACGTTGCACGGATACTGCCCAGACTCTGTGGTGCATCCCAGCCCCTCCCTCCTGGAGGCCGGCTGCTTTTCCTTCCCTTTGCCAAGTTCTCTGATGCCCTTGCGACATTCAGTGGGGGAAGAGGGGTGAATGTCTTCTGGGTTCCAAAGGGTGGGGTTGGGTGGAGTCCACTATGGAGCAAAACTGTGTGGCTGTAGGGCGTTTTTTTCTGGTCCCCAACTTCCTTTTACTCTGCTCCTTATGGGCCTCATCTGTCTTTGCTGCTCCTTCTGTTTGCCTAGAACCGGCGGCCCCCACACTATTCCTTTTTACAGCCACCCCCCTGCTGGAGCAGAAACCTTCTTTACGACTTCTACCAACTACGGGGATCGATACTTTTTGCTTTCAGTTGGATAGAACCTTATGCCAACCAGCTTTGGTATTAAGAGATATGTTGTTTGCATGCATCTCTTAAACAATGCTCGGACAGGTTAGACATGACTTCACGTGTTAACAGGTTTTACAGGGACGACTCCTCTGCCCATATTCCTGATTTTAATCAAGCAGAGCTCTCCAGTTCAGTACTTCTTTTCTTTTTTTAGAAGGAAAAAAAAGTGTGTGTGGAAGGGAGTCTATTAAATAGTTGAACAGCCTCCCAAAGGAGAAGGTGGAAGCCTGTTTAAAACTGGTAAGAAGCAATACTTGTTTTCAATACAACATGCAATTAACTGGGGAACTCACTGCCACAAGATGCTCAGTCAAACAGCTTAGTGTAAAATTAAAAACTATTGATCGCTTTAACAAATTTCCACAGTCATGCTGGACCAGATAAAAATGTGTAAACTTTACACTGTAAATATAAATCTTTCTGTTTCAGGGTATAAATCAACCACCTGACTGAGGGTAGAAAAAATTTTCTCTATCCCCCCTGGCTTATTAGTGCCATAAGTGCAGGGGACCGGACTTGGTGACTTCTCATGGTCCCTTCCAATTCTCTGATAAGCATCCATTTATAGAGGTTTTACACGTTCCTCTGGGGCATCTGCAACTGGCCACTGTCAGAGAAGGTTGCTGGACCGTGGTCAGACCAGGAATGGGAGTGTTTGTTCCTCTTTTCCCATATCTTTGGTCACTGACGCTGCTTTGGAGAATGGACTGTCGGATACAGATCAGCATTCATAGACAGAGCTGGGCTAGATGAATTACTAGCTGGTTTCCGTCTCTGATGGTAGATGACACTTCTATTCCCCCTCTTTGATTTATTGATCAGTAGGTGGGTGTCTCTGGAGATAAATCTGCACATATTCCACTGTGGCTACCTCCACCATCCGTGCTGCTCTTTTGAGTGTGCTAGTTCAAGCCCTGCCAGCGTGAGTGTCTCTCCCTGGGCAGTGTAGACATTGCATGCCCAAGGAGGTGAGGCACCTTTATTTTTAGTTTTCTTTTTTACAAAGTCGCAGGTTGAGCCATATTGTTTATCTCAAGCAATGCAAAACCAAACAAAAAATGAGCGCATCCTTGATTGTATTTTTGCATGTCAGGCACCCGCATATACAGCCTCTGCCCACCTACTTTGTGAATGTGCTCTCAACCTGAACAGCTTTTCCAACCATGCAGGGGGAAACTATTACATAAACAAGTACAGCGAGCTCTTAATCTGAGCAATGGGTCTGGCATATTAAGGGTGAATTAGCTCAATTTGAGGAATCATCCTTGAAAAATATTAGCATATATAGAGTTACTTGAAACACATGTTCCAGAAAGGTACCCATTTTAGTCGGTTTCAGTAAAACAAACAAGGAGGCCTGTGGCACCTTAGAGACTAACAAATTTATTTTCGGCGTAAGCTTCTGTGGGTTAGAACCCACTTTGTCAGCTACATGAAGTGGAAACAGCAGTTTGTTAGGTGCATGTACACGTGCAAAGAAGGGAGGGTCACATTATTATGTGGAAGACCAGAATTCCTCATTTCCTTTGAAAACCAACGGTTTTTTCCCTGTGGAAAATTTTGAATTTTTTTTCTAGCAGAAATTTGAAAATGGAAAAATTTAGGCTGAGAAAATAATCCATTTGGAAATGTTTCATGGGAGTTGTAATTCAGATTCCTCGTTCTCCTATTTTCTTCTATGGGCCAGACTCCCTATTCACACTGCATCCCCTCTGATGAACCATAGGCTCGCCTCTTGAAGAAGGTAGGTCATTAATCATGACAGGGTACATCAGTCTGGTGGGGGAGCCTGGCTTACAGAAGGAAATGGGTCTGTGAAGCAACCAGACAACAG
Organism: Pelusios castaneus; assembly: GCA_007922175.1. Taxonomy (NCBI): domain Eukaryota; kingdom Metazoa; phylum Chordata; order Testudines; family Pelomedusidae; genus Pelusios; species Pelusios castaneus. The sequence continues at coordinate 2,052,492 of ML685900.1, read as the reverse complement.
CTCCCATGAGGCTTTGCTGCAGCAATTCCAGGAAATATTTCAGGTTTTGGATGGAGAGATAGACGTTCCCCAGAAAGCAGACACTTCTGTTTGGAAATTTTTTGTTGGGAATCCACTTTTCCACTGAAAAATCATTTTGAATCAGCCCTACTGATGAATTCCACAGTAACTGCTAAACTTAGCGGCTCTCCATCTTTCCAGGCTACCGCACCCCTTGTAAGAGTCTTTTGTCTTGCGTACCCCAAGTTTTACGTTGCTTAAAAACGCCTTGCTTGCAAACTCAGGCATAAAAATACAGGCACGTCACGGTGTGCTATTACTGAAAAATTGCTTACTTTCTCCTTTTGACCACAGAAGTGTTAGATAAATCAATCGGAGTCTAAATGTTGTACTTGCATTTCAGCGTGTAGCATACCTGGCACTATAAATAAGTCATTGTCAGTATGAAATGTTAGTTTGCACTGACTTCGCTAGAGTTTTTTATGTAGCCTGTTGTAACTATGCAACTCTTGAAATGAGTCAATGACCCTTGGAAGACCTGTGCCTGCCCCAGGGGTATGTGGACCCCAAGCTCAGAACCACACTAAACAACCGGATTATGCAGGTCTTCACCTTTTCCCCTCACTTCCATGCAGCCCAAGCCATCAGAACTTCTTGCCTCTGGTGGCAGGGCCAAGTGTGAGCTCTGGAGTTTTTGAGTGACTTCGTGGATAAAGTTCCTTTCAGAGGCTCGCACCCTCTGTCTCTGTGGTTGTCCCGTGCTGTGTCTCAGGGATTAGGTCCCGCATTTATTTGCTACGTGCATATTACCTGCATGAAGATCATTTCATATCGTCACATCAGGGTCACAGGCTAACAGGACCTTCTTACAAATCCAACAAAAAGCATTTTCAACACAACCTCAGCTGCAGGGGTGTAGGAGGAGGCCCAGTTGGTTTGATCACGTAATCGTTTGTCCAAACTGTACACATGCAAGCCCCCTCGGGAAGGTAGGGCTGGAGGGAACTTCAATAGGTCATCTAATCCATATCCCTGCACTGAGGCACAATTAGGTAAACCTTAACCCACCCCGACAGGCGTTTGTCCACCCTGTTCTTATAAACCTCCAGTGGTGAGGACACGTTAAACTATAAAGACTTGTAACTGGCGCACACAAAGGGAAATCGCTCAGACGTCTCAAAGGGTTAACTGCAGAGCATTGCGGTGTCGCCTCTGTATTTTACCAAATATCAGACAGGGCATCTACCAGGAAGCTAGAGAACTAGATTGGGACTTGGAGGATTTGAGTTCTCTGGCTTGCTGTGCAACCGTAGGGAGGACACCTGGCTGTTCTGTGCCTCAGTTTCCCCATTTATCAAATGGGAATAAATTGCTTTCCTGCCTTGGTTTACCATGCATTGGAGTTGAGGCTGAAACACTCTACAGGAAAGCTGATAATGATCGACATTAGTTGTAAACTATTAAGGAGCAACATGTAATTATTTTTTTAAAAAGCAAAATGAAAAAAAAGAAAACCTTATCGTGCAACAGCCTGGCTTTTTATGCCAATTTGCAGCATGCTATTCTGTTCTCTCGAGGCTTTTACAGCCTGCTCAACAGTGGAGTCATTGAGCGCCTTTCCAGAGTGTACTAAGCAACGTGAGCACACATCTGTCAGGTGGTGTTAGTTCCCTCATCCTCTCTGCAGAAGGAGAGGCATATCGAGTGCTTTGTTTCAAGATTTTTTTTGGTTAAATATATCTGCTGCTATGTATTTATAGTGGAGAGGACAGGATCAAGGAAAACCAGAAGGCAGGGAGGTCTGTGATGGTCCTTAGTTCCTGGGGGAGTTCATTCCAGTCTCAGACGTGTCCCTGGAGATGATTCTGTCTCCCACACAGACGAACTTGGCTCCTATTACTGAGAATCCCATTGTGCCAGAGGAGAGAAGTTGTTGACGTGGTTTTCACTCCAGAGCTTTGAATGGCCCTTTAGGTATTGTGGATCTGGGCTATGGAGCGCTTCAGTGAACTTTAGCCTTCTCTTCCATCAGCAGTGAGTCTCCCATCCACCTGTGTGAAACAGCCTCATGCTGATGAGCATCATAAACCACCTGTGCCGAGGAGCAGGGGAGAGGCAAGGATTTTGAGACTGAAAAGAGCGAGGCACGTCATGTTGGATCAGGTTCTGTGCTGCCATTCACCTGGATGCACTGCTGTTGAAGTCAATGGGATTCCCCGGGAGTATCATTTGGGGCAAATCAGCCCCTGCCTGTGCTGGTCTTCCTGTCTCTCGTTTTTCTACGTCTGGCTAGGCTAGACTGGCAGATGAGAGCTGTCAGAGAAGGGGGAATGCTTGAACACAGGAACCAGGCAACGTTTGGCACAAGTATATCATAACACAGGTGGCTAAGAAATAACTCACTCAATTATACACATGGAGGGGGGATAAAAGCAACATTTGGAGCTTTACGGGCAACATAAAAGGCGAGAATGTGAGATTTTACATCCACGTGTTTGGTTAGAGGAGAAGCGGAAGTCTGTTTCCCACCCCCTTTACATAGGCTTGGACCTTACAGAGCAATTGAACCCCTGCTAATGATGTCTGATCTGGGACTTGTGGCTGGGGACTGGCTGGACCAATTCCCTTTTATGGTTGTACATGCAAAGTGCACATTGGATCCACCCCCAGATAGATGCTATAATGTGCCCACACCTGTCTAAATAAGACACACATTTTAAAGGAACAAGTCTGAGATGTGCTACTGATAAATAGATGCTTAAAGGAGAAAGAGTTAAAATGTCTGCTTTATTTCCCTACCCCATCCCTACCTCCACAGTGCAGGTTTACTTTTTACACTTGGTGAAACTTAGAACAGTTCTGAGGATAAGAAAAGCAGGACTGAGTATCAGTGTTGCCAACTCTTGTGATTTTACCCTCTGTCTTGGTGTTCTTAAGGCCCCAACTCCTGGAGTCATGTGAATATGAGAATTTCTGCTTTCCTCCAAACATGAGCATGTGCATTCATCTCCCCCTCACACAGTGGTGGCAGAGGAAAGCATGGAAGTGGGACCCAAGTGCACCCCAAAGGCTAAGAATCTGAGAGGCCAAGAAAAGGACCCCGATTTTATTTTTAAAAACCTCATGGTTTTGTGGGGCTTGACTCATGATTTTGGAACAGTTCGAGCTAGCAGTACTGTATCTCTATAGCTGCTCTGTCTTGTGTCCATCTCCTCTTCACCATAGAGCTTTTGCTTAGAACCGCCACATGTCCTTCCTTTTTGCTTGGTTCCTGTTACAGATTCAAAGAAGCAGCACGCATCCTGGTGGAGAGTGAAATGTCAGTTTCCCTCACCACCCAGCACAGTGCCCCTGTGTTTGCATATCCGGTGCCAGGTGAAAATGTTTGTTTTTATTCAGTTACAGAAAATCGTGGAAGTATTTCTGCTACGGTTCTCAGCAGTGTAATATCCGGGCATGCAGCAACCAAACCGTATACCTTCAAGAGGAGGCCAATGGTAGCTAGATGCTGTAGACATTAGGGGGCAAAATAGAACATAGAAAAGCCCTGTGTCTTCACCATTCTATTTTCGCCTAAGGATCTCAAAGTTTACGAAGGTGGTTAAGTTTTACAATCCCCCTTTGGTGGGAGGGGGGATGAGACCAAGGCTGAGCAACTTATCCAAGGCAACGTAGCAACTCAGTCACATGGCAAAGAATCAGACCCTCGATTCCTATTACACTGCAAGATCTTCAAGAACAGGGGCTGTTGGCCAGAGCCGCAAAGGGAGTCAGGCGCTGAGCGCTCATTGTACTGTGTGTTTATAAACTTGTTGTCATCATGGGGCCCTGATCTTCATTCGGTGCCACAGTGAGAGAATGAAATGAGAATTCTCTTGCCGTAACCACTGCCCGGGAAATTATAACCTGCCCCCCTGAATTCCCCAGCTCCCTTGTACTTATCAATGCTCTTACAAGCATCTCATTCTAGCCCTCTGTCCCTAGCCTGCCATGCTAAGAGCTGGCACGCAGCTGCCATTTTCACACTGCACTTGTCATTTGCCCAAGTCATGTTGTTTATAAACACTGCTACCCGCCTATGAAAATGGCAGTGCTCAGGGCTGGATTAGAATGGGGGCTTTCGGGGCTGAAGTCCCAGGCCCTGGTGAAAAGGGGGGCCCCAGTCTCCGGCCTCTAAAATCCCTATCCGGCCTTGCCCCACTCAGTGCCAGTGAGGCTGGGGTGCTGAGAGCTCTCCTGCCCTGCTGGTGCTGGGGGGGGGGGAGCCAGGAGGTGGGGGCCCTGGGACCAGAGACCGGGCTCTGTGCTCCCGCCCCGTCCATGGTCTGGCTGGTCCATCCCCGGGGGCGGAGCAGGCCAGGCCAGCGTCTGTTTGCTCCACCCAGGGATTGGGGCCGGCTGGCATGTGGTATGGCTTTCCTGAGCCCGTCCCAGGGGCCACACCACACACCAGCCAGCCAGCCCCACCCCTGCCCCCAGGGACAGACTGGCTAGAGCAGGGCTGGGGTGGGAGCACCCTGTGGCCCCAGGGTCCCATCCCCAGTGACAGACCTCCATGCTGGGGAGTGAATCCCTGGTGGGGGGCAGTCTAGTGCCCCCGGCTGGTTAATACGGCCTTAGCAGTGCTCCATAAATGGCAGACACTCTTTATTTCGCAAAGGTAAAAGCGTTCTACTTCCCTCCTCCCCACCCCAAATCTTAGACAAATTCTTCCATTTCCTTTCTCTCTTGATACATGCAAGAATCCATTCTTCACCCTTTCTTTGTGGGGAGGGCGCTGGACTACCCTAGTTACACTCTGTCTGGATTCAGCACCAAACTTCCTGTCCTTCTCCAACATGGCTCTCCATCCTTTCGAGGTGTGTGACGGAGGGTTCGCTCTGCCACCCGTTGGCCTCTCCAGCTATGTTCAGACTTGCAAGTTAGTTCGAATTAAGGAAGTTTAATTCGAACTAACTTAAGCCTTGGCCACACTAGGCTTTCATTAGTTCGAATTAAGGGCTTCCTTAATTCGAACTAATACATTCAATTGCTTAGTTTGAACTAACCCTTAATTCGAAATAATTAATTCGAATTAAGTCAATGTGGCCGTATTAGTTGGAACTAACTGCTTAGTTCGAACTAATTGGCAGATTGACCTTCCTGCAACTGCCTAATTCGAACTAAGCAAGTGCCCTGTATGGCCATGGCTAGTTCGAACTAACATTCTAGTGGGGCCATGCTAGTTCGAATTAACTTAATTCGAACTAACTAAAATTAGTTAATTAAAAAATTAATTAATTCGAACTAGCTTTTGTGAGTGTAGACATAGCCTCTGTGTGTAGCAATAAAAAGCCCACGTTGAATCCCAGCGCCAGGGTCAACTTACTCCAGATGCTGCTACGGGGATAAAGAGCAGTGTAGACGTTCCAGCTCAGGTTGGAGCCTGGGCCCGGAGACCCTCGCACCTTGTTGAATTGTGGGGTTGAAACTCTGCTCTTTTTAGCCCTGTAGCATAAGCCTGGAGCAGTTGACCAAGGCTCTGAGATGCACTGTCCAGGGTCTTTCATTGCCTTGTAGTCTGTGCCCTCTGCTGAGGTTCTCCTGCAAAGTCGAGCCAGCTGCTCTACTTCTCGTGATGCCGACGCCTTTCTCTCAGGAGCGAGCTGGCAGGACCCCAAGTTGCTTCTTTTCATGAGCAAACAGAGTAATCGCAAAGACGAGCAGTGGATTTCTGCGTCCCAGCGTCTGAAGAGTTTAACTCCGCTTACAGTGACCATTGACAGTGGTGCTACACTTCTTTCTACAAGTTTCACAATGGTTACGAGAGACGCTTCAAAATACACCACGAGAAAATCCCCCGTAAAGATGTTTGCTTCCCCACTTTGTTATACCTGGGCACATCTCAGGCATACTTCCATTTTCCAGAGCCATGAGCCGGATCCCATGAGCCAGATCTTCAGAGGTGCTAGCTACACCACCTGACGTCCTCTGAAATCCACAGCTGAGAGCTAGCCTTGCATTCCAGTTCAAATTTTCCTGCAGGTTGTACTGTCTCAGATTGCAGTCTCATCACATCTCACAGGCTTATGGAACTCACTGGTGCTTGGATAATCCACGGGCTGTAAGGAGCAGGGTTGGTGACCAATGTGGTCTGGTCTTCTTTTAGGGTTAGCATTGAATCGGTGTCCTTGCATGATGTCAGAGATGCGCTGCTGAAAACTCATTGAGAGTCCTCACTACTCGTGGTAAAGACTTCACAGAAGTAGGCAAGACAGGGTTGGTGTCCTCCTGACTAACTCACAGTCTGGAGAAGTAACTTAGCTTCTGCAGTTTCAGCTGGCTCCAGGATCTTCACTACTTCTTCTTAGAGCTGCTTGGAGAAATGCCGACGGAACCATTATCCATCGAAATCAAAGCACTTCATGGAATCCTGTGGATTTTGCAGACATTGTTTTGGAGAAAAGCCAGAAGAAATAGTTCCAACAATGTAAAAAATGTCCCATAGCAACCTTTTTTTTTGAGTGAAACATCACTTTGAAATGTCGTTTATGAATGATTTTCCATTCTAGAATATTATAGTAATATAAATTTGAAAACAAATCAATTAAAACAATGTTTCTGTTTAGTCAAAGCAAAACATTTTTAACTGATGTGACACAAAAAATTGGGCATGTACTTTGGCCTTTGAAGAGAATTTCTAAATTTCTGACATCTTGAAATCCTGTGCAAAATGGAATTTGTCCTCCACATAGCTTTACTTCCTGTCTTTTGGGTGGGTCAGTGGGTTCTTGTATTCAGAGTGCAAAGTCCTTTGGGAGTTTTTAGAAGGCAGTAGCTAGAGATGTGTAAATGCAAGAGATTGTCAGGAACTGGCTAGTGCGGTGATACTCAATTAGATCCTCCTGCAGGCGGATTTGAGAATTTTATGATGAGGCAGGCCATTTGTGGCTTCAGCCCTAGGCAACAACACTTCTGCTGTCAGCCTGGGGCAGCAAATTTAATTATAAATTAGGATGAGCTGCTGGGCCACACAGGAAGCCTTGGAGGGCTATTGAGTTTCCACTGGGCAAGTGTATACATTTTCCGCTGGCCTCTACTGGAGGAAATGAGAACCACGTCTCTGGTTTTCAGGCCATATATTGCTAACTCCAAATGGAGGTTCTCCTTTAGCATAAGCCTGGGCTTTTGGACCAAGAACACCTGAGTTTTGTCCTTGCTGTGGCCATGTAGCTCTCTCTGACTATGGCACGCAGCACTGTTATGTAAGATAACGTGTAGGTAAAATCTCTTCCCACACTACTCCAAACTGGCACCCTCAGTGCTCCACGGACAGTCTCACCTTGTTGATGGGGAAACGTCTGCAGGGAGGAATACGAGAAGGTACTTCTGACATAAGTGGGGCGCAGAGATGTGCTAGAAAAAGGCTTGTCAATCTGAGTCTCTCTCCAGTGATGCAAAGTGACCTGGCAGTGGGAATCTAACTTTACAGCGGTTCAGTCTGAATGCTGCCTAAAGGTGCCCTGTGCAATTCGGAGTCCGGACACACCTCATCTGACAATGTCTAATCACTTTCCTGAGAAGAAGGAAGGGGATAAAATAATGCCAGAAATGGCCGCATCAATTGGCAAAGCTATGTCAGGCTTTCATTAAAATAGCAGAGAGAGGACAGGGTGGCTGTAGCTTCACTCGATAAAGAGCTTTCAAAAACACAAAGCCATTACTCTTGATCTCAGCCATAAAAGTGCACATGGGGGGGGGGCGCAGAGGAAGTCACAGAGAGAAGGTGGGAAAAGGAGTTTTACAGGGCAAAACTCACATCCTGTTTCCCCTTTGCGTCTCTAAGATGTAACCCACCTGCTCCCTTTTAAAATGTAATAATGCATTGCATTTCTATGAGCTGCCGTTAAAGGATCTCAGTGTTTTACAAACATGAGCAACTTGAGCCTTGAAATGCTTCAGGGAATTAAGTGTTCACTGGTCCCATTAGCTCTCCCCTGCCAATGTACAGAGAAGTTATGTCTGGAGAGAGAGGTCAGGCCAAGGAAAGAAAGTTAAGGCACTGAACTGGCCTTAAGAGACCCAAGTTCAATTTCTGGCTCTCCTGCAGGCTTTCCACGTGACCCTGGGTAAGTCACTTCATGTCACCAGAGTTGCCAATTTTCTTGATCTTTTTGCAGGGATGGGATCGGCTGGGATGGCACAAGAGGCTCCAGCCCTCTAGACGGGGTGGTCTTAAAGAGCCTGGGATCCTGGGAAAAAGTCAAGAATGGGGCCCCCCACACCACAAGGAGGGCTCCATCCTTGACTTTTGCCCCTCATGCGGGCCCCTGCCTCCGCCCCTCAGGGCTCGCTGCCGGATCCCCTGCTGTGCCCGGGGATTACCACTGGCCCTCCCGCTGCTTCCCCCTACTGCCTCCCCCCAGCCTCACCGCTAGCCCCCCATCATCATCACTGGCCCCCGCTGCCTCCCGCTAGCCCCCCATCATCATTGCTGGCTCCCGCTAGTCCCCCATCATCATCGCTGCCTCCCCCCAGCCTCGCTGCTAGCCCCCCATCATCATCGCTGGCCCCCGCTGCCTCCCGCTAGCCCCCCATCATCATCGCTGGCCCCCTGATGCCTCTCCCTGGGTCTGCACCTGCCCCAGACACCTCCCCAAGCCACTTACTCACTCCCAGCCCTCCACCTCAGCTGGCTGGTGGCCCTGAGCTGTTCCCTTGCCTGGCTGCTCCCACCCTGGTCCACGTGAGTGTATGCCAGGTGGGCAGAAGGGAGATTTACAAGCTGCCCCAGCTCCCAGTATCCACCCTGCCCCCATGGGTGGGGCCCCCTCCCAATGTGGGGCTCTGGGGAAATGCCCAGACTGCCCTGTAGCTAAGACCACCTATGTGTCTAGTGAATTTCAGCCTTGTCTGCACAGTGGAACGGCTTCTGATTGCCCGTCTGCCCCACTTGCCTGCCCGCTGGAGAAGATCAGCCAATCTGAGCAGCTGTTGGAAGAGCTTTCTCCTCTCCCCGTGGCAGCACAAAGCCATTCCTGCTGGAGATGGGATGGGGAGACAGCATGGTTCCTCTGACATCCTTCTCCCCCCCACCACCCGGTGGTGAAACATCCCAATATTAGGGGGTTTGTCTTGTATATGCAATTGTATCTCCCCTCCCCCAGTGTCATGAGTTTTGCCATCTGGATTCTGTCTCCCACCCCACCTCTGCTGTGCAACATCTAGTCTGAGAAGGGGCAGAGTGGGGTGGAGAGACCTTACAGCAGTGGCTCCCAACCTGTGGCCCGAAGGCCAAAAGTGGCCTGGGGCAGCTTTCAAAGTGGCCCGCTGCTTCCTTCCTGCAGAAGAGAGCTGCTGCCTAGGGACCCCGGAAGAGCACATTGCTGAGGGGCTAAAAGAGCAGGGCAGGCTCTTTGCTGCAGCCCCAGGGATGGAGAGCAGGGCTCCTCTCCCCATGGCTGTAGCAGAGAACACAGAAAAGTGCTCTGCCTGGGGTCCTGGCTGGAGCCAGAGGGAGGGGAGCACTGATTTTTCTTTCCCCCGGCTGCAGAAGGGAGCCACTGCGAGGGACCAGGTCGAGTGCAGGGGGCTACACAGAACATATGCAGTTTGCCTGCTGCAGCCGGGGGGACAGGAGAGTCTCCTTGCTGATCTCCTTCCATCTGACTGGAGCTGTGTGTGGTTCCTGCCAGAGACTGGTGGCCCTTCAGGGTAGTAAAAATTCTATCTGTGGCTTGCAAATCAAAGGTTGGGAACGACTGCCTTAGAGATTCCCCCAAGCAGGAAGGGACCCCACTGCACCCTCCCAGGCCTGGAGGGGTGAATGAAGCACCCCGGGAAGGGCAGAGGGCAGCTGGGGTCTGAATGACTTTTTGGTTGGAAGGGCAGTGTGTGAACTGATCTGGGGATTGAGGGGTCAGGATTGACTTGCGAGTTGGGGGATAGAAATAATTGCTTGGCAGGGGATGGGTTGGGGAATTCAAACATCTGGTTCAAAAAAGAGCTAGAGGATAGCTCCAGAATGGGCAGGGATGCAAAACTGTGCTCTGAGGCTGGCAATACAATGCACCTGTGCTCTGTAAAAGGAGACAATGTGGGGCTCTGGGGAAATGCCCAGACTGCCTTTCCTCTCTCCCATCACTTGTTTTGCCTGTAAGCTCTTTGCAGAAGAAGCTCCGCTTACTGGGCATTGGTACAGCGCCTAGCACAACAGAACCGATGTTGCTCCAGGCGTGTAGGATTACTGGTACAAACGGTGCAACCCTGGGCTTGGGCCTGTGTCTAGGAAAAGAGCCCAGGCGTTCTCCCTCTCAGTCCCTGCACTTGTCTCTGCTTCTCTCCTGCTCATATACGAACTTCAGTTGCTATCCTAGGGTGCAGGAGAAGGGAGAAAATACACACAAGGCTGAATGGAATAGCTCAGGCCAGAGGTTTTCTGACTGGTTCTTTTTGTGCCGTTAATCTTTCTGAACATCTCCTTGCTCTGTGCACAGTAGAGCTGCCTCGGTTGTGGTTTCCTTTTGTTGGGTCTCTTTCGTTTGTTGCTTTTCTCTTTGTGGAAGAGTGAGAGAGAGGAGAAAAACTACTCAGATGCAAGGTGATTCTCTAGAAAGAAAGAAAGACGCACAGACTTTGTGTGTTTCAGATGCATCCCAAGTGCCACAGAGCATGTCTTAGAGCCATTAAGAACATCTCTGGTTCCACAATGAGAGAACAGCCAATGCTCAGCTGTGAAATTTTCTTTCAGTGAAAAACACCACATTCTGTTTTGAAATTAGATATCTTGCAGTGGTGTTGAAAATTTATTCAGTAGGGCTACACGGTGCCACTGAGCCATTGACCGCTAGTGATCAAATCAGGTACCTGACTCTGGGCATAGTAAAAATGGCTTCTAGCCATGCGACCAGTGCCTAGGACGTTTCGCTGTACTGGAAAAATCACGACGCAGTCCGGCATAAATGGCAGCTTCTGTTTGTGAGAGGTCCAGGACAAGATTAGCAGAAGGGTCTGGAGTCAGTATTGCATCGCATTGCAGAACTGGATGTAATTCCAACGTTGCAAACGGTGTTCTGGATTAGGGCTGGAGAACATGGGGAACCTGTCTTCTTGTGGCAGTGTCTAAAGACCGCAGCCGAGATCAGAGTCTGATTGTGGTGGGCGTTGTCTATCTACACAGTAAGAGAGTTCTCGCTCTGAAGGGTGTACAGTATAAAGAAATGAGGCGTGGATAAAAAGTAGGTCTGCTTCAAGTCCTGGTTTCTATTCCCAACATGTTGTTATGCAATCTCTCCGCTAACTTGTTTGTAAGGCTGGGGGATGCTACTTGACTGCCTCCTAGGCAAGGGAAGGGGGCTTTGCTCAAATTCTGGACATTTCAGAGCCTTACTATTCACAACTATCAGGAGCGATGAGACCAGGCTGGGAGGATTTAGTGGGAGTGGTCCTGTTTTTAGCAGAGTTTGGACTAGATGACCTCATGAGGTCCCTTCCAGCCCTAGGATTCTCTGATTCAGTGCTCCTGGCTCCCAGCTCAGTGCACTTTCACTTAGGTGAAGGGTAATCAGATGGGGAAGTTTCACTTTCCCAGAAGATCACCTGAGGTGGTGGTGTAATGACTCTTGCTGTGGCTCGTTACCATTGTCACATAATTGGGGCCATCAGATCTATTCTCCTCCCTCAGGGAACTTGGGTATCCTGTTCTGTAGGCCCCCATGCATGTGTGGGCACTTTCAATGGCTGCAACTCCTCCCTCTTTGGGGAGTACCCTTGCCTCAGGGTGACTGTTTCACTCAGAGAGGATGAATGCGACAGCCGTAGAGCTGTTTGTATGCCCTTTCTACCTCAAGGTAATCTGGCGGGCTCAGGGGTGGCTGAACTTCAGTGGGAAAGAGAGTTGGGTGAATGCCGGGTTTGCTTTGTGCTACATCCTGTTTGAAAACTGATAAGGAGATAGATCTGCTTCTTATTGTCCATGTTGGGGCAAACCATCAGAAGGAGAGCCGGATGTAACTTCCTTTGGCATCTAATGCTGTTCCTGGGTCTTCATGAAGGTCATAGAAATGAGTGAATAGTGGACTTCTTTGGGGGGTCCCTGGCAAGTCAAATAAATAAAAACCAAGAGGGAGAGGGGAAATTGTTTCAGGCCAAAGCAAAATTTTCTGAAATTTCCATTGAATCGAAAAGTCAAATGTTTTATTTTGACAATCAAAATGTTTTGTTTCCATTTAACAATTTTAACGGTTTTTAAAGACATCAAAGGAAATTTTTCAGCTGAAATTTGTTTCAAAGCCAAAACTGCAAAACATTCCACTTAGACAAGGTCAGAATGAAATGTTTCTATTCTGCAATTTTTATGAGCTCTCTGACTGAAACAATTGCCCAAAAAGGATACATATTCACCATCCTGTGAAGAAGAGCTCTGGTCAACTTGAAAGCTTGGTACCTTCACCAACAGAGGCTGGTCCAGTAAAACACACCTCACCTCACCCACCTTGTCTCACAAATTGCTGTTGTCAAATCTGCCTTTTCTTGTACAATTTTTGGGGTGAAAATGTCTCCTGGTTCTCGTTAGAAGGTGGTACGAAGGGTTTCCTAGGGAGTCACCATTATCTAGAAAGCTGTGGCCCAAGACAGGGATGGAAATGAAGATCTATCTGGTGAACTAAATGGAAGGTGAGAAATCCTAAGCTGGACAGATAGAACATTAGGGTCTTTGGACTAATGTGTATAGAGAGATTGATGTGACTTTGGGTGAGCTGGATGATGCTGCGGAGTAAAGATTCACTTGACGTGACTCTGGAAGACCCACATTACTCCTGAGATGATCCCAAATAAAATGTTACGCAATCTCTCCAACCATGTGTATTTTTAAAATAATATGTATAATTCCAGGCAAATTATTTTTAAAATGTTGGAGTTTTGCTGAGACTGTCTTTTTCTCTCCTGCTGCCTATACATCCAGGCTCTTTTAGTCACCCTGAGTCCAATTGTACAGGCTTAAAAAGAGAAACATTACAACTGTGTTTAGGATACATATCAACAATATTTACAAAATATTTTAAAGGATCATTGTGGTGTGAGGTGGCTATGATACAACGAAATATGGATCATATTGGAAAAAGGGATTTCTAGTGCACTTCTGTCATGATATATATGGAATTATACTGGCATAGACAGGTGGCATTTATTAAAGAAAACTAGAGACAGATTTCCACACAGTTCAAGATCCAGCTTTGTATCTCATGTTTACCAGACAGCTCACCTCTCTGTAGCACCCAGACACATAGTGACTGAATTATGCGCAAATAAATATAACTACAATCTTCAATGAGTTAAAGCACCTGTGGCTAGCTATGCTGGGTCATGAAATGCTGGATCTTAAACTGTCTCAGACCCAGGACTCAATATTGCCTATCCTGCACTTCAATCCAATGGAATTCTCTGTGGGGAAATCCCATATTTGCAGAGAAATATTTTTGAGATTGATAGTTTTTAAGTCTTTTGGGGTCCCTGGAAAGTTAGAAATAGTCCAGGCAAATACAGATTAGTGGCACAGGTTAGGTGAAATGATCTCCTATGCGTTATAAATGCAGTTTATTACACAGGTGTCTCCTGCACTTAAATGATGGGTATGTATAATAATAATAATAATAATAATAATTAATAATAATGAATACTTAGCACTTATCTGAGAATCTCAGACTAACCCCATTTTTCAGATAGTGAAATGGAGTCAGATGAAGTAACATTCCGAGAGTTAAACAAGCCATTATGGGATAGTGAGGATTACAGAGCCATGCATCCTAATCCTCATTCCGATGCCCTGTCCACTGGCTCAGATTGCCTTTTCGCTCTGTGTGATTCTGTATCTGTATGGCAGCAAACATATACATTCCCAACGCATTGGTGAACCAGACCAGGCCCTGCAATCTTTGCCAGGGCTTCCCTGCATGTTGTTATATTAAAGGACTAAATGAGAAGAAGGGAGCCCTGCGGATTGCTTTATCGGGAGAGAAAGCATCTAGGAAACAAAACTGTGGGGCGGCGAAGTCCTGCTTTACTTAAGGCAAATCTGCCTTTCTTCAAAAGAGGAGCTGGTCCCTGCATGGACGTGGCTATTTCAAGCCAGGCATGAGGAGATTGCTTTAGGCGGTGGATGGCATCTTCTCGCAGTGTTGGTGGGGGCCTCCAGATGCTACTGTAATATAGAAAATACAGATGAGCGAACCTCAAAAGGACAGAGATTCTTCTTCTAATCAGCCCCTCAAAAGGTCGATGCTTGTCTGACTGGCGCAAGAGAGCGCTGGTGATCTGACTAGATGATCATGATGGCTTCACAGTCAACACAAACAGGCTTTTCTTGCAAGATGCCTCGTACTTCCTGCTTGCGGACATGCTGTAGATACATGCCCAGCCTTTCCTAAGGAGGGTGAATGCCAGTCATGACACAGTGAGATGGTTGTTTCACACCTTGTCTCCTTCCTGCTGGCAGTCCAAATGGGAGGAGGTGGAGCAAAGCTACTGGTGAAAATGAGGGGAGAAAGTCAGTATAGCTTTGGGATTGGTTTGAGTTGAAACCCAAAGGTTGTGGCCAGTTTTTAGCTTCTCGGCACATTGTCAGGGCTGGTCCTGAGCCGACAGCTGCTTCGAGGCTCCACTAAGCTCTCCATCTCCCAAAACTGCCCCTCTCCCTTTGGCAGCAGAGCCAGATGGAAAGGACACAGAGGAGGAGTAATAGGAGGAACAGCACCATCTAATGGGTACAGCACCGAGCTGGGAGGTAGGAGAGCTGGGTCACGTCCTCGAGTGCGCAGCATATTGACTGCATAACTGTGGGCAATGGATGCATCACTCTGTGCCTCAGTTTCCCTGCCTATAGAATGATCCTGAGCTCCCTTTGCATAAAGGGCTCGAGGTGCCACAGGTAGCGAACACTGCGTGTGAGTCAAGGCCCTTTCGGCAGAACTTCTGGGCCAGCACCTCAGCACTCCTGGAGTCAGTAGAGTCAGTGGTATGATGTGATTTCATCCCAGCTGAGGATCTGGCTGATTCTATTATTATTATTATTATTATATTTCCATATCGCCTAGAGTTCCAGGCCTGGATCAAGGCCCTGGTGTGTTAGGCACTGTAAAGACACATCACAAAAAGAGCTTACTTAGGTTGTTAGCTCATGGCATCCTCCACCTCTTCCATCACCAATGCTTTCCCAGGAGCTTGGGCAGATTCTGATTTGCGAGGCATTCCGTAGGAAATAGAAAGCACACACTCTAGTGCTTCGTTCATGAGAACAGCCTAAGTCTGCCTTGTCCGGGGAGATCATTCTAAGCATGTCTCTATGAACGAAACTGTCAACGAAACACATCCATCCTTGTCGCCTCTTCTCCTTATCCAGTATGCTGAAGACCACGGTTGTGCAAGGAATGAAATCAAGGAAAATGAGGGTTGGACGGGATCTCAGGAGGCATCTAGTCCAACCCTCCTCCCTCCCTCCCCCTGCTCAAAGCTGGACCAACCCCAACTAAATTATCCCAGCCTGAGCTTTATCAAGTCAGGCCTTAAAGACCACTAAGGATGGAGATTCCACCACCTCCCTAGGTAGCCTATTCCAGTGCCTCACCACCCTCTTAGGGAAAAGATTTTCCTCATAATCAACCCACACCTCCCTCACTGCAACTTGAGACCATTGCTCCTTCTTCTGTCATCTGCCACCACTGAGAACAACCTAGCTCCATCCTCCCTGGAACCCCTTTCAGGTAGTTAAAGGCTGCTATCAAATCCCCCCTCGCTCTTCTCTTCTGCAGACTGAACAAACCCAGTTCCCTCAGCTTCTCCTCATAAGTCTTGTGCTCCAGCCCCCTAATCATTCTCATTAGAGATCAGCTCCTCAGTGCAGTCCCTGTCCCCTGAGCTGTGGAGGAAGCCCACATGTAGAGCCCTGCGCGGATACAAATATGTGGATCCGCATCCAATCTGCATCTGCAGGAAATGGTCTGCAGATATTTGTGTTGTATCTGCAGATGCAGATATAATGCGGTTATCTGCAGATTTCCAGGGCTCTAGCCCTGCACAGATACAAATATGTGGATCTGAATCGAATATGCGTCTGCAAGAAATTGTCTGCAGATATCTGCAGATTTGGCATTTCCATAGAGACCCAGTGACGCTTTTAGCATCAACCCCAACCTGCAGGGCAAGACAGAGTGAGGGGTTTAAATCTTGACGCAAAAGGGGATGATGCCCAATCTCCGGTGCCCCGCCTTTACTGTCACAGTGTCCTAGATGTGTTAACAAACCCAGCTGATGCATTTCAGCGAGGTAACTGAGGACCGTGGCATTTACCCTGGGTAAGATGTTTCACGGGCTGTCATTTTAAGCACAGGAAGCTTTAAATCTCAGCAAGACGCTCATTTGATTAGCACAGGTACAGCTCCCAAGGGGGGCTGCAAAGGGCGAGGAAAAGAGGCAGGGAAGCTGTGAGCAGGCTGAGTCATTGCTCTGCCGTCCAGGAGATGGAGTTTCATTAGTTATGTTGCCAGCATCTTTCTCTTCTCTCCTCCCCCAGGGGATCTGAGAATGGGGGTTAATTGTAGGGTGGGGGATTTACTTGGTAGGGGACCTGTGCTGGCTTCTCACGTAGCTGAGCGTGGGGTGTATTTTTAAGATGTTAAGGGTGCCAAGGACATGTAGGGTGACTGTTAGCCTTTCTGTAAATGCCAGTGGTAATATTCAGTTTGTGTCCGAGAGCACCCATATAAACAGTCTCTCAAGACACTTCACAGAGTTCAGTACGGTTCCAGCTGATTTCTCTCACCGGCAGTTATTTTTAAGAGGGGAAAGCATGGAAGTTGAGGTGGGATCTGATCTGAAGCGATGGAGAGCTGGCAAGGCTCAGCGGCGCAAGAAGGTTGCTCCAGAGCAGGAGTTACAGAAGACCAGACTTTTCTCTCCTCCCTCCATGCTTGTAAGGTTTGTGGTTGCGCCCTTGTGCATGATGAGCTGATTGAGGTCAAGCGAAGGGAAATCAAGAGTTTTGCTTTTAGTTTTGAACACAGGACAGACCGAATCTCACCAGTGGTCCAGGCACTCCAGAATCCTGTCCCAGTCAGTGACCAGTATCGGCTGATTTAGAGTGCCCTCTGCATAGGGTGGCATGGGGTAACCTGGGCTCAGGGAAAGTCAGGTCTGATGCCCCATTGGTTAGAAACCGGTTCGTAGATGTGGTTCTTTCTGCCGAGGTTGTATTATAATTAGGGCTAGTTGAAACTGAGTTTTTGGCTAAACAAATTCTTTTGTGACAAGTGTCTGCTTTCTGTGGAAAACGGACTCTTCGTTTAAAGGGGGGGAAGGAGAGCTGAAAATAATGTAGCAAGCTGACTTTTCTCATGAGGGAAAACCCCATTTTTCTTGGGAGAGAGAGTGTCACAGTCCGTCTAGGTCCATTGGCAATGTTGTCTCTGGCCCCCATAGCTGCCCCTGTCAGAAAGCTCGGCCTCTGGATCCTTTGTAAAGTTGATTTCCAGGTCTCTGTCCAAACCAGGAGTGTTCTGCTGTCCCGTGACACCACAGACAAGTCTGACCGTGGCGCTGGCTGTACCCATCTCTGGTTTTGCAGTGCCAATTTTTCTAATTATAAACTTGTGGCCTGAGCCAATTGGCTCGGTTTTCCAGCCTCGTTATCTGCATCAGACTGATTGTTTTTGCTAAGGATCTGTAACAATAATAGTAATAGTTTGCCACCTAGAGACACTTAAACCTTCTTAAAGATAAGTGTCTCAGAAAGCTTTCCTTACACAACAGACACTTACTTTTGGTTCATAACTTCCCCTTTTCAATTTGATAGTAGCGCCCGAGTAAATGTAGAGGACGGTAATCGGTCCCCTCTTAAGGAAATCTAAATTTGGATTATAGTTGTAAAATTAAAGATAGAGATGCTGTTTGAGATTTAGAGATGTAAAACCCTTTGTAAGTGCTGTTTTATTATTTGTATAATGAATAATTGTGTCAGTGTACATACTGTGTAAAAAAATATATTTAAACCAAGAAAGTTTACTTTTTTCTGACAGTAGGTGTCCTGCAGCATTCTTGATAAGATTTTATCATTTGGAAAACATCTGGTCAATGTGGACTTAATTTTAGAACTAGCTTTCCACACGTTGATCAATTGAGATGAACACATCTCTCGCAGACTGGAGGAGACAGCGTTAGCTTTGGCACAGATAAAACACTTCTCCAGTATTAAATTGGGAAGCTAAGTGCATGAAGCTAGTCAAACCCTTTTAATAAACAGATTAAAGAAGGGACTAGCATGTCCAAGGAGAAGCTCTGATACTATGATCAATAACATCGTCTACAGCGCATGTATTTATTTAAAATGGCTTTTTGTTGCTTTCCTTATTTGGCCGTTAGGGTGGCGTAAAAGCTGAGGGGTTTTTGCCATCCTCAGTGGCACGGGGCCCGGGTCACTTGTTGATGGATTCTCTGTACCTTTAACGCATTCTCTGAGGACTTCAGTGACTCAGTCTTAGGTAAGGGGTCTGTTACAGGAGTGGGTGGGTGATGTTCTGTGGCAGGAGTTCAGACTAGACGATCAGAACAGGCCCTTCTGTGGTTCTCCTCCAGCTTTCTCCCTAGAAAAACCTCCGTTCAGACCCTGTTGTGCCAGTCCTGGGTCATCCATGCAGTTCTGCAGATGCACTTGAATTCTTCCCTCCAGCACCCTTTACTCTGAGCCCTGGTCCTCCTACGTAGCTTTGCTGGTACATCTGCAGTGTTCATTCTAGCCAGAGCTCTAGAGCTGAGCTCAGACGGACAACTGGTGAGTTTCGATTTGTGTAGCTAGTATTCCAGGGCCTGGTGGGGAGCAGTAGATTCACTACAGTAAAAGTAGGGGGATTCCCCTACAGCGGTGATTTTCAACTTGTGGTCTGCAGGGGCCCAGGGTCTAAAGACTAAGATTTCCAACCGACTCCGCATCTCCACTGAGAATTTTTTAGTGGTCTGCAAATGATAAAAGGCTGAAAACGACTGCCCTCCCTCAGCCTTTTCACATTGATTCCTTGATTGTCTGACCAATGTTTTTCATGTGCTGAGGGATAAATAAGCCCTTGGGCCTGATGGGTGCAGAGAGTGACGAAGAGCCCCTGAGATTTGTTTTTTAAGCACTGCCCAGAACTGAAGGGGGAGAGAGACAGGAGACCCTGTGGATCTGCAAATGTTTCCTGTCCTGTGTGACTCTCTGCAGTTCAGTGCTATAGCTGCACTGCTGATGTCCTTTAAGGAAGAGATGCAATACAGGCTTCGCTTGCAATTCAGGGCTGTAAATTTCCTTCCCAAGCTGTTTTGCAGTGAATAACCTCTGTAAAACTTGGTAGCACGTTAGGCTATTTTCTGCTGGTATGAAGCAAATGATCTAATAAATAAGCAGATCGTGGCTCTGTTTGGAGGAGCTAATGCGACACCAATCACTACAAGAGCGTTGTAGTTTCCCCTACCTCTCAAGTGAGAACAGAATGCATAGTAGGGAAATCTGGCTGGAAATCGTCCATTGAAACTTTTTTGATAGAAAACTGAGTCTTTAGCTAACCACACTATTTTCACAGTTAACTACTCTTTTTCCTGGAAAAATTAAACTTTTCTTCTTCAAAAAAACAAACAAACAAAAAAAAACCCAAGCACCCCAAAACCGAATAAAGTTTGATTTGCAAACACCACTGGGGTGACTGATGGAGTGGTAGTTCAGATGCATTTCCTTTCTGGACCATATTCTCCAGCTGACTACATTCCATGGTGAATCATGGTCAGGAGCTCTCTGAATGACTCAGCCAGAGGGGAGACCATGGTGTATCCTGGGAGATGTAGTCCTGTCCAGCCAGGCCCTTAGAGGAGAATGGGAGCCTGTGATAGCATTTCTAAATCCAAATTTTCTGTTTTCAGGAATAAACTTTTAACTTTAGATTTCTCACAGAAAGGTTTAAATTTTTCAAGGGGACAAGGGATTGGACATTTTCTGATATTAATCTTGAATGAGGAAAGTTCAGGGTTCCACCTCTAGCTGTGATGTCACTTTCCAGGTCCTGCAATGACCTCCAGAAAAAAAGAGAACAGAGATATTCAGCAAAACCCAGTATTTCTTTTGGATTTCTTTTAAAAAAGTGCCCTTAGATGACATAAAGGGGAATAGCACAAGTAATAATGACTTGTATATTTGTTGCTTTGCCTTTCAGGTGGACGAGCCATTTCCCCCTCCCTTTTACAAAAAAGTATTAACAGTTTTTATTTGCTAATTTAACAGTCAAATACCATAAATATGGAATCATGAGAAAACATTAAAAAGCAGAATTGAAGCTCTTGTGAACCACGTTGGTGGTGTTTTCTGTAGCAGATGTACTGCATGAAAGGGATTCCAGATACCGAGCAATTTTCTAAAGCCAGCTATTGATTGAATATGACCAAATATTTCCTACCCAGGACCTAGATTTTGCTTGATTTTTATGAGGTACAACTTAAATTAGCTGATAGATGGCATCCTTACTCAGCACCTTAGCCACCTAGGAGAGCTTGTGTGTGCACAGAAGGAAAGAGATGGGATATATTCCGGTATTTGCAGTGAAAATCCTAAATGAGCCATGGTCTAAAAGTAACATCTTCGCCACACTTATTTTTAACCAACTGTGAACTTCTGTATTAAGCACAAAGTTCTGCTCAGCTCCTTAAATAACTGCAGTGACGAGCCGCTGCTTCCTTCTGTTGTTCTGTGAATTTATGGAGCTGTTGTCACGCACTTCATTAGAGAAATAGATGACAGTTCAGTCCTGGGGACTGGCCATCTATTATTCTTCTTTCTTTTGCCTGATCACAAACCCATGGTGCACTGCTGTATGGTTATCATCCTTCAGCTAGGTTATTGCTGGAGCCAGGCTAGTGCGATGTCTTTGCAGATAAAATGCTGAGTAACCAGTCACCTTCCAGCTGGGATAAGTACTGCGCAGAGTTGCACGAGGCTGTGCTGCAAAGGAGAATCACATGAGTACATCTGCTGCTGGGTGACTTGAACAAAGAGCCCTGGGTGGGTAGTAAAATGCACAGGCTGCCTTTGAGAGGTAGTGGTTCACCAGGGACTTGCCCCCTTGTGTTAACTTCTCAGCACCCACTGGTGCCTGTCTGTGAGATCTGGATGAGCCTCAAAAGGGGTGGTGACTCAGTGAAGATACATGCTTTCGTCGGGCTTATGGAGCATGGGGAAGCTTGGGCCTTGAACATAAACGCCTCTTGAGGTCAGTGCAACGCAAGAGTGGGCTCTCGTTCATTCATGTTTATAAAGCCCTTAGAAGGCTTTGGGCAGAAGACAAGATAGAAATGCCAAGTACTACGTTATTCAGACGTCTTCAGTCAAATACAGCTCTGTGCTACTTGGCCATGTCATTCCACTCCCTGACTCATCTTGCTTCCTCCCCACGGCTCTGAGCATCAAGTTCAGACTACATCTCCCTGCAACATGTGCAACCCTTTCTTATATCTCTGACCTGGTTTCCTTTCACATCCCACTCTGCCCTCTCAGCTCCTCCACCCTCCATATCCCTTACATCTTCCTCCCACAAGCCCTCCTTTCATGTTTCCCTTTCTGTCTGGGGTGGTTCTGATCTTCTACAAACTCCATCCAGTCACCACCCCGGCCTTGCTTTGAATTGCTCCAAAATATGCCTGCTGCAATGTCAAAAATGGTGTCTTCACATTGAATGCATCCCCCCCAAAGCAATTGAATCTCCAAGCGATGCCTCTTCTCATTTTTCAGACTTGTCGCATATGAGCTTCCAAGGCTGCGCCAGGCTTTCCTGCCACCCTTGCGTGTCCTGCTCAGGGCTGGTAGCTTGAAAGTCCATGTCTGTAGTGGCCACTCCTAGTTTGTTTGTTTGGCCATCCAGTTTGTAATTCAGTTTTTCTTCATGCTTGCCAGAGCAGGTTTCCAGTATCATAGTTAAATTGGCTGTGATCCATGCCACTCTTTTATTAGTAATCCGCATGGCTGCTGAGTTGTTCTCTGACTCACTCCTAAATTTGCATAGCGTCCTCTTTTCTTTTCCCCTCTTTTCTCCCATTTTTGTATATTTTTTTTCCCGCTGGGAGTTGCTGACTTTCACCCGTGTTTCTGGGAAAGGTGTGTTAACGGTGAGGCCACCTGCAGTTACCCCTCTGTCCTGCATCCTGTGCCGTGGCACAATCTTTGTTCTCTCTGGTCCTCAGAGAGGGGGACGGACCTCCCAGTTGCTCCATTCCTCAGCTTTCCAGCAGAACAGCGGGTGTCTCATGTCACTCCCACCCCTCAAGCCACATGTGGGCCTCAAGTGAACAACCGAGTAGCCCCCCACCTTCTCAGAAACCCGTGGTTAGAGCCCTGGACTGGGGCTCAAGAGACTTCAGTTCTATTCTGGCTCTGCTGGGTTATTGGCCTGCTGGGTAGCACAAGCTCATTCTGGAGAGCCGTTCTGCATTTGATCCAGGCCTTGCTCATTTAAATTCTTGTTGCCCTAGCATTCCACCACCAAGTTCTCCTGCGAAGCACCAGGATGTTGTGTTCCTGAGCATGGTGCCCCATGGTCCCCACAGTCCCAGATGGAGCACAAAGATTCAGAACCTGTGGAAAGGCTGGTACGTGCTGATGTGCATTCCTCACAGCTTCCTCTTTGTATTCACAACAAGAAGTTTTATAGGGTCCTATGAGCCCCAGGAGCCGTGCCACATGCTCTTGAATGCCATCTACTGGCTCCTTATCTAGTAACTAGCTACACATACCAACAAAATCTATGCAAGGTTCGTCGCCCAACCTTGCCAGGACAAACGGGAAGAGCCTTGATTATGTTCCCCTTGCTCCAACCAACACAGCAGCCTGTACAGTCGAGCCAGCAACAGGACGTAATTTGTTGTTGGTCGGAACTAGCAGCAAATTACTTCCCACGGGAGCAAGTAGGGAGCCGAACAGGAAACTTGTCACTTCCATCCCTTGGGCATACAGCTCCCGGCTGCTGCACCCAGGGTGTGATGCAAGCACCCAACTAGCCTTGGGCTATCATTTCTTTTTAAGAGACAGAATGAAGGAGAGGCCCAACCGAGGGACTGCAGGAATTTAGTCCTTTAGCTTTGGCTGGACTTGCCAATCAGATGATGCCTTGGCTACTGAAACGTTTCCCCCTTGAAAGACCCTTGCCAGGGGAGGCATGAGTGCATGCTGGGTTCTAGGAAGGAATTGGCTCAAATGTTCTTTCCTTGGGACGTTCATACGTGGGTTTCTTTGCTACCACAACAGAAGGAACACCTCTTTCATAATGAATTGCATTAGATTAAAGAGAGCCCAGCTCAGGTTTTTCATTTTTTTTTAAATATGCGCTAGCCTGGAAAATTAAATCTCTATAGGATTTTTTTTTAAAGCAATTATTTTAAGTACTGTGAATAAACAAGGAGTGCCTGACAAGCACCTGTTATTTTTCCCATCATGAGCTTGGCTGCTGCTGAATGCCCAAAAATGCTGCTCTTTACAGGATCAAGTGTGTTTTTCTGACAGAAAGAATAGGGTTTGTTTTCACTGTGGAATAATACACCCGTTGCCACAGAAAGTGCAGTGTTGATCTCCCGAATGGTCTTCCTCTCCAGCCCATCTCTTTCCTCCTAGTCACAAAGATGGGAGCAGAAGTTGGATTAGTCTTGCATCCTTTCTAGCACAGACATCTTGACTTGGAGTTGGCGGGAGCTAGCTCATTCCTGGACTCTTCCGCTGAGATTGCCAGCAAGGGGCCAAATCACAGAAATGTAGGGAGGGACCTCAAAACTCATTTAGCCCAGCCCCCTGTTGTGAGGCTGGCCAGGGAACCCTGGAGATCCCTAACAGGTGTCTGTCTAACCTGTTTCTAGAAACCTCCAGTGACAGGAATGCCCAAACACCCTGACCTTCAAGGCAGGTGGGGATTTGAGCTGAGCCCTTTTTCACTAGAGCCGGGAAAGAGAAGATCAACTCATATTCCTAGAAGAAAGTGCAATATTGAGAAGCAAACCAAGCTACAGAAGCAAACTTTGAAAGAAGTCCTTGCAGAAGATGATGGAGGGATTGGGGATGGGGCTTTGTTGCTGGTTAACTGCCTATTGCCTCTCCCCCACCCCTTCTGCCCTGAACACTGCCAGAAGTATCCCTGAGAACAGGGCTGTACAGACGGCTGCAGCCCAAGAGCTGGAGACCCGGGAGCAGGGCCCTCAAGAGCAGTTTGCTGACTTGGGATGACGCTTCCTCCTCCCTCAACTATCTGAAGTTTGCCATCTCCTTTAGCCCATCTGCCCTCCCAGGGGAGGAGCACCCACTGCTCCACTGAGTTGCAGCTCTGGGAAGAGGCTACAGATGCCATTCTAATCTTAGGGGAGAGAAAGGGGAGGTTGGAAGGCAGGGGGAGGGTGAGACATCATAGCAGACGGGGGCTGACGAGTGTGTTCACCGCTTTCCCATCTGACCTGCAACAGCAAGTGAAGTGACCTGACAGACCCATTCCTCAGTTATGGTTTTAATTCACAGCTGCCTTCCCTCAGATAGCAACCAGCCCATCGGCCTTGTTCTCCAGCACATGTCTTAGGAGTGGAATGTTCTCTAAAGAGCCAAGACAAGGAGCTCCTTAGCCCTCAGCAGTGACATTTTTAGCTGGGTTATTTGCCAGGCCAGCTCTCTGCCTACTGGGCCTGGCTAGGTTTTTTATTTTCCCTTCATGTTTCTTGTCAACAGCTACTTTCAGCCCATAAAGTGATTGTAGAAGAGACATTGGGGGTCCACCAGATTTTTCCCCTCCCAGTGGCTTCTGTGTTTCTCTCCACCAGCTCAGAAGTCCAGGTGCCTTTTTGTGTTTTTTTTCTCACCTATCTACAATGCCTGTTCTGCCTCGGCCACGGGCCCCAGCCATAAAGGTCCTCGCGTTAGGATTTAGACCAGAGTGGTGTCCATGAGTTATGAGGCAGAGGAGAATCCACTTTGCGCTCTCAAAGCTGTCTCACCGCGCAGAGCAATGTGAATGAAGTGGGGCGAGTTAATAGACGAATGGGGGTGCATGACTGCTGAGTAAAAAAAGGAGGCAATATTTACTCCTGCTGCGGTACTTCAGTGCGTGTGTGAGCAGGGCTTGGGGGATACAACTCTTCATTGCTCAGCCGTTGCCGTTGTGAACAGGGACACGTGCGACCTTCCTAATCCAGTGGAACAAAGGAAATATCCATGGTGAAGGTGCGAGTCAGAGAGCAGAGACCAGAGCTTTGCTCTCGGTTTGCCATTGACTCACTATGTGAAAATAATTCCAGTAGGGCAAAATTGTAGCTGCTGAGCCCGTCTGAAATCAGGCCATTTGGGCCTTTAGGTAGGGGATAGGAGCCTGGTCTTGGAAAACATGGGCTCTAATCTGTACCTTACTTTTCTCACTTGCAAAATGGGGGAAATTCTCTGCCGCCTTGAGGAGCACAAAGCACAACACCTTCAGCATGTCCACTTGGTTCCACAGAGATACCCGGTGTGCTTCTGTGATGGGCAGAAATCAAACAGGGCAGAGCTGAGCAGCTGGTACGTTCTCTACCCCAATGAACCCGTCTCGGGTCCTGTGGGGGGAGGTCCCATTGACAAGTCCTGGGACATTGGCACACTTCCTAGTAGAGACTCATGGGATATGTCTATGCCGAACCTGGGAGTCAGCCTCCAGAGAGGGTCCACAGACCTGTGCTGGAGGAGCTTGCGCTAGAGTGCTAAAAATAGCTGTGTAGACGGTTCTTTGGTGCTGAGGCTCGGGTGGACTTGAGCTGGATTGTCTACACCACAGGTGGGCCCAAGCCCTGTTAGCATTAGTCCATAGAGGCCCGCTCCCAGATGCAGTGTAAACGTACCGACAATTTAACAATATTGCCTACTCTTTTGACTCAGCCACCATTAGCCTGGCACACAGGAATTGGCCTCGTGGCTTCCAGGAGGTGGATGATTTCCAGAGGAAAGGGATGAAGGCATGCTGACACCATACAACAAATTCTGAAAGCACAGCTGGTTCAGAAATGATTCCGTTCAGCTGTTACTGATATTCGACTTCTCGGTTTTTTTCCTGTCTTGTACGTTTGGGTGTTTGTACAGGACTGGAACAGCTATTCTGGAATTGCTCCGTGTATGGACACGCTTAATCCAGAACAATAATGCCTGTGCCCACTTATCTTAAGCCGCTAATAGAACAAGTATTCCAGGCAATTCCTCCATGTCGATACATCCTTAGTTCATTTGCTCTCGCTTCTTATTCCCCGTGTGCTGTCCGAATACTCTGCTTGTAGGATTGTCGCACGTTGTCCTTTTCCATTTCCTTAGTGACCTACCATAAGCGAAGCCAATTCCCACAGTGTTTCCACAGCTTAGTCCCACACCAAGAAGCCTCCACGCTGAAACCAGTGCTTCGTGATATTTCTCAGTTGGTGCCGCTTGTGGTTACAGTTCCTAGAAGAGAGAAAACCCCCGTGTGTGCAGATAGCACCTGACATAAACATCCTTTATATGATCGAACAATTTTTAATCTCAACAAGTTATTAAATTGCCAATGGCTGGCAGAATAAAATGTACTTTAGCTTGTTGCAGTTCAAGTAGCTTCCTCAGAGGGCCACTGCCTTAACTCTTGTTTAAATCATAACAAGACATGACCAATAAGTGTTTCTAAATGAAAAATGGCCATTTCCCTGGGCATACGGCATCTCTTCTGTTCTGTAGAAAACTAAATAGTACAGGAAATCTTCCAAGAAAGCTAGCTCGGCTGGGGTTTGCCCGTTCGCCCAGTGTGTTCAAGTCAATGTGGGCTAGGACAGGTTTGGGTGCCCCTATGACATTCTGGTTGCTGAATCCTGAGTTTAAACCCTCAATATAAGAGCATATGAACCCCCATGCCCACTTCTGTACCCAGATTTTCCTGTGATGTAGTTTCGCTACCCACACGCTGCTTAGATAACAAGTCTTTGGCTGTTTTGCAATCCCCTTCCCTACTCAGGAGTCTTTTGCAATCTGCATTGTCTCCAGCAAAGGATGGCTATTCTGACCTTGGGCTGTGCAATGAGTCAATCCTGTGATTTTGAAATGTGAAACAATACATGAGGAGGACACTAGTGAAATTGGGCTGGCAGTCTGGTAATAAAATTACTGGGCACCTTGTCAAACTTCAGCTGAGTCATCAAAAGAAGATGGGCAGATAGGAATCAAGGAACATGCCTTTAGTGGTGTTAGGGTCAACAGCATTGCGTTTTGGTTCACTTAAATTAAAACACTGGTTCTGCTTTACAACACCACTTTCTTAAGAGAAAGAGGGTGGGATCTAGTGGTTCCAGGAAAGGAAGAAGGATGCTCAGCTTTCCCAATAATTGTGTAACTAGAGATAAAAGATTCTTTGATGGAGTTAACCCAATTGCAGACTACTTTATAGGAACAAGGGTTTCAGGCGACTTACATTAAGAGTCTTAAAGCAAAGATGTGATGATAAATGTCTTTAAATTGTCACATTGAACTGCACAATCATTGCCCATGGGTACCAGCTGCTTTCCTTCATTTGTGCCGTGGGACAAAACCAGGGAAAGATGGGTGACAAACATGTCACACCCATGGCCACACACTATCCCAGTGTCATGGTGCAGCATCCTGCCCACAGGTCAGTTTAGGAATCTGAGAGTCAGTCTTGCAGGATGAGGAGCAAATGGGTGCAAGTTGAGCTCATCTTCCCCATATCTGGATTTCACAGTAGTTCTTACATCACTGTATCCCAAGACTTTATTCAGATAAGGTGGGTGCCATTTTGGGGGAGGAAGCCAATCTTTTTGATGCCTCTGCACCCAGAAAGAGACTCATTTATCACCAGTTTTCCTTCTCTTGGCATTATTTATAGGCCTTCATCGCCAGGAAAAAAAACCCTCCTCTCTATTGTTCTGGGCAAAGAGCTCTTTTCCTTTGTTTGACAGAGGATGGAATGTTCACATTGTCTTAGAAAGGAGGTTTCAAATGACTTAATGCCCCAAGAATCAAGTGCCTGGGTGTTTACTTTCCTGCTGGTAGGGCATCAGCTATGTAACTGAGACATATAGGCGGGGCTTTGGCATCTCCTAAAGTTCTGGACAGGAACAAAACGAAAAAACTCTTCCTGGAGCTCAAACCACCTACTGAAGTCTATGCCAGTGGCTGGGGTGGAAATGTTACTGGCTTATTTGTAATCTGGTCTAATCATGAATGTCCGTGTTTCAAAAGTCAAAGCTTCGGAGCCTGGATTATCTCTCCATATTTCTAACGTGTTTGTTATTGTGGTATCTGAGCGTCAGCCAGTTCCATGTCAGTCTGAGTTGTTGTGTTGTCTATATGTGGTGGGTGGAAGGGACAGATTATTTCTTGACAAAAACACTTGGAGCAGGAAGTCTTCACTTTTTTTGATGCTTTACTGATGTGAACCAGAGTATCTGAGACTTTTTTTCCCCCATCACTACTGAGAGGAATTTTATTTCACAGTATAAATTCTTTGACTGGGCTTGCTTAGACTATAACGGACGAGAAGACCACATCTCCAGGGGACATGGCTACAAAGACATAAAAGCTAACAAGTAAGATTTATTTTTTCAATGTACACCAGAAGCAGGAAGCCTGCCAAACGGTCATTATGGCCACTAGACAACAAAAATGGCAAAGAAGCACTTGAGGAAGACATGACCACTGCAGTGACCCTACATGAATTCTTTGCATCAGTCTTCACTGCAGAAGATGTGGGAGAGATCCCCCATCTCAGAGCTATTCTTTTTGGGAGATGAATCCAAAGGGCTGTCCCACACTGATGTGTCAACAGAAGAGGTTTTGGAACAAACTGATCAGTTAAAATAGTAATAAGTTACCAGGGCTAGCTGGGATTCACAAAGTTCTCAAGGAACTCAAATATGAAATTGCAGAGCTACTACCTGTTGTGTGTAACCTATCACCAAAATCAGCATCTAGCACAGGGCTGGAAAGTAGCTAATATAAAGCTAAGTTGTAAAAGGGATGCAAAAGAGATCCTGGCAATTACAGGCAGGGGAGCTAGGTTTCAGTACCGGTCAAACTGGAGAAACTATTCATTTATGGAAGGGATGGGACGATGGGACGGCCTAATTTGACAATTGACTGATCTTTGACTACTAGGCTATGTCTACACTTGGAAATTTAAGTCAACTTTATCTAAGTCGACTTAGTGAGTCTACACTTAAATTTTAAGTCGACTTTGGGGGGAACGTACAAAGTCAACCTAGAGCGTCCACACTGGATGCCTAGGTCGACTTCTAGGGGCTAGGGGGACCTAGGGTAGGGACAGGGGAGCACCCCTTGCCCATTTCCGGGGGCTCAGCCTTTGCCCCATTGTACATAGGTACAATGGGGCAAAGAGGAACAGGGACCCTGGCAGGGCATAGGGGCAGGGTGGGGAGGCATGCCAGGCTCCCCCTGTGCCCCCCCCAGCAGGGAGGGCAGTGGTGCAGTCCTGGGGTATCCCTAAGTCGACTTAGGGCTACCCCATGTCTACACTGGCTTAAGTCGACTCTAGGGAGTCGATGTAAGCCCTAAGTCAAACTAAATCTAGGTTTAATAAAGTCGACTTAATTTTCATTAAGTTGACTTTATTTTCCTTAAGTCGACTTAAGCAAGTTGCTTAAGTCGACTTAAGGAAGCTGTAGTGTAGACGCAGGGTAAATTAAATTGACTTAAGCAAGCCTAAGTCGACTTAATTTACAAGTGTAGATGCAGCCCTAGAAATAAATATGCCCAATGGCCTGTGATGGGATGTTAAATGAGGTGGGTTCCGAGTTACTACAGAGAATTCTTTCGAGGATCTGGTTGGTGAGTTTTGCCCATATGCTCAGGGTTTAACTGATCAAGGTATTTGGGATTGGAAAGGAATATTTCCCCAGGGCAGATAGGCAGGGGCTCTGGGGATTTTTGCCTTCCTCGGTAGCATGGGGCATGGGTCACTTGCTGGTGGATTCTCTGTACCTTGAAGTCTTTAAATCATGATTTGAGAATGTCAGTATCTCAGTCTTAGGTTAGTGGTCTATTCCAGGAGTGGGTGGGTAAGGTTCTGTGACCTGCATTGTGCAGGAGGTCAGACTAGATGATCATAATGGCCTGCATCAACATGATGCATTGTGGCAACTGGCAAGAGTTGTGATTTTTTTCCTAATGTAAACAAGGCTTGGGAGTGAAAGGAGAATTTGTTGCAACTCAGTCTTTTACCTCCCAAGAGATTGCGGTCTAGGGCATTTAGTGTGAGTTCTTTTCAGTGTGACATCAAGCCCCATCCATCAGGAACTGGGCTGAGCCCACCACCTCATTTTACTAAAGTGAGCTGGGCCATGTTGTAACTGGCCAACCAAAGATAAAAAGCTCTGTAATCCCATTGATGAACCATGGAACTAATTACTCTTCCTAACCTCCTCCAGTGCTCCATGGATTCCTAGTAGCTGTCCAGAACAGCACCCCCTACAAGTCCTCCATGGGTGGTACACAGATGGCTTGGCAGCTCATCACCATGACTAAGAATGAATTACAAGATGTCGACCTTGTCACGGATCACTCCAAACAACCTTCTCCTAAGGGAGAGAGGAATTGAGAAATGGAAACTGCAGTGGCTTTGGCCAGTTAAGCAAGTGTGGAATATGATAGTACTAGTTGGCATTTAGAGAACAGTGATGCAGGGAAGATCGGGGGAGGATGTTGCAACCCCTACTTTACGCTGGCAGTAGAAGAGGTTGCGAAAAAGCCCTCGGAGAAAATGATAAACAAAGGGTGTAGCTGGAGACAGTGCCGAATTCAAAAGCTTTTGCACAACATATAAGCAACACACACAAAGAGCAGGTGCTTCGGTGCTACCTTTCCTATGCGACTGCGACTCTAGTGCCGAAATTAAAGAGGATCAATACATGTATGCTAATTATGTCATTAGGTGACACATTGGCACAGTCAGCTCATTCTTCTGATTCTATACTGCTCAGCGGATGCACTCAGGAAGGGATTTCCCTCCTGGTCTCTCTGCACAGAATTGCACAACTGGGAGCAATGTGGTGGTTTTTGGTCTTCCTTTTGAAGAACAAAGTATTTAACTGTCAAGGCAGGATGCAGAGCTAGATGGTCACGGAAGTCTTACTGAGTTTGGCTGGTTTTTGCCCATATAAAGCTGTTTTTATAGGATGCATGCTGTAAATGGACTAGCGTATGACTATTTTAGGTTCTTTTGCTTTGTTATTTTGCCTAAAATAAAAAAGTCTTTGCTTTTTTACTCAATGCCAAACATGGGACGTACCATGGGGATATCAGAAGCTCCAGCAGAATGACTGACGCATAATCAGTATTGCCCTTTTATCAAAAAGAACATGTATTTGCTGCTACTTCTGTGTCCTTTGTATGCTGAACTAAGAGCAGTTTCTCCACACGCATTACTATCTCCACTTAAACAGGTCTCCTAGCTCTTCATCCTTTTCCCTACATCTCTATCTTTGACCAGTGTAACTTATCTGTGCTGTCTGAAATTTCTGAGTTTGTAATATATTAGAGAGGGAAATCCTACAAGTGGGTGTTGAGAGAGAATATTCTTGGATTCTGACGACACTTCTGGGCCCTATGAAACATCATAGCTTGTTGTGTGTCGCATTTTGCCTGCCCCTATGCTCCAAAAGAATCAGTGTGAAGATGTTAATTCAGTACTGTGCTGTGGTTTCGCATCGTGAAGCGCTCATAAGATGTTAAGACATGGTGATGCCGGAAGGATGGAGTAAAGAGGAATAAACAGACTTGGAAGTTCAAAATCCAAGAGAAGCTTCTCCATGGCTGTGTAGGTTACCAGCTCATCCACTAAATTGTTTTTGATTTAAACTTTTGAGGCCACCTAGCATCCACAGTTGGCTTTTTATAAATTGAATTGTGTTCCCATCTTTGGGTTACAGCTAACTGGAATTGTTGTCTAACCTGGGGGTTATAGTGGACGGGAAGCTGGTTATGAGCCAACAGTGTGATCTTGTTGCCAAAAAGGCCAATGGCATATTGGGCTGCATCAGTAGGAGTATTGCCAGCAGATCGAGGGATGTGATAATTCCCCTCTATTCGTCACTGGTCAGGCCGCATCTGGAACACTGCGTCCAGTTTTGGGCTCCCCACTACAGAAAGGATGTGGACAAATTAGAAAGAGTCCAGCGGAGGGCAACAAAAATGATTAGGGGGCTGGGGCACATGACGTATGAGGAGAGACTGAAGGAACTAGGCTTATTTAGTCTGCAGAAGAGAAGACTGAGGGGAGATTTGATAGCAACCTTCAACTACTTGAAGGGGTGCTCCAAAGAGGAGGGAGCTAGGCTCTTCTCGGTAGTAACAGAGGACAGAACAAGGAGCAATGGCTTCAAATTACAGCTGGGGAGGTCAAGGTTGGATATTAGGAAAAATTTTCTCACTAGCAGGGTGGTGAAGCATTGGAATGGGTTACCTAGGGAGCTGGTGGAATCTCCATCTTCAGAGATATTTACGGTCTGGTTAGACAAAACCCTGGTTGGGGTGATTTAGTGGGAGTGGTCCTACTTTAGGCAGGAGGTTGGACTAGATGACCTCATGAAGTCCCTTCCAGCCCTAGGATTCTATGATTCTATTTATCTCATGAGCTTTTGTGGGAGAAAATCTCACTTCATCAGATGCTTGAGGTTCTTCAAGCGTCTTCCACAGAAGCTCATGCGATAAATAAATGTGTTAGTCTTTAAAAGTGCCACAAGACTCCTTGTTTGCTTAGCTGAACTAGACTGACACGGTTACCCCTCTGGAACTTGAATTCCTATGTCACTTTCATTACCTAGTAAAACTTCAGTTCTTTGAAAAGAAGACGGATAGAAATGCAAACTATGATTTCTTATGGTGCTGAAAATATGCAAGGTGGATTTCCTACAGAAATGAGGCACAGTCTCTTTTCTGAAGCCCTTGCCATTTAAAACCAGGCAGGTTTGAAGAGTAGGAATTATGGTGTGCTGCATGGTCAAGATGCCACGTGGCTGAGTCTTGGTCCAGGCAAAACAGATTCCCTTAGATTCCATGCAGGTAGCACAACAGAAGTAAGTCTTCAAGAGTAACTTAAAGATAGAGAGGTAGGAGTTTCGTGGATGGGTCCAGGAAGTGTTTACCATGCGTAAGGGAAGGCATGGAGTTGTTTGTGAGAAGGGACGTGTATGAATATGCTACAACTCTGAGAATGAAGAGGCAGGATTTGGCTACTTGTGAATGTTATACATAATGCCAGACAGGAAATGTCCCATGTTCAGACACCAGCCATCTACAGATGGTGCCCCCATTTCTGACCGCCACTCATGTTGTTGTCCAGGCAGTTTTATAGCCATCCGTAGCTTGCAACAGCTCAGAACTAACAGATGCAATATTCTGATAGAATGTATTTCTTTTGATAGCTTCGCTACCTGAACTATGTACAGTTCTATGTGGAAGAGGTCATTTTTTCCAAGGCTGCTGCAGACGCTTTAAAAAGAGTTAAAAAAGATGAGCTTTTTGACTCCTCAAATATCAGTAAAATCATATTGGAAATACAGTAAGGACTAGGCGTGCTGATCCTGTTATAATCTATGCCCAACATTGCTAGAATTCTTGTATAACTTTTCTTTCTTTGCTCCTCAACTAAAGGCGTTTCACTTCCTGATCAAAAGTTCTAGCTGAACTCACTTGAATCACTTCATACTCAAGGGGCACTGGAAGATCTTTACATCACTGAGCTGTTCTGTCCTTCCGTTTACTTCTCCAGCACCATAAAAGTCTTTGGTTCTTTCACATCAATGTCATGAAAGAGGTTCCTGCCTTAAAGACTGGGCACTCTAAATTAGATTTTCCCTAGGAATGAGAAGGAAACTAGAGGATGGGAATGTGAGGGTTACCTAGTGACAGATCATGAACTTAGCTTGTTATGTGCACATCCTGTTAGAATAGACCTTCTACCACATGTCTAGTGGTTTCTTGAATATTCATGCAGACAGAGCGAGCTTTGGCTTTTAATGAGAGATTCTTCTCTAAAAAGTGGCTGCACAGTTGGTGAGGTGGGTTCTGTGCCTTCTGTGCTCAGCTTTCAAGTGTAAAGATGGCTTTTGGTTGGTCCTGCAAACTCTGGCTCAGCTTTCAAGGTGAAACTGGCTTTTTCTTCCCTATGCGTCACCACTGCTTAAGTTTTGCCTGCACGGAAGCTTAATGTTGATTTAGTTGAACTGATTTGGTGCACAGCTGTGTATGGACAGTCTTATTTTGGTTTCAGAGTGGCGTCTTCCTGTTTTGTTTTAAGCTGAAATAAGCATAGCTGAAACGAATGAAAACTTGGCCTTTTTCACTGGTTTAATGAAATGCATTGGAAAGTGTGCCTGAAATTAAACTGGTGAAACTTGGCACATGGACTAAGCCCTTCGAAAGGTTTTAACTGATGCTTGTGCAACTTGTTTTCAGGTACTATCCTCAATCAGAGCCATGCAGAACCCTAAACCTTCAATGAGGTTACACAAGATTAGTAAGAACACAGGCCTCGTCTGTATTAGGGAATTTGCACCACTGTCTAAGATTGATCTAGTCACACCCATGCTAATCTCTAAAGTAGAAGCTCTCAGGGTAGTGTAAGCCTCATTTAATTCTGTTTAGTGTAATGAAATAATTGGGATTTTAATATTTGTTCCATTGCTAGCTTACGGTTCTAAGTAGGCAAAGCACCTAACCCAGTGGTGCCTTTCTGGCCCACCTGTAAGATAAGGTTAACAATATTTTCCAGTATCTCGGGCGTCTGGAGGGCTAACTCACAGTTGCACTGTGATAGGTAGGACAGTTACTCAAAGGAAGACCAAAGTCTAGAACTTGAGACCCTGTGGCCACCACTGTGAAGTTGTTGTGGCTTTGTGGGCTCTGTTGACGGCAAGTCTCTGTTTGAGATAAGGTTTCTGTTGGGGGTCAACAGGTAGAAACGTTTGAAAACCTGGATAGAACTCTGTTCCATTGGCAAATACTGATGCCACAAAACGGACATGTTTTTCAGGAACATGTTGGTGATGGTGACATTTGCTAAGTTTCTACTTGATCCTTCTGACTGCTCTGCTCTCTCATTTGGTTGCTTCCATAGGCCAAGCACACTCCACGCACCAGGGGCCCTGGTATCACTCCAGTTCCCATCATGAGGCCCTGTTGGCCAGGTTCCTACTCCCCTCTATTTGAGGGGCTGTCTGCAAGTCCCACCCCCAATTCTTCCGCACACTAGGGGCTCTGTGTACCAGCCCCATAGAAAATAATTAATAGAAACTATACCGAAGCACCTCAGTAAGGTCATTTCTAGATTTCTGAAACAAACTTTTTGGGAAATTTTGGTTCATGAGAAATTTCTATGTTTCTACTTTTTGTTCCAAATTGGGATGAAAGTATATTTTGAAATTTCAGAATTTCCCACTGAATGGAAAAGCAGAGTTTTCATTAGTTCTGCCTGCAGGTTGAGATAGTCTTAGCTATAGCATATGTATCCGGTATCCATTATAATCCAGAAGCAAAGAACATGTGAAGGTGTTAGGCTTCTGATCTAAGATTCTGGAGTGACAGCCTCCCCCAGAGGAAACAACGTCCCTGTAACTGTGCAGGTCTGTTCTCGGGAGATGCTCGATGCCAAGTTTACCAGGGAACTGAACGCCAAGATATTACATTATTAAATTAGAGGTCATATAACAAGTTTTGCAGTGAGGAAGTTCTTTGTTCAATTGACAAAATCCTGCATTACTGACATAGAAAGTGAAGGGCTGGTCTCTAAAGAAAACAATTAATAAAGAAAAGAACGTCTTTATCGTTCCCTTAGCTTAAATCCCCTGCTATTTTGAGATGTGTTTTTCCACACATAACACCATCTCTGGCTGTTATGACTACAATTATAAAGCAAGCAAACAAGAGAGTAATATCTAAAATTACATCACAGAATGTTCAGCCTGAACATTGTTTTAAAACCTCAGTGGTGTTAGTTACAGCTTTGAAACACCTACATGTTTTGTGTCTGAAAAGCTCTATTCAAGGGGGAGGAGGGGGTTCTGTTACCAAAAGGATCATTCCCACATATCAAGCTCTGAGATTTGCTCCTCAAAGGCCGCTCTTTAATAAAGATGGTTAGGCACCACCTCCCCTGATCCAAACTTTGGGAAAGCGCCTATGGGGGTCAGACATTCTCTGTTCCCGATTTGTAAAATGGGGACAATAATACTTCTGGGGTGCTGGGAGGATAAATCCATTAGAAAGATTGTGAATCATTTTGAGATCTATTGATGAAAAGTGCTTATATAAGAAATAGGCATTATTATTATTATTTAAGAGACTCTCTGCCGGACCCGTAACGTGATGCATCAACCTGGCATGGATTTAGTTAAAAGCTGGGGTGGATTTTCATCATTCTTTTCCTTTCATAGACTGTAAGGTCAGAAGGGACCAATACGATGTAGTCTGACCTCCCACACAATACAGGCCACAAAACCTCACCTGCCCACTCCTGCAATGAACCTCTAACCTATGACTGAGTTCTTAAAGTCTTCAAATCATGATTTAAAGACTTTAAAATACAGAGAATCAACCAGCAAGTGAGCCGTTCCCCATGCTACAAAGGAAGGCACTTTTAAAACTTAGGTTTTTCTCATGGGATCATCAGAGGATGTTGGAAGTGCCAGGTATCGCAAATGGAATATTTTTATTTTAAGGGGGAAAAGGGAGAAGTAAATTTGGGATTCAAGAATCTAATCTCTTGTTTTGATACCACACTTGTGACCATGGTGGCTGATGTCAGGGAGAAAATGCTCTGCACTTTCCATGGACTGTCTTCCAATATATTTTTTAAGCTACACTGGACTTCTTGCGGTGCATCCTCAACCCATAGTATTACAACAATATGATGTCAAATTCCAAAGGGGTAGCCGTGTTAGTCTATTGTAGAAAGACAACAGAGTCCTGTGGCACTTTTAAAGACTAACAGATTATCATCGTATCACGAGTCAAGGTCCCACCATCAATGTCATGATGTGTTGATGCAGTGTGTTGCAGCCATGATGACCCAGAACATTAGAAGAATAAGGTGGGCGAGGGAATATCTTTTATTGGACTGGCTTCTGTTGGACTGAGTGACTTTGAAAGCTGGTCCAATAAAAAAATTTCCCTCACCCTCCTCATTTCTATTATGGGTTGATATCATTTTTGCCTCCAAAGTGCAAATGGGAAAAATGGTGGACACTCTTGGTTCTTCAGCTAAATGGGCAAATTATGCTTGGCCCTGCACATGGTGCTCCAAGAGAGGGCATGCAAGGGTCCTCCAGCATTCATGTGTAGGGCACAAGGTGTAGATGCTAGGGGGAGAATAAGTGTAGCAAGTCATGCTTTCACAATAGGGACCTTCAGAACTAATTATGTGAGCGACTGTAGTTTAAGCTAAACAGCCCGGACTCATCATGTGGGCCAGTAACAGATTTATGTCACAGATTCTAAGGCCAGAAAAGACCACTATGATCATCTAGTTGGACTCCTGCACAGCACGGGCCATAGGACTTCCCGGAACAAATTCTAAACCAGGTCTCTCAGAAAAACATCCACTCTTGATTTAAACATCTCCAGTTATGGAGAACCCACCCAACACATCCCCTGGAAAATTTTTACAAGAATTAATTACTCTCAGTGTTAAAATGATTATAATAATTTAAAATAAATACAGAAAATGTTTAGTTCATGTTTCCTATCAAGGTTTAAAAAAAGTCACACCACTGCATTGGTGGAAGTCAATGGTGAAGCACTTTAAACTAGTCTGTTGAAATGCTAAACCAGCTTTAGACAGCTGTAGTCTTTTTTGCGGGTGCGTAGACTGTTTTCTTCTTTTGTTCATTCAGTTAGTTTACTTCAGAAATGAGGGTCATTCAAAACTGAGGTTGAAAAAGCTTGTTTTCTGCTTTCAAATTAGGTATGAGAGCATGAGATTTCCCAGTTCTAAATCCCTAAACAACACGCTAACCAGAAACAATCAGCTCAGTTCATTAACTTACGGATATTTCCTTTGTTTAATATTAATATTATATTTTAATATTAATCAGTTTTAAATGCAAAACATGTTTTGATAAACAATTTTTCTTGTGTATTGAGCACATGTAAAGTAGTTTTATTTAATTACAAAAAAATTAGAATGTTCCTGTGCATTATTAATTGAATTTGAATTTCTAGCTAAATAGATCTTGAAACCACCACAGTCATCTCCTAAATAAGAAACACACCATTCACTATTTCCTAACAAAATAAAAATAGTAAAAATGAATAATCTGCATAAATAGTAATTAAGCTATGTCATTCTTAAACACGCATAGATAATATAACATATTCTGCTGGTTAATAGAGTCAGCAAATTTAGTGCAAAGGCTATGTTTAATTGCAAATTAGTATGATTTTAATTGTTACCAACTCATGGGAATCAACCTTTTTAAAGAAAATAACCAATGTACAAATGCAAAACATAGTTAAAATCAACCATTTTAAATCAAGGTTTCCTGCTTGTTGATTGAAATTGATTATTTAAATTGTTTACATTTAAATCAGTGCAACCTGTACCGTACAGACCTATCCGGCAGTAGCCAGAACATGGTGTGGAATGGATGGACACAATCATTTGAGCATGCGTTTTCTCTCTCTGATTGTTGATTCTATGAATAGAATGTGACTAAAACCTAACTGTTCTGGGTGAGGTGGAATCATAACAGTGGCAAGAACGGTCAATAGTGTAAGGTGTGTGTCCTCCTGCTCATCATAACCATTGTGTGATGAATGTACGGAAAATACAGAAGGAATTCTATGTATATGTGCTCAGAAGGGTTGGTGGGGTGTCTATCGCTAACCCGGACAGAGAAAGTGAGACCCACGGAAGAGTGGAAAACAGTGCTTGTATTGCCAGAGGCTGGCAGTTTTAGGAAACCGATCCACGGCAGGCACGGAGAGGACCCTAAGGGCAGGTGGAGGCAAGCTGTCTGATACTTGGATCCCCTGGAAAACATTGCAAGAAGCCTGAACCATGAAGTGTTGAACTTTCCAGGAGTTTGCTCTAGGGGCGGGTTCACAGCCATCTCTATGGTTTGTTTTGAGAACTGAAGCTCGTAGAAGGAATGCTACCACACTTGTAAGAAAAATCAGAGGTGCCAGACCTTGCATGCAATTTTGTGCAGACCCTGGCCTACAATAATATTACTACTCCTGA
This sequence comes from Pelusios castaneus, assembly GCA_007922175.1. Classification (NCBI taxonomy): domain Eukaryota; kingdom Metazoa; phylum Chordata; order Testudines; family Pelomedusidae; genus Pelusios; species Pelusios castaneus. Next base: position 2,013,229 of record ML685900.1, on the reverse strand, counting down.
GACTGATGCCAATTTCCCTGTTTAATCTGCTTCAGAGTATGGAGGCCAGCCATCTAACTCTTGCATTCAAGTTGTCAGCAGGGCGGTGTTAGAATGTGCCTTTACTGTAGACATGAGAGAGAGGATGTGCACCCTTGACAAGGATATATCATGTGACCACTGGAGAGGGAGACACTTTATGTTGCTATCAGCCTATTGGAATTGCTACTGATTTCTTAGGGTTCTATATTGCATGATTCACTGTAATGGCTGCCTGTGAATGATGAAACATTAAAATTGAAGGAAAGAAAATTATAGAGAAGTGTCTCACGTTACCCTCCAGATAGTCACTGAATCATAGAAATGTGAGAAGGAAGAGAGAAATTAAGCAATCTTCATCTAATTCCCTGGAAATTCAGGTTTTCCCCTTCAGTAGCTGTCCAAGTGCCACTTTCAGTCTAGATGTAACTGTTGTAAGGGATATGGGGCTTTTACTGCTATACAGGTAGTTATTTATAAGGTCTACATCGCTGTAGTATCTGACTATTCAGTCATTAATGAATGTATCCTCTCCAGACTCCTGAGCAGTAGGGAAGCATTATCCCCATTTTACAGATGGGAAACTGAGGCACAGAGGGTAAAACTTGCCAAAGTGCCTAAGGCATTTAAGTGCTTTGGAAAATTTTACACAGCAAGAATAAGAGACTTGTCCAAGAGCGAAGAGCCATTCTGTGGCAGAACTGGGGACTAAATCCAGATCTCCTGCATCTTACTCAGCATCTTCACCACCAGAGAAACATTTTCTCTCTACTTGCTATTTTGCTTACATTATTGCTTGTTTCAGTGTTAGTCTGGTAACCTCCTTTCTGCCACCTAAATGCCTTGGCCTCCTTGTGATTTTACGCCCTGCAAAATCAGAGCAGTTCAGATTCAAACACTGGAGAACAGCATGTAGAGCTGGGGTCAGAAACCCCCAGCAGGCATGCCAAACCTGGCATGCATACCTATCCTGAGTGGTACGTGGCATCGTTGCTGCTCCTTCTCCTGGCCCTGTCCCCCAGTGGGGCCTGGGACCAAAAGAGCCACATGTACTGCAGCTGCTCCCCCCCTCCCAATGTGGAGCCCTCCTACTAGCCCCCTTTCACTCCCCGTGGAGCACAGCCAGCAAGGGACAAGAGCCCCATGTGTGGGGTCAGGGCCAGCAGAGAGGAGTCCCAGTTCCTGCTCCCAGCACCTCCTGAGGGTGCAGTGGGCGGGGCTGGCGCAGGGGCCAGCAAAGGTTGCCCACCCTTGATATAAAGGAAGGTGAGGTCAAATCACCTGTTGTAATGAGAAGTCCACAGTCCCTATTTAGCCTTGAGGCAACGGAGTCAATTCTACATATGAATTCCAGTTCTGCAGTTTCTCTTTGAAGCTGTTGATTTGTTATTCGTCTCAGCACAACTATCAGCAAATCATCAACGGAGTGAGCAGGGAGATCAAAGTGTTCCCCTATTGGTTTTGAATGTTGATTTCTGATGTCAGACTTGTGTCCATTTTTTCTTTTGCGTAGAGACCGTCCTGTTTGTCCCGTTTTTTTAGCCCATGTTTCCAATCTCCCCTCATTCACGGATGTGTCTGTATTATTCCAGCCTTCATTACAGCTTCTCCAAATGTAATATCACATGTGAATTTTATCAGCTGGGACCCTTTGCTCTGGAATATCTGATATATGTGACCAGACACCTCTTTTCTACAACTCTGTTTATTTAAAGCATAGTCTCAGAGGATAGATGAGAGAGGAAGTATCAAATGTAATATTAAAAAAACTATTCTGAAAGTATCAGTGAATACACGGGCCAGGGAATTCCTTAGGGAAATAATAAAAGCCATTCTTTTAATAAACAGAGAAGCTCACTTCAGTTTTACTGCCTTCCAGATTCTTTTTCAGCATATCCCCTAAAAAGCTCCCTGATTAAATGGTGTTTGTCTGTTTGTTGCCTTCTTATGTAGGTAATTTTCTTCTGTGACAACAGAACCAATATTTTCCACTCCCAATAAGGAATTCAGGTACTTTTTGGTGGTGGCTCTTCCAACAAGCTGCTACTGTACATCTTGCTGTCCCAAGAGGACAAATGATTAGAGCTTTCAATATTTTTCCCATTCGCATTGGGGAGGCCAAGGGCTTACATAAAATTATACAAATCGTTTGTGTCAATGGAAAACAGGGAGGAAAATCAATGCAATACATCTACATACTTTTCTGTTATCATCCTCAAAGAATTTGGTCCTGATCTTACTTTTTACAACACAAAACCCTCAACTTTTAATCTCCAAGGCTATGTCTACACTTACCAAAGTTAGTTCAAATTAGTTAATTCGAACTAACTAATTCAAACTAACTAGTTCGAATTAACCCTTACTTCGAAAAGTATAAGCGAATTTATTAGTTCGAATTAAGGAAGCCCTTAATTCAAACTAATGAAAGCCTAGTGTAGCCAAGGCTTAAGTTAGTTTGAATTAAGCTTCCTTAATTCAAACTAACTTGCCAGTGTAGACATAGTCCAAAACTTTGAAGTGAGGAATTCATCTTAAGTAAAATATCCATTAAAAGCATGCAGAGAAAGAGAAATAGAGTATGTAGCAATCTCCGTATTAATTATTTAAACCTTAAAAAACCAGTGGGATATCAATTTTTCAGGTTGGTAAACTAAGGCCCATGGAGATAGTGACTAAAATGGATTGGAAAACTTAACTAAAAATGTGAACAGTTTTTGTTTGATTGAAATTTCAAATTTTGATTGCAAATAAAAGTCAAATTTCAGTATTTTATTTGACCAGCCGTGATTGTGAGTTGCCTGGGATATCACAGTGAGTCACTGGCAAAATGGAAGAGTCTTGGTTTGTAATTTCTTTTGTACCCTCTTGACAACATTGACTTAGGCTTCGATCCAGTGAAACACTTAAGCACATCCTTTAAGTCCATCCTTATTCAGCAGAACATTTAGATGTACGCTTAAATCTACTGAAATCAAATGGATTTAAGCACATTTATAAAATTAAGCATATTGGATGCTATGCTGAATTGCAGCTAGCATTTTCACTGCCCAAACATTAACTAAAGTAAATAGTAAAGGCCCAAAACAAGGCAGGTAAAACAGATGGATGAAGGGTGAAGTGATGCAGGGTTAGTTTAGGTAAAGAGTTTTCACTTTTGTCATTCAGGGTTGTTTACAAGTAAAAGTGAGGCTGTGAACGAACCATGCAACTCATGGGAGGTACAGAGATGTGTTCTCTGAGCAGTGCCACGTGTGTCGAAGGAAAGAGATGGGGATTTAAAATGGAGATTGCTGCACTCTCAGTCAATGATGGATCTCACACCCTGTGAATGTCAGTGACTTGTAATATTATAAACATCAGTCCGATGTGTCCCTGGCATACAAGACCAAAAATGGGAAATGGCAAAGCTTTGGTGAAGCTCTACTCCTGGGGTCTTCCAGCCGCTTTGAAACAAATGAACACACATCTTTAAATTGGGAAAATATCCTTTCTTCCGAAGAGTCACTTCACATAGTGGAAGGGTCTCAGGCTGTCTCCTTTGCAGCCCGTCTACACGGACAGAACTCATCTTGCTGTTCTCTTCTCCATAAGCATCTTTCACGCTGTGGCACCCACATTAAGGTCCCTGCTGAGAACTCGGATGTTGGACCAGCTCCCAGGGAATCTCCCTTAAAACCTGAAATCTCAAACCTTCCTTCTGCTGCAGAGTCCATGAGTTTTAAAAAAACAAAACAAACCAAAAATTCCCCCAAACTAACGAAACTCATCACCAAATTGCAGTAGATGAATCTCAGAAAAGCTCCACGGATTGGTTCAGCAGAGTTCCTAAATGATCTAATGCTCATCAGATCCTCTTGGTTTGAAAATTAAGCTGCGACTCTCAGAAGAACTGGCTTCTCATTGTGATTTTTCAGTGCTACCCTGGCTAGGCCACTAAGTGAACAAACTCTCCTATGCTTTGGGGAGTTTCACTGGAGAGGGGAATAAGTCTGACTCTGCCGTTCAAACTTCTCAAAAAGGAATAAACGTGAGCATTCTCATGTTCTCTGGGAAGTTTGCTATTCAAACATCAAATTGTAAAAGGTTCAATTTGAGACTCTGCTTGTGTGTCTTATTACAGAGGTTTGAAGTGTGGATCAGGCACTTTGATTTAGGCTGAGCTTGATCTTCAACTTCTTGTCTAGGCCAGGCCAAGCCCAAGTGGCTCATGAAAACATGACATGACGTATGCTTGATTTTTACATGTCGTTCAGGGAGTCACTTGTCTAAGGCCACAGAGGTGGAAGCAACAGAAGTCTGGTTTACAGACTCCTATCCCGTCTTTTCACAACACGGTGCATCATTAACAATGGTCATAAGTCAGCTCATTTCAGTATCTTTGCCTGTTTGAGTGGCTAATGGAATGTAAAGCATTTTACATCCTTTTGTGGAATTTCGTGCATCACATGGCTATGCCCCTGGCCTAGAAGGCACTAGTTATTACTAAAAGAAATAATGTTTGCAAAGTCAATTCAACAAGTTTGAGTCTGACTATATGCAAAGCAATTTTCCTTCCCCCTGATTTTGTATTTTAAAGTGTCTTGGTTTGATGTTTTGTCATAACGAACTAAAGGAAGATAAACCATTCCCAACTAGTATTATGTCTAAGGCATTGGACGCTGCCTGGATGTGTGTGAGTGAAAGACCTGCTTTCTATTTCTGTATTCCTCACAGATTTTTTTTTTTTTTTTTTTTTTTGGTGTGACATTCTTAGCTTCATTCTCCCTTAATTTCCACATCTACAAAATGGGGATCAGAATATCTACTCAACTCAGAGTACGGAGCTCGGAGTCTGAATGAATTAATATTTGTAAAGTACTTTCAGATTTTTGAGGGGAACAGCTATTGAAATTCCAAACGATCTTTCTTCTGTCAACATTATATGGCAAATTACACAAACTTAATGGATAGGGAAGAAGTAGATGTTGGACATGCAGCCAAGAAAATATTTGATCTCTGGCTTCCACTGCAACATTACACAGTGAACACTCCCTGCTATTTAATCTTGGGCCAAAGCATTTATTTTAATTTTAAGGTACTTTTCCCAGATACTGTGTGATACATAGGTGTCTAATGAGTTTGTGCTCTATAATGCAAGTTCTGTTTTAGATTTGTGTAAAAGATTAAACTGAGGAGAAAATGACATTCAATCCTTTGTAAATCTGCTTCTCTTGAGCATCGTTGCAGAATCAGTGCTTTTAAAATACCCATGCAATTTAAAGATTCATAGATGTTAAGGCCAGGAAGGGACCACTATGAAAATCTAATCTGATCTCATACATAGCATAGGCCAGAGCATGCCATTCATTGATTGCTGCATCCAGCCCAAGGAGTTGTAGCTGACTTGGTGAATATCTTTTGGACAGAGCTAAAGAAGGAGTTCTGAGATGCTTTTAAAAACTAACAAATGTATTTATCGCATACGCTTTCGTGGGTGTAATCCCACTTCATCATGCATCTGACGAAGTGGGATTTTCTCCCACGAAAGGCTCATGCGATAAATAAATTTTTAGTCTTTAAAAGTGCCACGGAAGGCCGCCTTTGTTCTGGTTTTGCTGGAATAGACTAACACGGCCACCCGTCTGCAACTTGTACAGAGATGTAATCTTAATTTAAAGAGCTCACTTGACAGAGAATCCACCACTCCCCTTCTCGGTAGTTCTAATTGTTAATTACCTCCTTGTTAAAACAAACAAATAAATGTTGCCCCATATTTCCCTTTTCAATTGGATTAGCTTCAGTTTCTAGTTGTTGGCTCTTCTTCTGCCTTTGCCTCTTGGAATCCTGGATTCCAAGGACAGACAGACCATTACGATCTAGTCTGATTTCATACATGCACAGGCCATTGAAACCCACCAAATAATTCCTTCAGTAACTGTTAAAAAAAAAAAATCAATGCTAATTTAAAAACTGTCAGTGATTTAGAATTCACTTCCAAAGGGGTAGCTGTGTTAGTCTATAGCATCAAAACAACAGAGTTCTGTAGAATTCACTGTGTTTCTCGGTAAATTGCTCCAATGGTTAATTACTCACTGTTAAAAATTTACGCTTTATTTCCCATCTGAGTTTGTCTAGCTTCTGGCCCGTGGATCGTATTATATATTTTTCTGCTGGACTGAAGTTCACTTTATTAAATAATCCCCATGTAGGTATTTAGACTTAATCAAGCCATCCCTTCAGCTTCTCATCTTGTTAAGATAAATAAATTAAAGAGCCCTTTACTATCTGAAATTGTCTTAAAATTCTCCTCTGTCCAAACCCCACCCCTCATTCCTTGTCTGTGGCCCTGATTCTTCAAGGTGATCCATACAGAGATGGACAGGCTGCAGGCACAGCAGTCTGTCCGTGCAAGCCAGGGAGCAAACTCCCCTCTCCTAGGCTGTCAAACTGTGGCAGCTTGAATGACGGAAATTTCAGGAAGTGCTGAGTGAGATTTTAAACGTCTCCTGAAAGCGCACAGCAAAATCCTTTGTCGGCAGAGGGAGACGCTTTTAAAATACATCAAGAGTCATCTTCCAAATGCAGGAGGCCTGGTGCGTTGGGTCTCCCGTCCTTCTGCACTTGCAACCCTATCTTCCTCCACTCTCTTGCAGTGAAACTGGAAATCGCTCAGGCCCTTATCTATCCCACACAAACCCCACTTCTGCTTGAATTACAAATTACCTGAGCAATCAGAATTTATTAGAGCGAAAAAAGTCCCATTTTCCCCAATCTGCTTTCTTTGTAGAGTTGACAGCTCTTGGTGAGGTTTGTTTCACCGTTTCTCCTGCACAGACTGTTTTGTGTGGGTTTTTCACATGTGTGGGGAGAAGAGGAAAATAAAGGAAAAGGGGTTGTGGAAGCGCACACGTGCGCGCACACACAAGGCAAGGGCTGTGGGGTAGAACCTGACACTACCTTCATCTCACCCCATTAGAAAGAAGGACCCCTAAGTGCTCAAAACACAGGCCCCAATCCTGTAAAGATTTAGGACCTGGATGCTAAACTGGACATTTCTATAGGTGTACCCACGTCCCTAGGCAAGAGCAGGGCATAATGCAAAACCGGATCTTGGGAATTCACTGAACCAAAGCCAACCCCTCTGCCCAGCTCTGGTGCCTTCCCCGTCCATCCTGCAGCCTGTCTCAGTGGAAACTCTGGCCTTGTCACCCTTCCCTATTTCTTCTCCCTTGCAATGCAGGACCCCCCTTTTCTACAGTACCCCTGGCTTTGCAATGCAGGACCCCCCCTTTTCTACATTCTCCCTGCTTTGCAATACAGGACTCCCCTTTTCTACGCTCCCCTGGCTTTGCAATGCAGGACTCCCCTTTTCTATAGTACCCTTGGCTTTGCAATGCAGGACCCCCCTTTTCTACACTCTCTCTGCTTTGCAATGCAGGACCCCTCCTTTCTATGCTTCCCTGGCTTTGCAATGCAGGACCCCCCTTTTCTACATTATCCCTGCTTTGCA